>BMAW01045956.1:28336-65838 GCA_019974015.1 Nephila pilipes
GTCATATTACCTTTTTGATCTACGCTATTTACTATTAGAATAACTGGCCACCTAGGGAATTTCTAAACCTAACTAATGTCTTAAATTCTATGACAAGAACATGGTTAACTAACAACAATATTAGTTTATTAAGTACTGCCCTGATCGAATGACTTTGCGATTCCTACTCACAATTCCTATTCGATCATTTACACATTGAGACTTTCTGTTCTGAGTCGTATCTACTCTACTCGGAGTCCGGTTTGGGTTAATGGGGTTGTGTAAGTGTCATCTTACTCTCTCCCCTTCACAAGATGCCCTCAACAAACGGGCTTTAAACACTGAAGATAGTTTATATATAATATGTGTATGTATGTGGTGTGTGTAGATCAATTTCTTTCCCATACTGTGTTTTGTAAATACGGGATACAGCTCCCGGTATACTCCAGTGGTCCTCCTCTATTTACTACCTCCTTCTTGTTAACCAATTTTTAACTATTCTTCCCTTTTTCTGTCTATATTGTCTCACAAAATGTTTAGTGTGGCCAATAGAAATGTTTAGTGGGAAATATTTTTTGGAAACTGCAATATTGTAACAAAATTAGTATCGCCGACCCGGGTAAGCAGACTCGAAAATATTTACATGACAATTCTATTCAAAGACCTACAACAGCACTATAGAGAAAAAAATTCATTTTTTAATAGCCAGTGATACTTTTCACAATATTTATTAACACTTGCTAACACATACAAGAAAAAGAGTAAAATATTTCCATTTATTAATAAACGTATTATATAATGGTTAATTTTGTATTCTTGCGATTAATGTTATTATTTTTTGTGAGATAATATTTCATCATACTGAATTTCGAAATCACGAGTAGTGCTTGCGATTAATAAAGTTATTTGCAAATGGTCTTCTGTTACTAATGATCTGTATATTGCGATTTTTACTTGCTGCATTTTATAAAACATCATTTTAGAATGATATGAACTCCCAAATATAGATATAAATCTCTGAGAATATGATTTTAATTGACCGTATATTCTAAGATTTCGAAAGATATTTATAGAATTGTGTTAGATCCTTTTTTAAGTTTTTAGCACTTGTATCAAGATCCAGAAAACACTGTTGTAATTTTTCTTGCAATCTTTTTCACTCAAAAATAATATTAACTCCAGGAATGGATTATAATAGACAACGGAACGTAGTCCGCTGTACTGTATGATCGTGGTAACTGAGTGGTTATGGCATCAATATCGGGGCCAGTGTTTTTTCAGTTGAGCTGCAGGTTCGAATCGAGATTGCTCTGAAGATCCGTCGTGCAGATGGACTGATGCACATTAAACTTATCGGAGCTCAGAAACCTCGTGTTGGCGTAGATGTGATAAGTGGAGAGCTAACTCCTATACTTCTATTCATAGTTCAAACAATACAAGGCACACAGGAGCAAAGTTGGGTGCGCCAGTGTTAAAACCAGAAGAAACTGTCTCCTTGTCCCTATTTCCGTGAATGGGAGCATTGATTGATTAGCCAACGTCTAGACTGGTTGCAATATTACTTAATTTGAAAAATCTTTTGAATATAAACTTTTGAAAGAAGAAAATATTTAAAGGTAGAGAATGTTATTATTTCTTCAGAGAAGATTAAGAATTTTGTTATTATTTCTTAGTTTTATTGTATCAAAGAGGCGTTATCTGTAAAATTCTAGATTGTATTGTATTAGATTGGTTTGTTAATTCAAAATCGTTATTTTTTTAAAAAAAACCATTCAATTCCGGCTGGTAAAAATTTCTCATATTTTGAAAACTAGAAATAAAATTGTCTTTATTTTTTTCAGAACGAATCTTATAACTCACGCATTTGTAAAAATTCAAAGAAACATTTACACAAATAATTTGAAATACTGACGAAAATGTATCTGAATGCCTTGTAATGCTGCTATTTTTAAAACATTATGCATTTTTAATTTGTACATTGAAAAGAACTAAAGAAAAAAAAGCTCTTATAAAATTTCTGAGTTAAAAATTAAAATAATGAGAATGAAAATAGAAGTTAAAAGTGTAACATTCAGGAGTACAATGAGCTAATTTTATTTGAAGGTACTTTAAAGTTTTTTTTTTTTTTAATTTCATTAAGTTTTTCTTAATGAATGTATTGCTAAATATATCTTTTAGGGAAAAAAAAGACTAGTGAGTAGAACACCTTTGGGTACCAATCACTGAGAGCGTGCGGAAAAAAAGACAAATACCCCCTCACGGTTAAATAAGTATACGAGCGTTCGAAAGTAATTTATCCCATTTCCATCAGAAGATAAATTAAAATTGGGCCTTTTTTAAAATTAAATTTAAAATAAAGCCTTAAAATTAAAATAAAAACAAAAAAAATCAATGGAAGTGTGTATAGTTTTAAAGATTTTATTCTTAAGGAATCTAAATATAAAAAAAAAATAATTGTCTTCGTTAATTTCATTTTAGCATATGCTAAGGTTTATTTTCTGTAAATTCTCGAAAAAGTAGAATTATTCAAAAGAGAATTAATTAGCGTAAAGTAGATGTACTTGCGAGCCAAAGGCTCCACAGAAGTAATAACTATGAAGAAAAGAAAAAACCATCTTCAAAAATTCCTGATGCATTTTTATTTTCACGAGAAAAACATTCTAAATACAAAACGTTTTCCATGATAACAACAAAAAGAATAAAAACAGGCGGCGATTCTGTTATAAAAAAATAAATTATTAAATTAAAATTAGAGCAAACAACACACTATTAAATAAAAAATATCATTATTTTCGGGTATTAAAATAAAAGTAGACAATAAAATATTAAGTATATCTTAGCAATATAAATGTATTTTAAACAAATTAAATGTCATTATTCTAATTTTAATGCATTATAGTGTCTTTCTTTTTAACTTAATATCATGTATCCTTTATTTTGTGCCCTCACATTTTTGTTGATGCCATTTTCTCAAAACAACAAAGAGTTACTAATTACTAGGCGAACTGGAAAGCCAGAAATGTAGAAAATGATACTGAGAAAAATGTCATTCGAGTAATTATCAAACATCTATTTATATTTTTTAAATATTGTTTATTTAGCTATTTTCAAATTTAAACTTCAATATATTTTTGTATCATAACTGAATGCATAATACTTCTTCAATGATTCGAGTTTCCTAATGAAAATTAGATTGTAAGTAGTCAGGTCTCATTTGTGAATGTAGTAGTGAAATATGATCTTAATTTGAATAACTGATAATAAGAATTAAAGCAGTTAAACAGATAAGAATTAAAGCAGTTATTTCATTAACTAAATAATCTCATACATTCTGAGATTGTGATATAAAACAAAAAAAATCTTCAGTTTTTGAAAAAAAAGGAAAAATTTAATAGTTTATTAGAAAGTTGATAAGATTATGCCAGTAGCTGCTATATATTCTTCAAAACTAGAACTTATCCTGAGTCTAAAAGTGTCTTATTCTCTGACTAAGAGTTCCTTCGATCCCCCGATTAATTATGATGATTCACTTCAATTTACATATTGTTATTATCTATCTCCTTTTTCTTTAATTCCAGTTCTATACTTCACTTACAAATTACTTTTTTTCCTAATTCAATTCATTGCACTTCTTATTTTCATTTAATTTATCCAATCATGCTTCATTTGGGTTTAGAAGAAATTGTAATTTTATGCAATTCAAATAACCAAAAAGTCCCTGAGGTTAGAAAAGAGAAAACTGAGAATAGCCCAAAGTCACAAACTTACTTTGTGGTAAATTTGGATAGTGGTCTTTTTTTGGAGGATCTTTATAACGAATATGTGGATGGTCTTTGTTACGAATTTTCAAATGATCAGAGAGGACTATTAGTGTTTCCTTGATACTCGTCAGCAAATATCACTTTCCAGCCGCAAAGCTCATGAAAAGTATGAATTCGATCGAAAGTAAACGATTGAAGTTATATGCAATTTCAAAAATGTTATGCTAATCTCATCTAGAATGTTCCCGCTAAAAGCAGCTTCATTAACTCTTTTTTATAACAAATGCTTTCTTTACTAAGTTAAACCGATATATATATATATATATATATATATATATATATATATATATATATAAATATATTAAAAAGATAAACCGAAGTAAAATAATTACTGTCGATATATGCTTCTACGATATTTCTAGAAGAAGTGTGATTTTTAAAAAAATGAGCCTATATTTCCATCTTGAAAGCTGGGAGAGAGGCTTGAATGAAAAGTAATGCCTCAACGACCTTAACAGTTTTTTTATTTTTTACTCTATTTTCTCTATTCTTATTGTATTGTAAGCTACGAGTGCTTTTAAATCGCGCCTTATTCACTGTGGGACTGTCTAATCTTTTTCCATACACTCGTGCCAATGCGTAACTAGTTGGGGAAGAATTCTTCTGGTGATTGTCGACATTAGGTTTTAATGGAAGCTATCACCTTGTTTTCAAAATGAAACTGATGCTCTTTCATCTTCGGGATGAAGTGAAAATCGAAAGGTACAAAGTAAGATGCAATGACTTCTATAGATGCTTCAATCTCATCTCCATGTGGATCATATTTTTTTCTTTTTTTTCCTTGTTCTTTGGGTGCCAACAACACCAAGATAATATAGTATATAAATGCAATATTTAGAATATCCATGTAGCTTTCAGAAACATTAAAAAAATTGGAAAATTGGGTAAAGAATAAAATTTAAGGTAGACCGGAAACATTTCAATCATTCTTCGCAATATCTTATTCTCTTTTACGAACATTAAAAATGTAGTTATTTTAGTGATTGCTTTTGTAGGATTAAATAATATTTCAGATGAAGTATTTTTGCAATTAGTATGCAGAGTTACTCTCTCACTTTATTGTAGTAGTTTGTATACACCAAAGTGGCTGGAGTAGCCTCGTGATTATGGCGGCTTTCCTCGAATCGAGGGATCGAGCCTTGATATCATTAAAGATCTACCGTGTAGCCGGAGCTGATGCGCTTTAAATCTGTCGAGGCTCAAAGTCATCCCATTGACATGGTGTGAGAGTTAGGAGAGGGACGTGTCATTTCAGGTGTCGTCCTCATCACTTGACCGAGGTTCAAAATTATGATTTCCGTCACCAGTAGCCCTCGTGTTGCTTCTAGAGTGATGTTAATAAAGCCATTCAATCAATCATATGTACTACCTCAGTTTGAGAGCATCTGATTTGTTTTATTTAGATTTTTTTTCGAATGAAATTTTTTGATTTAATAGAGGATCTACGAGCAGCGGTGATTAAGAGTGAGGAAACCTACTTGGTATTCTGCATGATAATTAGACTATTTATTCATTTATCTTTATTTTTAGACAATAATATGATGTCAAAACTTATAAAAAGCAAGTGGAATTCTAATATGTATTGATATGTGAAAGAAATACAGTATATTATATGTTTTCACAGTATATGTTACCTACTAAGTGTATTTTCAATATTATTGTACATAATACACATGATGTAATACTTGTACTTTTAATGAGATCACGTGTTTATGATTTTTTTCTATATAAAATAATGCAAATATTCTTAAATAATATAAATTGTTTGGAAAAGCTTCAATTTGCTAATTATATTCAATATTCTTCAAATATTTTAAATATTAATGAAATTGAAAAGTGAAAAAAATAAATGTAATTTAAGGATTTTTGACGATTTTGATAAATACTAAATTAAGATAAAAGTAGGCGGAATAAATATTACCATTATATATACTGGGCCAAATTTCTTAAATGCTAATTCAATGAGATATTGAAATTTCGTGTTTGAACAACTCGTTGTTTGGAGATCAAAGCATAAAAAATAATAGAAAAAGATTTAAATTATAGCTCTCAAAAGATTAAACATGAAATTCCGGTTTTAAAGCTGAGGAATTTCTTTACAAAGGAAACAAAACTCTACATATACAAATGAAAATTTCATTTGTTCGTATTTTTATAAGTTTAATTTTTTTTTCTTTGAACATAATGCAGTGATGGAAGATAATTTGAGTTTATACCTTTATAAGAGAACATAAAACTTTTTATACATATCTTATTAATCAATATATGCCAAATTAATTCTGAGAATCATTTGGAATTTCTTTTAGTTCTTAATGATCGTGGACAATCGAATGAAAATTTTCATAATTGATCATGTTGGAAGTCATGCTTTTCTTTCCGTGTATATTTATAAATGTTCTCTGGAGCATCAAATATTAAAGCGTATTTTATTTATTCTTATTTATAATTATTTTCAATTGTTGACTTTTCCTTGTCCTTCTATTCAAGTGTGTTTAATCCGTTAACACACAGTGAAAAAAGTATTTATTTTCATATTCATTCGAGTCATTGCCAAAGTCTATAGTGAAGAAGTTTTATTTATACTCTTTGTTTTATTATAATTACTACTTTGGTTGCACATTCAATTCACTGTAGTTTATTTGTAGTTATTGAATTATTGTTTTGTTGAAATAAAAAAACCTTTAGTATATGTCATTTCGAA
Organism: Nephila pilipes; assembly: GCA_019974015.1. Lineage (NCBI taxonomy): Eukaryota > Metazoa > Arthropoda > Arachnida > Araneae > Nephilidae > Nephila > Nephila pilipes. The sequence continues at coordinate 34,838 of BMAW01045956.1, forward strand.
ATTTCAAACCACTTTTAAAGTTATTTCTTAATATTTAACATCTCAATAATAACTATTTTTAAAATAAAAATTGGGAATTTTTTTAATTTACTTTTGAATATAACATAATGTTTGTATCTTATTTGGAAATATAATTCATAAACTTAATTTTAGTTTAAAGAAATGTATAAATTTTATTCACTTAAATTTTATTCACTTTTTAACACTTATTTTTTGTTTTGCTGTGTAACCAAAAACTACATGTCAGCAAGATTTACTTAAAATTTGGAAAATACCGTCATAAAGTCTTAAGAACATACTCCCATTAAACTATTTTTTTTAAATAGGAAATGACCATGTATAAAATAATTTTACTCTCCATACTTTAATTCTACTAATTAAGAAATAAAAAATATATAAGGAAGTGTATTTTCAAGAGTGGGGAAGAAATTCAAATCCAAATGAAAAGGAGTACTTTTTTTAAGGGAGCATATTGATGGTAAAATGCTGTATATGTTTAACTATTTTTATTTTCTTAATTATATATTAGAATTTTTAAATTTTACTTTATTACAACTTTGTGTTGAAATTTCTAACATTATTATCTATTATAATATTCAATAAGACCTATGCAATCTTTTCCATAAAATAATATGTAACAGTATTTTTCTAAAAAAAATAAAATTAATTCAAAAGATTCAAAATTCGCTTAAAAAATATAAAACCTTTTTGCTTAGTCTCTGAATTAATGAGTAAAAATTATGATTTATAAATATGTAAAATTTTCAAAGATAAGTTTATTATACCTGGTGTCCAAAAAGTTCCTGTACAGACGATTCGTAAATTTATCATGCAAAAACAACAAACACAAAAATTTCCAGACGATGGGAATAACTTCTAGTATCCTTTAATTCATATGGAAATTTTCAGATCATTTATAACTTGGAAGTTATTTTCATGAATCTTGATCTTTAAATATCCCCACGGAATGCTCTGATGATGGCATCGAGATGGCCAAAGATTTGTCGATATGAGTCAATCGCCAAAAAAAAAAAAAAATTCTTTAAGCAAATCCATGGATTTATTATTCATATGCCCCTTTGCACCGTCTTTTTCGAACAAAAAAACTTGTTCCTTTCATTTGAGTCTTCCCTGACTTTTTCTGTGGAAATATAAGCGGAACAAAAGTTATAAATATAATTCTCAAACAGGACCTGAGATTTTCATTACTTCAAAAATGCAAGAAGTCATTTCAACTATCTTGAAACACAGTTTTCAAAATATGTACAAACGAGCTCAGATTTTTCTCCAAGAAAGAGGCAATTAAACATTTGTTATAATAATTGTAATAATAACTCGAATTTAAACTTAATTTAATTGATTTATACTCGAATTTAAGCATTAGATACAAATTCGAGTACAAAATTTTTTTACGTTATGTTATGCGTGCCTCTTTCACCATTAGCATAATTGTTTTTAAGTTAGCAGTTTTTGTATAGTAAATTAAAGAAGAGTCAGAACCTGTATACCTGGAACAATTTTTTCCTTAGCATTTACGAACTCTCCCTGTTTTGAGTTCCATTTATAAACAATGAAAAGTGATAAGACTTTGTGATTAAATGGTATTCTTGCAAAAATTGCAAGTTATAGAAATTATTGTTATAGAAAATCTGTAGAAAACTATTATAGTTATTGTAAAACTTTGCAAGGTATATTTTTCAAAAATTCTTTCACTGATAACAATTTATATATGAGTACCTCAGACAAAGACGAATCCACGTTATGTCTATTTTAGAATTGTTCCTTTGATTAAAAGATCAAATGTTATTATGAGAACATCAATTTGTTCAAAGAATTTCTTTAACAAGATAGAAGCTGATTCATGATGATAACGAGTTTGATAAAATACATATGTTATAATACAATTTCGGAATAGAATTCTAATCCTGTTCTAAAATTTATTACCGAAATAAAATGAACTAATATTCTGGAGGTATATATTGTTTATAATCAATGTTATTTAATATCAACGTTAGATTCCACAATATAAAACTTAAGATATTTTGAACAATTCTTGCAACCGGAGAAAGTTTACCTTTAAATAAATGCTTTGCTAAAATGTATCAAAATTTTGAAAAATTGTTTCAAAACTTTTATATGAAGTAAACGTTGTCCTGTTTTTCGTTTATTTTATCGAGAAATCTAAACGGTATACTATTGGTTTATGAAAATTTCCAAACACATAAAAAATAAGGTACAGTTCTGAAAAATAGTTATTAAGATTATAGGATTAAGGAAATTAAAGAAATTACTATAGAAATATGGAAATAAAACGAAAAGGAAACAATGTGAGAAAGATAAAAACCTTGACACGAAAATCTAGAATCGTTTTTACTCCTAATACTCTAAGATAAGAGTTAAATAAATATTACAAAGTAAGAGTCATAGTTAATTCTACTTCCGTGTTTACTAATCACTCCCAGAGAAGATTGAGGTAAATGAAATATATTTTACATGACAGGGTAGGTCGTGTTAAAGAAAAATTTTATTTTGAATAGTTGATTAAACTTATTCTGAATATTTATATATCAATTAATTTTATGTAATAACTGAATTACTATTAACCAATACATTATTGTTAAGACTTTTTTTCATATACACAAAAATACAAGTACGCACACACACACGTATGTATATATATATATATTAAACTGCATAAACCATTTCTCACAAAAGGAAAAATTATAAAATTAAAAAAGTAGATTAAAAAATGAGCCAAAAATCAGAAATATCAATATATTTATGTATATAAGATAAAAAAAAATTTAAATTATTAAAATTTTTAAAAAGTAATAAAGAAAACTATTGAAATACTAAATGACAAAAGAAACAAACATTTAAAGAAAAATGAATAAATATTTGAATACTCAATCAAACAAAACATGCAAATTCAGATTGGAGATTGAATTGTGTAGTTAAACATGTTTAATGGTATCTACTTTCTCCCAGTGCATTTTTCCTAGTAAGAAGCATTAATGGGGGAAAATTGGATCACTCCAAAATGTAAATTATAATAGATTATGCAATATAAACAAGAATAGAAGAGGAAAAGTACCCTAAATACAAAAATTTATGGCAAAATTTTCCAATTAAAAATTTAGATAAAAATGTAAATCAAAAATATACCTATATGAAAGCGTATACAAAGATTGAAGTCTGTTTAAACTAGATGTAAAACCCCCAATTCTAAACGATAAAAATGTCATATATTTTAGTTTTTAAAAATTTCCTTGACTACTATGAATGAAATGTCTGTAAATGTGAACTCTGACCATACTCACGAAATTCTTCTCAGCTAGAACACTAATTAGATGTCTTTGTAAATCTAATGTTGTTTGGTTTGGTTTTTATTAACGTCGCAATAGAATCAGCACGAAGACTTTTGGCAACCTCGTAATTTTGAAATTTTGAACCTCGGTTAATTGGCGCCTCCTATATGTGTGGTGGATTTGTTTTCTAAAACTTTATTGTACTTATGTTTAAGATTTCAAGTTTCGAAATCTCAGAAATCCAAAACACCCCAGAAGAAATTTTCCAATTTTCAATATGTGATTATCAAGAATCTTTTAAAACATTTTTATAATAAAACATGATTTTTACATATAAATAAAATAATAATCATGTCATTGTTAGTATATTCTTCAACAAAGATCCAACAACTTCAATCAATAAAGTAGTAAATTAATCTGTGGGAAGTTGCATATAATCAAAGTTTCTTAAATGAGTATCTCAGATCGTTTTAAATTAATTAGGATCTTAGATTTTACTGGTTGTTTGTCACGACTGAAATTCAGGGCTGTTTGAAACCGATTAATTTGAAGTATGTGTATTATATCTACATATAAATATTATGCTTAGTGAAAAATTAATATTTTAGTGTATATTTTACTGAAATATTGACGATATAATCTTTTAAAATTGTGAATAAATCAGTGCAGCCTTTTAAAAAATTTTGAAAATTATTCAACATATAATTCCTTCAAAACAACACCTCAATCTTGATCCAAATAATTACATTAATAATAATAATAAAACTGTGAACAATACTTTCACGCAATGATAAGTATTGAAAACATTGAGAATAAAATATTCTAAGCACATCAAAATATTCCTCTAGCAATTTGTTTGAAGGATCTAGAAAATAAATTCCATAAAAATTCCTGAAATTATATATATCTACCTTTAAATAGGAAAATACTGTAAGTACTAAACCAGATTTGATAAATTTACACACAGCTTCTTTCCTTCACATCATAATAAATCAAAATATATGAAATATCTTGAATACGTGTTTTAACGACTGTTTTGTTTTTATCAATTTTTTTCTATCACAAAAATGGAAAAAAAAATCACTTTTGGAACACCATTTTGTGTTTTAGACGTTTGGAATTGAAGTTAAAAATTTTCTGTATAAAATAAGCCGTACCAAAAAATAATATAACTAAACATCACAGATCTGAAGAAAGTGAATCTTCTTTCTACTTGATATACGTATGGCAAAGGTCTTGCTATTATTTTTACATATTCGGTCATTAGCATTGTTATCCTTAAAGATACGATCAACAATTTTTCTAATACATCTTTCGTTTTCCTCCTTTAGAAAACTTTCGATTTCTTTTACGAATTATTGAATAAGTTTTAATAAATATTACATAATGTATTATAATAAATGAAAATGCTTTTTTTATGTAAAATAAATAATTTGAAGTTGGTCACACCCATACCACTTCATCTGGAAGAGAAACTAGCTATGTCGTTAAATTATTCTACTAGGCTACGATATCTGACCGAGTTGCTGAATAAGTCACTTTAGAGTAAGAAACTTATCTCACCTCTAATCGAGAAACAATAATGACATTTCCTTTGATGAATCGGACATCTAGTTTGGCGATATCCCTTTTCCAAGTTGATCATACCACTTACAGTAAAAATATTTACATGTTTTTAAATACTTATTAGCTGTAAAATGTAAAGCTAGTTTCACTTCCTTTTATCTCGATTTGATGGAACAGAAATTGATGTGAGGAATTGTTGTTGTTTATGGGAAATGTGGAATAATATCGAATCATTTCTTGATGTATATATCAAGCTCTGATAGCAAAAAATAAGTATCTTAGGTCAATTGAGAACGAGTTTTGGCTTTGGAATAATTATACTTCATTAGTTTAAGAAATGTCTTGCTTGTATGCCTTGAAAAATTAATATTTCCAAAATGCACATATTTAGGTCCTTTTCTTCAATATTCAATTACTGAAATACTTCCCTAATATTTTCCTGGATTGCAGTCAATGATAATTACAATGATAGACAGCTAAAACGGAAGTCATATGAAGTAATTAAACAAAAATGTAATAAAATAATTTAAGATTCAACCAAGACATTTTCCTTCTAATGATAAAAACAAGATTTTTATATAATTATTCTTTACAGGAGCATGTGCTATAGGTTTGGCCTATAAATCAATAAATTATATTCGAGAATTTCATAATATTTTAAAGTACAATTATTCAAGTCGAGTTTAAAATTTGTTGAATTGCTGGCGGACTATTGAGTTCTAGATTGGAGCGATGGAAATATTTGGAGATTGAGTAGCGTCAGCTCAGGTGGTGGCCTTGTCACTAGACCGTGATTCAAAGAATTACGAGGTCCATCACCGATGGCCTTTGTGTTGCTTCTGACTTCGGCGTTTAAAGACAATCAATCATCCCAGGTTTTAATTTTGTGTCTACAGCGCGTTTCGATGATTAAAAACCGAAAACTTCTAATTTAAGGTGACATTACCAAAAACAGAGAAGTCCATTTGTTGAAATCGAGAGCTTCGTGTAGTGTGATGAATAAATACGGAAGTTCTTCACAATTTTTGATCCACCGAGTGATTGAATCATTCTAAAATTAACGTTGCACTTACACTTGTAGCACTAATATGAGGTCTATGGCGACGGACCTCATAATTTTGAGGACTGCACCTGAGTAAGGTAAGGTCCTCTTCAAAAGTACCTCTTGGTACGGTCCTCTTCAAACTTCCACACCATACCAAAGAGAAATCTTTGTTCCTTGATAGATTTAACGTACATCAGCAGCAGTATTCGACGGGTCTTTAGTCGCATTAAGACTCGAACCAAAGACAGGATGAATCATGGCCTTTCGGCTACTGCAGTCACCTGTCTTCACCAAAGTTAATTGCGAAGAATAATGAAAGTTATTAAATGCTAAATAACATTAGTCCTCACAGTGATCACATGGTGTGAAGTAGAATTAGGAGAATGAAATATTAACTCAAGCGTTGTTCTCACCTCATTACCATCTTTCAAAATAATGAGGTATGTCATCGGTAGCTTTTGTTTAGCTCTTGAGCGAGATTTCTTCAAACCAAGCCAAAAGGTTTAAAACAAAAAATAAGTAAATAAAAATTTAAACCAATACGTTTAAGCTTACCTATAAAAACTGGTATAAACGCAGATTATAATAAGATGTAAAGGAAAAGTATTAAATACCTTTAAGTAACTCTTATTCAGTTCTAGAGTGATATTAATGCAGACGAAAATAAAATTTGAAAAAAAAAACCCTTATCGTCCTCTGATAGAAGGTATAATGAAATCAGTTTACAGTAATTTAAAAAAACCATTGTATAATTAGCCATTGTGAACTCGATTCAGTCCAAATCAATATTTTACGGGAAAAGAAAAAAAAAAGGGTTATCGTAATCCTATAGAAACTGGTAATTTATGATAAAATGAGAAGAAAATATATGAACTAACTTATATCTGAGCAAAATTAGATGTATGGAACATAAAACCGTTAATTCACCATTCCGTTAAACCGTTAATTCATAAAACCGTTAATTAACGAAGAAGTGTTAACTAGAAAACAAATTCATCTAATTTTACAATATCGACGAGCATAAGAATATCGAATAAGTGTAAAATATACAACACGGACGTTTCGAGGTAAGGAACCAGGAAAATTCTTAGTTTGGGGGTAGGATATTTTTCATTAAGAGACCGAAGTCCGAATTTAGGAGGTTTTTCATCAATGCCCAATTGCGCGATTCTAGCACGACGGCTAATAAAAACAATTAATAAAATTTAATGTATATTTATACATGTTATTCGGAATTATTACAATTAACTGAAATGTATTTAATTTCTATGAGAAATTAATGCTTATCCGAGAGAATAAGATATATCAATTTGTTTCACTGTGAAAACGAATTTATTAATAATTTTTGTTCCATTTCAGAGTTTACTCGTTGTTTACGGAAAATGCTGCTTAAATAAAAATAAAACTGCAATTTTTCGTAAGTGTTCTGACAGTAGCCATCACTGTCTTTCAATTAATCTTTGATTTTTTTTATTCAGTTTATTTCTTTTAAAAATATCTTCATAATTTCAGCTCTTTATTTCTAAATTTTTTTTTTTTTTTTTTTGAAAATTCTAAATTTATTTTGGTGGTATAGTAGAATTTCAGTCCTAAGAATATCTTATTTAAGTATAGGAATGATAAAACACATTCAATAATATATTTAATCCGGATCAGTGAAAGTGATTGGAAGAACATTTTAAGGTGATTTCACTAAACAGGAAAACGTTAAGTAATGTTAAATTGGTAATATGATTAAAATGAATATTTTAATCAAATAAATGATAAATGTATTTACATACAGATAATTTAATTAATTACTATAAATGTTTCATTTCAAAATATAAGTAGTTCTTTTGTGTTTCTGAACAGAAATGTAGATATTTTCTTTAAGACAGGGTTTCTCAAATTCTCAACGAAAATTAGTAAGACAGGGGATTTCGGCGTAACTCTAGAGATACGTTTCGAAAAAAAATTTGATTTGAAAGAATAGTTTTGAAAAAAATAGTTTCATTCACAAAACGTTTCCTACTAAATAATATTCTAAATATTGTGAAAAAATTCGGTATGAAATCGAGTTAAATCTATAGATTCACGTGGGAATGGTTATTGAGAAATAGTATCTTACTTTTCATTTGTGAAAATAGCTATAATCATACAATTGATATTCTGAGCATGTAATATCGTAAATACATCCGAGTTACGTATATATTTGTTATTAAATAACTAGCATGTATAGTCCAAAATTTATATATATATATATATATATATATATATATACTCAAAATTCTTTCATAGTAAAATAATGGAAACTATATCAATGGTAATATACAAATTTATATCTTGCAGGTAACTCCGTGAAAAAAATCAGGGAATGTAAAATGGTCAGGAATTCAATTGAAATCTTCCATCTTATTTGAGACAGATAAATGAACAACAAAACATTAATTCGTAATTTTACTGGGTCCGAAATGTTTTACCCACAGATATCAGCTTTTATAGCCAAACAGCAGAAAGAAAGATAAAATTCCCAAAACCACCATTTAAAATTCCTGAAAATTGGGGATACAACAAAACTTTCAATCATAATCCGGGGGAATACAGGAATACAGATCATGAAGAAATATATCTAAGAATAAATTTAAGCACCACTTCTCTAAAAGTGGTAATGTAGTGGTTTACGTGTGTATAAATTTTAAACAGATAAATGAAGGAAAAAATAATCTCACTTTAGAAATCATAATAACGTGTATTTATTGTAATTTGAATTTTTAATGAGTTAATAAGAATACGATAGAATTTTGTAATATCGAAGTGATGTACTAATATAAACAACAATCACCAGATTTGTGATTCATTCAATGTGAATAAATATATTAGAAAATGGAATTTTTTTTTGTACGTAAAATATGAAGAACTACTTAAGTTTTACACTTTTATTATTATTTTTGGTACAAAATATTCAAAGACATTCTACGTCAAATTCTAAGTTATCGAAATAAATAACATGAAAAATATGCGAGTTCTGTACTTGCAGAAAGTGAAAAGAGAACATAAGAGAAATACGTAAATGTAGAGTTAAATGAAAAATACAATAAATGCTAATATCTAACCAATTATGCATCATGTTTATATAAATATTATAATACATACACAAGCTATTAATACAATAAATTTTCATTGATTGATAAATGATAATTTTCACAATAATGTTTAAGAATTTTGATTCAAATTAGATTTACAAATATTGATAGTAATAGAATATTACTTATTGGGCTAAAGTAAAATATATGGTTTTATTCCTTCAGAAAAATAGAAATAATACTAAGAAGCATGTTATTGAACGGGCTATAAAATGAAATATACAACTATATTAATTTTATAAAAGTGGAATTGATACTTGGAGATATTTTATTGAAAAATTGCTAACGTTTTTCAAGAAATTGTTGGAGTTGTTAAGGAAGTCCCTTACCGTTCCCTAAGGCTAAGTAGCTGATTTATTTTTCATATATTTCTTGATATAAATGAAGTAAATTGAATGTTAAAAAAAAAAATAAGAAATCTTTACTCAAAAACATAAGCAATCATCAACTTTGATAAATGTTTAGACCCTGAAAATATTTACCCTTTCATAAAATTGGGGAAAAAATAATGTTATTGAAATTCTTTATTATATTTCTACATTAAAAATTATTTCTTGTTCTTTCATAACAATGATTCAATAGCTCATGATCATTCTTCGTTTTTAAATCACTTGATAAATTAATATTTCCTAGCACGATGTCTCTTTTTTTGCAGTATAACAAACAGTTTCAGATATATTTTACTTTACTAATAACTCATTTACTTTTTTTTCTTAAGTTAAAAAATCATGCTAATTTAAGATATTTTAAATAAATTTTCAAACACCAAATACTGTCTCTTTATTAAAAAAGTATTTATCTTAAAATTAATTGTAAATTTCTCTAAATTTTGATAAAATAAAAAAGTATTAATGTAATTAAAGATGCTTAAAACTATTTAAAACTCATTATGTAACATTTTTAGTAATTTAATTTCAGTTATTAGAATGTATTTGTTAGTTGAATAGATTCAAATTTCTGTGCACTATAAGAGGTAAATTTCTTTATTTGTGTGAAGTATTTACCTCTTTGATTATAATTCAAGATGATTTAACAACATTAATTACGATTTAGATATTACTATAACTATGTTCAAATATTATGAGTGAAGTGCATTAGCTAACAATATCTACTTCAACTATAATTGTCCAAAGTTATAACTCGTGTGCATTTCGAAATATTAACATATTTTATCCAGTTGTAAGGTCATCTCATGATATCTATGAAATTACATTTCAAACTTATTTTGCTGAAACTTTGAATTTTCAAATTAATGTTTTTCCCTTTCGGAATTTATAGCTTAAAGAGGGAATTCTTAAACTGTTTAGTCATGCGACCGCACTCCCACGCTATAAAACTTCAAACGATCTTCTCGCACACATAATCATGTATGAAAAAATATATTTTTTAATTTGTAATTTAATTTTAAAATTAATAAAAAAATAAATATAAATTTTAATTTATTTAATTTTCATGAAAATCATATTTTAATTCTAAAATATGCTGAATTGCATTGCGACACCGTTACAATAATGTTGTTTGTGATGTTTTTTCACTTCGTAAATATTTCCTGAATAACTTAGCCAATATTACGATTTTGTGATAGCATTGCACAAAAAATGTAATGTATTAAAGATAATGAATAGTTTTCTACTAATTTTTTTTATAAAATTCATATATCTGAATTGAATTCACGCATCCCTAACATTTCTCTTCGCTACCCCATTTGGGATTGCTATCAACATTTTAAAAAACGCTAAATTAGAGAAAAATAGGGTCTTTTATCTGAGGATGTAGGTAAATATAATTACAATGAAATCCACATGTGTATACTATAAAAATAATTCTAAATTGGGATTGGAAAATATTTTTAGAAAAGATCAGTGATTCAGTTATGTCAACTATAAATATGTTTGTTTGATAGCTTATTTTTTTCATTAATTGTTATGATTCATGTAATTCCACTCTGCATTGTTGATATTAATATAGCAACCAATAGTTTTCTCTTTACACTTTTAGTATTTTGAATATTTCTTTTAAGTTATATATTATTCATTTAACCTAGAAAATAGTTTATAAATGCAATAAAAATAGAATAAGTAACTATTTAAAATATAACAATTAATATTTAATAATTCATGTATTAAGATTTCATAATAATATCAAAATTTATTGAAAATCTATAAGACACTTTATTTGTTGAAAAAATTTGATAATTTTTAAAATAAAATGACAGATAATATTAGAAGTATGGATACACAAAGAAAAACATGAGTGAAAGAAAGAATGGACTAAAACATATCTAAATTACAGTATTTTAAATAAAATAATATGCATAACTTTACTTATCCATTGAAATTTTAATTCCTAGCTGATTTAGTTTCAAATCATCTATGAGTATCTATATTTCAGATTTGTGTAACATTTAATATCAGATATTCAGATGTAATTTTTTCCAGAATTTCTTTTGTCACTTTCATCAAAATGCGTAAGATGCTTCTCTAAGAAAATAAATCTGAATTCAAATAAAACTATAACCAAATAATTCAAAATATTTCTAATTTTTTTTAGATATATTAGCTTACAAAATCGCTGGTATTGAAATTTCTATCACAAAATGTTATATGATATCGCAGTTAGGATATCTTGAAGGATACTTTTATGAAAATAACTCTTCACTAGGCGGTGCCTCAATTATCCCATTCTGAAAAATACAAACAATAGATATTGTGTGAATTTAATCCCTTATTATTTCAATAATTCCTCAGATGCTTAGTAAGAAATAGAACATGCTTAAATATCAAATTCTAAGCTCGTTGATTTTGATCAATTGTATATATATTGTTCTGAATGTTAGCGATCTGAGCTTGAAATTACATGTTAAGGAAACAATAGGTTTGTAAAATTTTATGCTACAGAAGTTCAACGAGCAAACATACTATGTTTGCACGATAACATATTTTTAATTGCTACTAATAGGGATAAAACTGCCATTTTTTGAAACAATGTGACTGTATCTCATTAAAAAAAATGCCGGTTTCGAACAATTACTTCCCCAAAACTCATATACTTGTAATAATTATCAGTTAATGTTTTTTAAATGAACTTCAGACAACATTGTCGTTTCTTAGGAAAAAGTCGTTATATTTATGAGTAGGAAATAAATTAACATATTCTGTATTGCAAGAAAAAAAGAAAAGCGAAATCATTCGTTTGGTCCAGTATATCGTAACAGCTAGTTATAGACGAATCGAAATGAGAAAGCTGAAATAGATGGAGAAAGGTGAATAATAAAAAATTCAAAATTATTCTCATGAAGTAATACATAAGATAATTAATATAATGAAAAAGAATCAAATCAGGTTAAAAGAAAGAGAAATAAATATTATATCCTTGTTGTTGATTAAAGAACAACAAATTAATTACACAGTGATAGCTCAGAATCCTGATTAAGATTATGAGTTGTAGATCTAAGTTCGAATTCTAAAACAATAATTCTCTTTAAAAATGTCTAATCTACATTAATCATGTTTCTGTTTGTATTTCCTAAGTCATTTTAATTGCGAACACATAGAAATTTTATTGTAATATTTGTGTTCATATATATATATATATATATATATATATATGTCCTCTCGCACGCGTGTGTGTAAACATTAATAGTACAAATTACAACATATAGCAATCTAAGAATATCCAACACTATTATATACCTCGAGTGTGTATAATAGTGTTGGATACTAGAATATTCAACACAACGCAAAATCAATACTATTAATAGGAAAAAAAAATTATGAATATTAGGAAATCATTAAAAAAAAAAACAAATTAATATTTATGAAAATCAGATAACAATTTACTTAAATAATTAAACAATTTAAAAATTAAAACCTAAAAACCAATAAAAAGAAACTAATTACTTATGAACTAAATAATTTAAAAGAAAGTCAAGTGATTGAAAGCAAAATTTAGAATAATAGAAATAATTTAATTAATACTGTTTCATACTTTGGAATAGAATATTGTCAGCTTATACTGCAATTACTGATCGTGATATATATATATATATATATATATATATATATATATATATATATATATTATTATTATTATTATTATTATTATTATTAAAGGCGAAAACCTGTTGAGATCGATAATGCACTTTACCTAATCACTTCCTATGGGTACAACAGTTGTGTCATATGATCATATTTAACCTGAATAAGGTCTTTATTAGGTTATGAGAACTATTGTATCCCTTTATATATATCTTTCGTTCACACCTACACACAGACACTTTCAAGCTATTTTATAAATTTCAGATATTCAGTTCCAGTAAACAAAAAAGTTCATGTAATTATAAATATGATTTTGTAGACCTCGGGTCTCCAAACTTTTCAACCCGAGGGCCTCATTAACTATCAACAGAAGTTTGGGAATCGATTACACAATCGAGGTCCAAATAAAAAGGAATCAAATCATAGATGTTGTTTTAATTATTTATATAATAATTAAGGCATCATTTAATAACGTATTGATACACTACACATGAACACTTGTATTAGAGGGGATGGTGAAAATGTTTCCTGAATGGCAAGATAGCAGACATTTCTGGATTTAATGTCCCTAACATCAATTGTGACCTGAGATTATCATTAGACACGTTTGATTTTAAATTATTCTTCACATATTTCATTCTTGAAAATATTTTTTCTCCCAGGTTTGTTTTTTCAAAGATTGAAAGGCACCTTGAAGCAAAAGTTTTGACATCAGGAAAGTTTTCTTTGCTCAAAAACTGTTGCAAATCCCACCTCTTTTGCACTTGTACCAAAGGAGGTCATTTGCTTGTAACTCAGTAACCACCGACTGAAGTTTATCTGGGTAACTAGTTACATCTGCTTCAAATGGATTTTGAAACAGTCTCACTTCTACCTTTGAATCCAAGTCTGAAATGTACTCCTGAAATTGTGGCTGGAGATCTTTGATGATTTTGTTTTCAAATGATGTGAAGAACTCAGTTGCTGCTTCAACCATGAAGATCTTGCACAGCTGAAAGTGCGTCAAGTTGTTGGCCTGTACTTGTTCCAAAAACAAGACAAGTTTAGACCTGAAGGCCTTTAGATATGCATATAGATAAGAAACTATATTTTCCTCTCTTTGAAGTCTTAGATGAAAGTTTAAATGACTAGTTATGTCTGCAGCGAAGTCCAAAACTTCCATACCCACTCTTCATCAGACAGTAATGGCTGTGGTTTGCCTTTGCTTTCCAGGAAATCATCTATTTCCTTTCGAAATTCAAATACTCTGCTCATAAGTTTCACACTACTTAGCCATCTTAATGCTGTCTAATACTTTAAATCTTGCGATTCTGTGTCTATATCTTTCAACATGTCTCTGAACTATCTATGGTTGAGCCCACGTGTTCTTATTAAATTCACCATCTTCCCTACTAGTCCACATATTTAGCGCACAAAACTTACTGATGAATAATACAGTGAATGAACATTGGTTGTGGAATGTTTTTCTCATTACATATATGCTTCATTTGCCCAACTAAGTCTTTTTTTATGCCACTCATGTTCTTTCCTGCATCAACAGTCAGGCAACTGAGGTTAGTCCAGTGCAAGTTACAACAAGCAAATGCGTTTTTTTCCTTCAATTTATTGAATCTATCCTCTCCGGCAATAGTACCATACTCGCTGTGTAAAGAAGCCATCTTTTGCGTTTTGTTCATGTCTACATCCACATCTCTAAAGAACACAAGCAGTTGAGAGGTGGAATAGCAATCTAGCGATTCATCTATTGAAATTAAAAATTGGTGAAACTTGCTTGCATTTTTCGCTATTTGAGTCACAATGTTTTCAGCCATATCTGCAAGACAGTGGGCAATGGTATTTGCACATAAATCTGTATTTAAAATTGTTTAGACTTTTCTGGAGAAAATTCCTCAGCCACCTCCAACAAACATTCCTTCACTACTTCACTATCTGTAAACGGCTTGCAAGTTTTAACAAGGACGTAGACAATTTTATAACTGGACTTAGTTAAGGATTTATTTCTATTTGAGAATTTACTGAACAATTCCCTCTCAAATGAGAATTTATTCTGGAATTTAGAAAAAATTTTGGCATGGATTTTACCCTCCAACTGTGCATATATCTCTTGATGTTTGCTTCGATGATGGCGTAAGTTTAATCTTTCATCACAGCCACGGTTTCGTTGTAAATCACACGCAATGTTTTCTCTCCAGATTTTACAAAGAAGTATTTCAAACTCTATTCTTGAAATTTCTAACACTCATCGTCTACTTGGTTTTTTTCCCTCTTCTTGGCTATCGTTGAGCACTAAAATAAAGTGACTTCAACATGCATAAATTGTGAAACTGAAAGTATCTTGCACATAATATCGCTCAAAAAACCTGATTATGCGAACTAATTTCGTCGCAATTATAGCTGCAAATGACCCGAAACAATTTTTAAATTTTTTTATGATTTCTTAAGTTAAATTTACCTGAATATAGCCTGCAAATATATCCACTTATGGTAGAGAGATTATTGCTTTTCATGTTTCCTCTTCAAAATACTTAGAAAATTTTTGTTAAACTAACGTAATTCCCAATTCTTTATAAACACTGTTAAGTAATCACGTGAAGGAAATTATCAACAAATAAAATAGAATGTAATATGATTCTCAATCAGACGCTAATTGACACCAACTCCTCCTCTTAGCATTAGTCAACCACAACTGGTAAACTGTGATAAAAATAATCAAGTCTTGAACAAAAAGCAAAACATTTAAAAAATCTACCATTAGATGACGTTATATCATCTCATTGACTGTGAACACAAGCAGAAAAAGTAAGCAACGTATCAGGTTCTGCAATGACGTTATTGGTTGGAAAATGTAACGCACTACTGTGCGCTTCTACTTAATTCTGTAAAAAAGTAACGTCCACATATACGACGGCTGATCGAGACAGGATACACCCAAAATAGATAAAAAAGGTCACCAAGGGCCGGATGAGATGATCTTGTGGGCCGCATCTGGCCCTCGTAATTTGGAGACCACTGGTTAAGATTAACATAAACATGATAATTACATTGCGATCATTTAAAAAGAACGTGATGTCTCTTTGAAGGTTAGGTAGTATCTGTCCTAAGTTTCCTATAAAGTAAACAACGGCTATTGCATCCTACGGTATCAGTGAATAGCTTTACAGTAAACAACATTCCATGACTATTACTCAAGATATTAGGAGGGAATAATGCTATTATCATGGCGCTTCATATAATGTCAGATTCTTAAGAAATGATGTTTACTAAGACATTTTGATAACATTAGATTTTTCATTAAAATATATTAGCTATTTTTCCATATATATATTAGATAGAGTCCTTTAAACGAAAAATATTCAATTGTAAAGTTTGTAGATGAACCGTAACATATTTACGTAATCCTCCATATTGAAAAAAAAAAACATATTGGAGGAATTTTTTATCGGCATTCATTCATTGAAATTCATGTGCTGGATGAAAAAATCTGAGTAGTGATACTTGTGTAATATCATAATCCTAATTAGTGATTTGATCGGATAATTGTTTTAAGATTGTGTAAAGTCCAGAATATAATGGTCTAAGTTTTCTTCTGTAAGGATATTTAAATTATCTAATATAACTAGATCTCTTTGCTTAAATGTTGAAGTCTGATATTGTGAGTCATAATAAACTTTATTATTTTCATGATGTTTCTGAGTGCGTTTAAATGCAATTTCACTTGCTTCTTAAACAGGTGGATAAGTTTGAGTATCGATTGGAGATGCGTATGGTAGTTTATTGTACATTGGATAAGAAGATGGATAGGATGTAACTGAATGAGGGATGCCGTTGTTCCTTGAGTAAACTTTTCTGAAAGCTTTCTCAAAGGAATATGTTCAGAAGTTTGATTTCTCTTGTATTTTAAACGGGCTATTATATAAATGTGCCCTCTTTCAACATTTATATTGGTTTGTGCATGACGGGCGGAAGATAACCTTTAACACTGTTATTGCTTAAGAACAGTGTAAATTCAGAATGTGAATGCAACATTCATGTCACTTAATAAGATTTTAAGAGAATGAATGTTAAAAACTTGTTTTAAACAATTAGTATACGTTTCACTTGTACCATTTTTACATGAAAAAGATTATATATGTCTTGTTGTGTGATCATTAACTTGTAAATATTTTATGGCTTTGTTACAATTTAGCCAACCTAAGGTATCAAATGACAGGATTTTGAAAGTTTTCTTTTACTGAGACAGTACTAGTAAAATTTTAAAACTTTTATTATGAAACTTTTTTTTATTTAATTTCCAAATTTCATACAAAGGTTTAAATAATTACTGATGTCTTTAATTATTTCTATATTCTTCCAGGAATATTGTATTAATACTAAGCACAGCATATTTTTTAATACCTAAATGTTCAAAATTGTTAGGAATTCTTCAAGTAATTATTTTCTGAAAGAACAAATTTGAATAATTTTAAAGATGCCTTTCTTACTGATAATCCAGATATCATTAATTTTAATATATTTGGGGTTATTCATATTATTTAAATTCTGTTGTTCGATTAATTTTTCTTCCAAAGTAAATGAGCCATTTAAATAGTTACGTGAGAAATAAGATTTCTCGAAATCGTGACTGCTTCATAATTATAAGTCTCTTTTTGTATTTAAATTCGTTATCAAACATAAGATAATTTAAGTGACCATCTAAATAATCTTCCAGTTAAATGATTTACACTTTTAAGTTTTACGAGAGCAACATGATCTGTACATATTGTGAAACATTCCCTTATAAATAATGACAGCATTTTTCTAGTGCCTCTACTAAGGCAAGGCATTCTAGTTCTGTAATGATATAGCTCCTTTCATAAGATCTTAGCTGTAGAATGAAAAAAAGATGGGATGTTGAATGTTATAAGCCTCAGGGATGTTTTTGTATTAAAATAGCACCAAAAGAACATCTTGCGGTGCATTACATATAAATGACATTTGTAATTTGGATGAAAAAGTTTATGTTCTCTTTTTCAAAGCTAGTAAAAAGCTCATCTTAGATGTTGGACATGATCTTCCCAACCATTTGAATACATTATAGCATAATCAATGTAATTTAAAGCAAAAGTTACCTCATATTTATTTAAAATTAGAAACTAAAAATTTGAAAACTACAGGAAAAATAAAAAAAAACATTATTAATTATTATTAAATATTAAAATATAAACTTATTTAAGAAATAAAGAAAATGAAATAAAATCGAAACTTAATAACAAAATGAGTACATGTAATAAAATAGCAAAGGACACTTGAAAAAATCTTTTAAAAATGAGCAAAAGAAAAACAAAGCTATGTGATACCGTCCTTTAAGTAGGATAGAAGTACTTTGCTTAAACATGTTTTGATTATTAAACGTTCGCAATCTATTATAGCTCTATATAACAAACGGCATCCTTTAATATAACACAGCAGGCGAAAATGCGTAAAGAAAAGGAAAGGAAAAATATTATAGAACTTCTAATTTAAATATAAATTCAATGAAAACTACGACATGAAATTAAATAGCTATAATAATAATAGTTATATATATATATATATGTATGTGTGTGTGTGTGTGTGTGTGTGTGTGTGTGTGTGTGTGTGTGTGTGTGTGTGTGTGTGTGTTCAAAATTAAGAGAATTTTCCGATTTGGTCGATTATCTCTAGAATTATTGGACAGATTTTATCAAATTTGGTTTTTTGCACTTATAGTTTATATAATACAAAACAATAATCATTCAACAGTTATAATATACACGCATGATCATCGAGAATAACAACGGAGGGCAAGGTGGCAAAGAAACAGTAGTTAAGAATAGAACAAAAAAATAAGGTTAACAGGGACATGGAGTCTCCTCTTCAGTCTCTAAGCCTCACGCAATAATTTTACCTTGGAAATGCAGGAGTTTATAATTCCTGTGCCAATTTGCCCAACTCATTCAACAACGCTGTTGTTTTTCATGTCTTGGATGAAGTTTTCGGAGGGTTGCAGTGC
This sequence comes from Nephila pilipes, assembly GCA_019974015.1. Classification (NCBI taxonomy): domain Eukaryota; kingdom Metazoa; phylum Arthropoda; class Arachnida; order Araneae; family Nephilidae; genus Nephila; species Nephila pilipes. Next base: position 53,926 of record BMAW01045956.1, read on the forward strand.
AGTGCCCTTCCCTGAGTGTCCCAGGCTTGCTCTAGAAGGATTCAGGGCCTATAGATCTGGCTGGCCAATCATTCTCGGCAGAATATCCTTATTTTCCAAAAAATTCGTTGACCAGATGAGCTCTTATGTGGCCTCATGTTGTCATCCATTAAAGGGAAATTAGGACCAACTGCACCTCTGAAAAAAAGGTGAACATAGGACTCCAAGACATCATCCTATATACCTCTCAGCAGTCACAGTGCCTTTTCCAAAAAAAATGGAGGTGTGTGAGGCCATCAATAGCAAGGTGCCTTCCCAGACCATCAAGCCTCACTGTCATAATGAATTAATTCTCCGGACATTGGAAGGCAAAATAACATGCCCTAGTTCTCTCCATTTGAAAATTACAGATTACAATCACTGGTTAGGCTGAACCGAGAGACTCATCAGTGAAGAATGGTCGGCCATTGATCCATGCTTAATCTCTGTTATCTCCTCCACCACCGCATACCGCGCAGCCCGGCGCCAGCGCGCGCCGCTGGCGCGGCTTATTCAAGAAAATATACAATTCTCTTAATTTTAACATAGTGTATATAATTACGAATAAAAAAAATAAAAATATAAAAAAAATTTAAAAATTTAAAAAATCTTAATTTTTTTTAAAACCATAACTGGAGAACAACATATTTAGTGTTGTTATAAATATAAACTAATTTAGGTTATTCTACAATTATAAAACCTAACTATTTCAATAAACAAAATATATTATTAAAAATGGATTTATAACGCCAAAAATATAAATTGCAAAAAATTCTGAAAATTAAAACCATAAAAATAAAGTTAAAAGAAAATACAAAAGAAGTAGAAAACTCAATAAAAGCCAAATGCTAAAATAATCAAAACGTAAAGAAAAATCAAAATATTTTTTCCAGAGTATAACACTTCTCACATTAATGTACAGCAGTAATAACACATCGATCAATAACTCGAGATTAGCAGGGATGGCGCTCGTAAAATGAAACCAGTAACCAGGTCTTTCTAGAGTACTAACAGCTTTGCTTGAAACGATAACTCAAAATTTTAAGTCAGTCAGTCAGGAAAAAAGGTTTTCAAGTGGGTGCCATGATTGCTTTCGATGGAACAAAAACAGCAACGAGTCGATGATTCAGAAAGAAAGCTGTTTATCGCTATTTCTCACCAACAAAAGATTTCTTGCGGAAAAAAAAAAAAAAAGATTTGGAAAAGCATTGGAACGATTACATCACCCTAAGGTGATTAACAAAGGTGTTATCATTGATGAATAAAAAAAAATTTTGCAAAAAATGTTTTTTCAATGTTAGACTCAGGAGTTATTGATGATGTGTTACAAAGAAATTCAAACAAATTTATAAATTTATATAGCATAAACAATAGAAATTTAGATACGATATTTACTCATTTTAGATGTCATTAATATACTTTATTTCAAGTCATAAAAGTATTTGAAAAAGAAAGAAAATATGTCAAAATCCGCCTTCACAAAATTACTGTGTGGGAGGGAGTATTACCGCAGGATTTGAAATCCGGCATTCTATGAGATGCCAAATGAAAACCGGCAAGGTGAAATACTTCTCCGATTCGACTCGAATTTCACGTGTAGCCAAGGCATGTGACTTTTAAGACAGCGCCTCAGACTAAATTTGTCGTTAAAGTTTGTGATAGGGGGTGCCAAATACGCAATTTTACTTAAATTTTTGCTACAAAAGTGGTTTCTTAATGTGCTCCATATGAAAATGGAAGAGCAAGCTGTAGTGTTGGAGAGAATCATGGTCTATAGATATGAAACGATGATTCGTCATTAGACTATCCAAAATTAGAGTTAATGCTGCAAAAAAGCAATGTTACTACAAACCAGAAACTACACTTTTAAAGTTAATATATGATGACAAGAATTAAATGAATGTAAGAAAATGCCTAGGAACTATTGGTTTGCAGAAGATCGCTATGATACAGTGATTGTAGAAAACAAAAGTAAACTCATTTATCCTGTAAAGAGAAGGAATCAGTACTGAACAGTGTTCAATGTTACTTCACCTTTTAGAGAAAAATGAAACTCATTTTGCTATTGGATGCAGAGGACGTGATATAATGTTGAAAGAGTTTTCGCCTACAAATACAAAGACGTTACACGTCGTAATATTACTCTACATCCATCTTTATGAACCTTGCCAGAAAAACAGAAGATATTAAAAGTGCATTGTTGTGAAACCTATCTGCCAGCGCCGCCGCCGCCGCGGCAAAACACTTTTGCCGCCGCTTTACCGCTGCAGGCCGCTTGCGCATGCGCGGCACGCGCCTGCACGCGCAGCACGCGAATGGAAAATGGGCGAAACTAATCAGATTATGGAAGAACCAAGAGCTTGTTTTAAAAAAAAACATGGGTGAGATTATAGTCGATGTTGGATTAAACTAACTGTATGAAGACATGCTCCTCGAAGAAATTTTTTGTTTCTAGTGCCTGTTGTGTGCGTTAAAGGAATCAATTGATAAAGTGAGCGTCAAAAAACTCATACTTTTCATTGGCCATGCTGGTAAGATGATAAAATGGATATTTCTGCCCTTTGTTTCAAAAGTGAAAATGATATTGAAGGTAAAATACAAGCCAAAAAAATTAAATGAATTCGGAAAAAAATTCTCACCCTTTTTTGGGAACTACTGTGCGAGTTACTAATTTTGGCATCCAACAGCAGGCTGAAGTTGTTTACGTGCAATATATAGTAGCAATTGGAATAGGGTGACAAAAGGATAGATTCTAACGATTTGAAACTTCTGAAGGAATTTTAAAATAAGTAAATGCTGTTCTGCAATTCAAATTTGCCCTAAGAACATTTAAGATTGAAGATATTCCTGATACTAAAATTCCTCTCCGGTCAGTCAGTTGCGAATTGCTCAGATCAGTGGAAGCAATAAGGTTAGTCAAATGTATGTGTTTTTTAAAAAAAGTGTATTGAAATGTAATTTTAAATGTCATTTAAAGTCTACCATGTGAGGAACAAATTAGGTTAATTTTAATTTCTTATTTTTATATAAAAATTTTGTTTCCCTTAATAAGAAAAGAAATAAATTTTGTTTTGAGTCCCAACTTTCATTTTCTTTAGATTATTTGAATAAATTTTTCAATGACACTCTCAATATTTTTTCAGAATAGCATTTGTATTTTTGAGAGATACACATCATCTATATAATAGCCTTATCAGGACTACTTCCATATTTTACCTAAAAAAAAAGTATTTGTTATTCTATAGAGGCAGCCTAGGTATTATATACTCTTGACTAGGGAAAGTAGTAACAATTCTCATATTTCATACACATTGCTTCAAGAATGCCAAGACAGTATATATATAATATATATATATATATATATATATATATATATATATATATATATATATATATATCTTAATATAAGAATCTTGAATTCAATTTTGAAAGCTTGCAATTTAAGATGTGAATCCACCTTTCATGATTTTTTTTTTTTTTTTTTGCTTCTTATCACAATCTGAAAATCAACACTTGGGATTTAATGGAAAAATGAATAATTGAACAATGTGTGAAAATAATTCATGGCTATGATGGTAGTAAAGATTCCAATTGTTCTCTCATTGGGACATAAATTCGTCACTTCATTTAAGAAGTTAAGTCATTGTCCTTCCAGTATAATATTCATTTTACGTGAAAGGACATTCACATTTACATTTCAAGGACATTCACATTGTCATGAAAAGTTTCAAGAGAGCAATGATGGTCAAATATACTTCAAGAACAAGAGAATTTAAACTTTCGAATAGCAAGGGTCAATCTTACAGAATCCATGAGTTACGGATTTTGACAGATAATTGGCGGGAGCTTAGTGTTTCTCATCAAGGTTCTCATGAACGCTGAAATCCTTTCTTTATAACATATTTGGTAATTATTTTCTCTGTGTTTGCCAGTCTCCTACTGCAGAATCCACACCTTCAAATATCCTTTATGTATTCACGCGTAGCTACTCCTGGCTTGACTGCGATGTTACTTACACTGCACCATTTGTAAGCCTCCTTTGGTTATTGAATTCCAAAGCAGTTTTGAACACCATAAAAAAAAAGTTGCTCTAAATTTCCCTTCGAGGTTGCAGGTTGTTTGAATTATAGGCCATTTGGGTTCTGAAATTTAACTTTATTTCAACACTGTGATTTTACAATGAAATATTTGTTAATGTTACTACTCTTAACTGTAAATTTTGACATCACATTTGTCTGATTTATCTGCACTTTATAAAATTTAAGTGTACTATTTTGTTTCTCTTGAGATCAGGTGAAACATTATTGTAGAATTTTTCATTGTATGAAACAAAGTTAATTATTTCACGAAATGTATTTGATTTTATAGAATTATTTTGACATGATGCCATTTCACTTCTCATTCAGTTAAACTGCCGTTCTTGTCCTTGCAATAGTCCACTTCCAAGAAGAGGTAGTTTGACTGGATATTTCTGTATCGTCTTTAAAAAAAAAATTCAGTTTTTCATGAATTGTCCATTTGAAAACTTTCTCTCCGATTTTGGGATTTAGTTCCATGCATAGAAAATTTTTTTCTAATTCAGGTGAAATCTGGTATACCAGTATGTTATTTTTTAGCATAATTAGAAGCTGGCACGAACTGCCTTATTTCGGGCCTTTATCTATAAAGACATTGTTTTCAAAACATCCCTTACCATTAGCAATATCGAAACAAAATTTCAATCTGATTGCTCCATATACTGATAGTAGCCATATATAATACCGCGTGCGGCGTACTTAGAAGAGGTTAGGTAAAACTAGAAATTCTACCAAAAGCTTGCTTTAATGTAATCGCCACCACTAGTTAAAAATATTTAATAAAAATAATATGCTAAACACTACTAAAAGTCAATACTTGTGGTATGAAACTTAATAATTGTCAATAATGCGTGTCAGTGGGGAAGAAATAGCATTGAAAGGTGCATGAAAGGTCCTTATAACCACTTTTAGCGTTTTCAGTGATTTCCAAAGTTGAAATAGATGACTCTATTGTACAAAAGCAGAGGTTAAGGCTTCTCTCAATGTTGCATTAGAGCAGATAAAATTGTGTTTGCGCTTAAATTCCCAAGATAGTCATTATTATTTTGATTTGTGGAAGCTTTGCTTGGGAGGTGGTTAGAAATAGAAGAAATGTAATGCAGTGTTGATTATGTTGGGTTTTAAAAAATAATATTCTATAACTAAATTGTGATGTAATTTTCTCCAAATTGCTTATGTTTCATTATGAATTACAATTTTTCCAGAGCAGTAGCTACAATTAATACTCGCCATTGATGACTGCGATACGTGCTAGCAACTGCAACACCTGCCTTTTTTTAACGTTGTTTATTACCAGCAATGTTTTTTTATAAGAGGTGATAATAGAGATGGTTTTTTTTTCTTAGAAGGAGGCAGAGTTGACAAGAACAACATTTGTTAACATAAAACACAAAAAAATATCTTATGAGATATGCAGCTAATCCAAATATATATATCGAATTCTAATGACAACTTTCAGCCGTTTCCACACAATTTTATAGTACATTAAACATAAATGTGAACCTAATATTTTAATATATATATAATATTTAATATATGCATAATGCTAATATATTAAGCTTATTCTTCTCTTTCCGTTAATATTTTCCTTTATTTTTTATTTCCTGTTCAATATGTCATCAAACAAAGGGAATAGAGGGATCTTGAAACAAGAAGGATTTAGACTGAACTTTTTTTTATTTACATTTGATGCATTTAAAGATATAAATGTTATATTCCTAAAAAATAATAAAAACTGATTATCTTTTTTCATTTTCTCCTTTTGAAAAGGTGGCAGTATGTAGAAATGGATTAATCGAGGAAAATAGAAAATTAACCTAATTATCTTTCACTAATACATATATACCAAGAAAAAAGGTGTTTTCGTGAAAAATTAAATTTGAAAATGGAAAAATCTAAAGTTGAGCAAATTCTTTTAAAAATTTAGAGTAAAGCTATTACTAACAACCAAATGTTTCCATTTTTCACCTTGAAGGTACAGCCATTACAATTTCTGTTTGAAATAAAAGAGTTTTGTACCCTAGGCTCCTTTTGTTAAAAGGCAAAATTTGAAAATGTCTCGGATACCAGTATAACTATTATATATTAATATTGTATTGGTTATGACTTTGGGATGAATGTCTTTCATTACACTGGAACAAAGTTAACTATATTAGAAGTAGAAGTGTTTCACAGTACTAAATCTTATTCTAAACAAATATAATTACAGTTGCCAAACTCTACAGACCCAGTATTATTAAGTTTTTTAGCTTATCGACCGTTTGGCCTCATTGATTACAGATAAGATCTTACAGATTTGCAAATATTCAGCTGGACGGAGATTTCCAGCTGTACTTGGTTGAAATGTATTGAATTTATATGAACGAAATTTCACAATAATAATTCCTTAAGGAGAAAACTCTTGGTTTACTTGCTTTATACTTTTGTAAATTAACTACTAATATACAGTTAATGTGTTAGATATTTACATACTTTGTTGTGATTTTGGATCATAGAAACTTTTGAAAAAACTATTATTAATTTGCTACGTAATCAGTAAATGGGGTCGAATATTCTTAAGAAATTGTTTCACTCATTAAAACACAACAAAATAAATTATCCTTCAGGTTTTTTTGAACCTATTGCTTTTCAAACTAGCAATTTTATTAATTTAGGCTTTTACGTGACATGAATGTTTTGTACCAAATATAAAATTACGATATATTTTTTCATAAGTATTTTCTTGTGTAACAGCGCATATGCATGTACATTTTAAAAGTAATTAAAACTTTGCTATATCTTTTAATAATATAGGTGCTAATTATGTACATAATTATTTTACAAAAAAATAAAATAAAGCAAAACATTAATAACCATTTTTTCTTTTTAAATATGTATTTAATCATTTTCTAAAACAATGTATAAAATAAGATCTTTGATTCCACGTTAAACTAAAGCATTACTTTAATTGCATATGGCACTTTTCCTCTTTTTTAAAAGAAATCCAAAAATAGTTTGAAAGGCCCCACTGGATTTAACATACAGGAGTTGACGTAACATAAACGCTTGTTTTCTAACGTCATATGGTATTGATAAGGTAGTTAGTGTTATCATGCCATGGCATCAAGTAAACAACCAACAAAATATAAGACGCTTATTTTCGGTTAGTTTCGATTTAAGTACCAAATGAAAATATGATTATTGCTGAATAAGAGAGTTGTTACCATCGATGAGATCTGGATTCATAATTATACACCGAAAATTAAGTAATAATCAAACAAAGTAAAGTTTGATCTGCTCCCAGCAGAGAACAGAGTATTAAAGACGGTTTCGCAGCCGGAAAGTTAAAAGCAACAAAGTTTTGAATGGCAGGCAATGATACTCATGGGACTTTTTAAAGGAAAAGCTGATCAAGAGATAAAACTACAGCTTAGTACTCATTCCCACTTCACAATTCATAATTTTCAATCCTTATACGGGTATTTTTTGAATTGATCATATATTTAACATATAAATATCCAAATTACAATAGCCAAACTTTCTTATGATTGAAATGTTAAATATTTATATTAACTCTCATTTCAATTTAAAAAAACAGTAAACTTGGTTTTGAATAAGCCAAGTATGTGATTATATCACCATATATATTCAAATGAGCATATCAAATCGGATAAAAAAAGCTGTATTTGAGAATGATTTCTTGTTTATATAATTATTTCCAATCAAAATAATGATTTCAATTTGTAAAATTCTCTCTTTCTATAAAAATTAGGCTAACGAATCTTAGTGAGTTATCATTAGGTATAGTGATTCTTAAAAGGGAGTACTGTTCAAAGCAAATATGATATACTACCTTTTAACTTTCGAAGAAAATAACAGATAACAAGCTCACTCTAGACAACTTTTGGAAACATCAAAGATTTTTTCAGTTATCAGATGATCCCAACATGTCTTGTATATAAACACTACGTTGTACTGACACACAATTGCTGTGATCACTGGAGCATGTAATGTCAAAGTGGATTTTCGTGTTGGAGTTTATCTAAACACTTTTCTTCTCTTTAACGCTAGAACGCATATAAGGTAAGAATACGTCCATTTTCCTCACAGTAATTCAAATAAAGCTGTTGAAGAGCTGTTTGAAAAAAATAAATATCAGTCACAGCTCTCTTAATACCTAAAAGATTTTATTACATTTTTCTTTTCCGGAAGGACTGCATGGACAATTTGCTTTCTTGATCTTTGAGGTTTTAGATGTGAGAAAATATATGCCTAGTTCTATGAATTACCTGCAGCGAACAGTTCTTGTTTTCAATGCAATGTAATTTAATTTTGTCGATTCTCATATCCTGTTTAAATGTGGCTCAGAAGAAAAAACAGCACTCGGCATTATTTTTTAACTAGTAGCCTTATTGTTAACAATGGTAGGACAACTGTTGATAGCATGAAATGATTGAAAACAGTTGAAACATGTTAATGGAAGTAAGAATATACATTTCTTTTTTACTATTTTTCTTGTTCTTACAAAATTATTATTATTATGTATTCATTCTTTTCATTAATGATATACTAAGAAAACTTTGAGGTTGATAATGATTATCAAGAAACAATTTAACTGAATAAATAGCAAAGAACTATTCAGAAAATTAATTGCACACAGAGGAAATATTCTTTCAACAATACTTACTTTATTATGCAGAATAACTGTATAATTATAAATATAATGGTGATAAAAAAAAATTGACCAATATCTTCTGACCATTATATAATTTCTTTTCTTTATGCAAGAACTTCTTAATAATTTATCTTTAGAACCCATTAGGATTCTGAAATTTGTAGAAATTAATATTGTTTTCTAATTTTAGTCCTGCACACGAGTTTGGGATTCATTTTATTGGTGTGCTTAGTATGGAACAATCCTATAATATTTATCAATATCAAGTCAATGATATTTTGTACTAATCAAATTTACAGTTCAATTAAATTTGCTTGAGCATAAAATATGTGATTATGTAAAAGCTTATCCAGTTTTTTTTATATCAGGTGAAAGAATTCTCCAAATGTGTAGTAATATATCAAAATGATGAAAAAGAGTAAAAAAAATTATCATCCATTGCCGGATGAAAAGATATTCACGTTAAAATCAGTGATGTCTGTTATATAAAGTATTAATATTTTCCATCTCTCACCCTGTTTATACCGTACTTCAGTGGTACGGTAAAATTTGAATTACAATTAAGACTGTTTCAAGAATGAAACAAAAAAAAATACTCCATTTCCACCTTCTTCCAAATCAGGAGTACCTTACCAGGAAAAAGCCCCACAATCGAATATCGCTAATAACATTTTGTGTAATATTAATTTATCAATAATCAGAGGTAGGATTTGAAATCAGTGAGATCTTATCATTATCATAGTTTCGATGGAAGAGAATTTGGAAAATTTGATATAAAGAAAACTCTTAATTTGTGTAGAAAATAGTAACTTCAACCCCAAATTCACAAGTAAAACTGCAATTATATGTTGAAAAATCTAATTGTAGATTACGGTGACAAATGTCAAATTATAGAAATGAGATATGATTTGTAGCCAAAGCTCAAATTTTTATTAATTTATTGATCATCCACTAAAATTTAAAAAAAGTTGAATCTTGTGAATTTACATCTCATTAAGGACTTTTTTACAGCATTAGCTAGTTTGAAAAGGTGGCTAAATTCCTCGATTGGTTTCAAACAAATTTCTTAAATATTGCTGCAGATTAATCCTATGAAGGTTAGAGATTGAAGAAAAGCCCTCCATAAAATTTAACAACTTTAATCCAAAACCAGCATAGCAAATTAGTAAAGTTTAGATATATTTATAGGTTACGTCTGCTTCCACCAAATATTTATTCGGTTATTTACAGCTTACGCTGACTTATAGCCTGCTTTTGAGCCATAGCTCTCAAGCAGAACCTTTGGCAGAAATGATGGCGAATCATGGGAGATAATGAAAATGTAGTCATTTTTCTTATCCTGGCCTTTTTTTAAACTTATTCAGAGACGCTTCTGATAAATGTGAAATTCATTATGATCATTCGATTTTACTGTTTCATTGAAATATTTATAGATGATGCTATATTTTAAATTTAACATATATTCCAATGATAATTTTCAAAATTATATTTTAATGTTTACAAGTTAAGTTTTTTTGTTGCAAAAAATATAACATGAAAAGTATAATTAGGCACCCGTATGGCATTTGCGTATCACCATCTGCTAAGAAACTGTACTTACTTCGTACATTTAGTACTTTCAGAGTTTTGCTCAAATGGCTAAGCAAAGTACCATTTCTCCTCATCCATTCCCAGCAACTTAAATAGCTGCAGAAAAATTTTCGGCACGGGCAGTAGGCAAGAAACTGGTACCAGGTTCAGTAAATTTATTAAACGTATTTTCTTGAGCAGCTTTATAGGCTCAAGCAAAGCGCCTTAAGTAGGCAACCGTTAAGCCGTTGCTGGTTCACCTTCTTTTGTCTGGTAAATTTCTCAGAAATATTCCGTAAAATAGTAACATGTAAAAGCAAGCGTATTTTTGACAATTTTCATTTTGCAAAATTGCGTACTAAATTTTGCCAATATGTAGCAAAACATTTTCCATCAGATAATTATTAAATTAAATATTAAAATTAGAGCTAAGAGATAAATTATTAAAAGAAACAGCTAATATTCTGTTTGGTTGTTAAAATAAAAGCAGACTGAGAATTATTAAATAAAATATAATTCAACAATGCGAATATACCTAAAACAAAACCAATGTATATTTGACTAAAGCAAGCAATAATCATAATGTATTGCCAATGTCAAGAAGTCTTTTTGAATCTAATAAAATGTATCATTTATTTTATGTCAACCAATTTAGAGTTGACGCCATTTCTCAAAACAACGACATGTTAGAATGCATTGCCAGTTTAATTATTTTTCTTAGTTTTTAATCCTGCAGCCATCTTAAAGTATAATTAACGGGTCAATAAATTCAAAACTTTCAATTGAAGACACGTAAGAGCAGGACAAAGCAGTTGTAACTGCAAAAAATAAGCCAAGGTCGTTTCTCTAGAATCACTCGTAACTTAGTCAATTTTAATCTATATTCTAATTGCATAAAGTCTTAGTTAGCTTAAAATCACTCGTTCTGATTCAAATACTTCTCGATAACAGAATATTCATTCTATTAATTTAATTATGAGTCGCCTCAGTCAGTCCAAACGATTAATTACGATGATTCAATCCAATCTACAATAATATATTAAAAGCTTGTCTTCCCTCTATCTCTTTCTTCTTTTTTTTCAATTTATTTTTTACTTATGTATCACTATCTCTAATTCAATTCACTACATTTTTTTAATATTTATATAATTTACCTAATCACATTTCATTTTAGGTTTGGATGGAAATGTAATTTTTATGCAAGCTCAAACTTTCGAAAGTTCCTCAAATTAGTTAAGATCCTAACGTCAAAAATGTAAATAAACTTTGAAAATTGCTTTTTTTAAATGACAAGAAAATGATACATTAAATTCACATATCTTCAACTATAAATCCATAAAAAATTTAATTGACATGCCTTTAATAATCCGTAACATTAAATCAAATGTGCCTTGAACCAAAATTGCTATGATGCTAGTTTTTATACAGGAAAGTCAACCATATATTCGCATTTATTTTACTTAAAGATATCTTGTCATAAAAGTCCTTAGTGTTCATTTTATTTCTTAAATACAATGCATACCAACTTGGGTTCATTAATATTTCCACACTGTGTTTCCTTTGCTATAAAATTATATTAATATCCTGAAGAGTTTT
>BMAW01045956.1:65863-94634 GCA_019974015.1 Nephila pilipes
GGCAAGGTATGAAACAGTAGTTGCAGAATAGAACAAAAAAATAGGTTAACGGGGACATGGTCTCCTCTTCAGATATACAAGCCTCGCACCGTAATTTTACCTTGGAAATACGGGAGTTTATGAATTCCTGTGCCAATTTGCCCAACTCATTCAGCAACGCTGTTTTCATGTCTTGGATGGTTTTCGGAGGGGGGTTGCGAATTGCAATTGCCCTTCCCTGAGTGTCCCAGGCTTGCTCTAGAAGGATTCAGGCCTATAGATCTGGCTGGCCAATCCATTCGGCGAATATCCTTATTTTCCAAAAATTCGTTGACCAGATGAGCTCTTATGTGGCCTCGCGTTGTCATCCATTAAAAGGAAATTAGGACCAACTGCACCTCTGAAAAAGGTGAACATAGGACTCCAAGACATCATCCCTATACCTCTCAGCAGTCACAGTGCCTTTTTCAAAAAAAATGGAGGTGTGTGAGGCCATCCAATATGGTGCCTTCCCAGACCATCAAGCCTCCACTGTCATAATGGTCGAATTCTCGGACATTGGAAGGCAAATAGCATGCCCCTGGTTCTCTCCATTTGAAAGTACGATTACAATCACTGGTTAGGCTGAACCGAGACTCATCAGTGAAGAGAATGGTCGGCCATTGATCCATGCTCCAATCTCTGTTATCTCTCCACCATTTTAAGCGGACTCTCCTGATCACACAACTGAGTGGAACGCAAACAACAGGTCTTTTTGCATACAGTCCTCTGACTTGAAGTCTTCTGTAAACAATCACCCTAGAAACTCGGGTTCCTATGGCCGCATACAACTCACGACAATTGAGAAACTGTAGCTTCTTTATAAGTCTCTAGGCTATTAGGCTATAATGAACAAATGGCGATCTCCTTAGGCTGTTGTGGCTCTTGGACAACATTGCTCAGGCTTTCTCTCTACAGATCCGGTTTCCTGAAACAGTTTCCATAAGTTGGACACGACGCTGGGCGAAAAATCGAATTTTCTGCAAATCTGGATTTGAGACTGACCTGTTTTTAGCCTACCCATAATTTACCACCTCATTCCATTATCTAAATGTTGGTGGTTACACAGTTTTTTCTGTTTGAATTTTAATTTAAGCGATTGCTGCCAAAAAAAAAATTCCAAGACATTTTTCGAAGTAAGCCACAAAATTTGCGACGCACAAAATTTGCACCTTTGTTTTGAAGCAGTAATTTTACATTTAGTTCAAATATTTTCAGGAAATTCTAGAAAATATGCAAATTCTCTTAATTTTTAACACCAGTGTATATAATTACGAATAAAAAAATACAAAAATATAAAAAAATTTAAAAATTTAAAAAATCTTAATTTTTTTTAAAACCATAACTGGAGAACAACATATTTAGTGTTGTTATAAACATAAACTTTTAATTTAGGTTATTCTACAATTATAGGCCTAACTATTTCAATAAACAAAATATATTATTAAAAATGGTTATAACGCCAAAAATATAAATTGCAAAAAATTCTGAAAATTAAAACCGCAAAAATAAAGTTAAAAAGAAAATACAAAAAAGTGAAAACTCAATAAAAGCCAAATGCTAAAATAATCAAAAACGTAAAAGAAAAATCAAAATATTTTTTTCAAGTATAACACTTCTCGTGTATTAATATTACATACAGTAATAACACATCGATCAATAACTCCCGAGATTAACCCAGGGATGGCGCTCGTAGTAAACCAGTAACCAGGTCTTTCTAGAGTACTAACCTTTGCTTGAAACGTGTCAAAATTTTAAGTCGATCGGACCAGGAAAAAGGTTTTTTCCAAGTGGGTGCCGCGATTGCTTTCGATGGAACAAAAACAGCAACGAGTCGATGATTCAGAAAGCTGTTTATCGCTATTTACTCGCAACAAAAAAGATTTCTTGCGGAAAAAAAAAAAGATTTGGAAAAGCGTTGGAACGATTGTATCACCCTAAAAGGTGATTAACAAAAGGTGTTATGTTGATGAATAAAAAAAAATTTTGCAAAAAAATGTTTTCAATGTTAGACTCGGGAGTTATTGATCGATGTGTTACAAAGAAATTCAAACAAATTTATAAATTTATATAGCATAAACAATAGAAATTTAGATACGATATTTACTCATTTTAGATAATCATTAATATACTTTATTTCAAGTCATAAAAGTATTTGAAAAGAAAGAGAAATATGTCAAAAATCCACTTAACTAAAAATTACTGTGTGGGGAGGGGGGTATTACCGCAAAGTTTGAAATCCGGCATTCTGTAGAATGCCAAATGAGAAACCGGCAAAGGTGAAATACTTCTCCGATTCATTTCGAATTTCACGTGGCAAGGCATGTGACTTTTAAGACGCGCCTCAGACCTAGAATTTGTCCGTTAAAGTTTGTGTTAGGGGGTGCCAAATACGCAATTTTACTTAAATTTTTGCTACAAAAATTAGTTTCTTAATGTGCTCCATGAAAATGGAAGAGCAAGCTGTAGTGTTGGAGAAGTCATGGTCTATAGATATGAAACGATGATTCGTCGATGAACTATCCAAAATTAGAGTTAATGCTGCAAAAAGCAATATTTTCTGAACCGAAACTACGCACCAGAAGTTAATATATGATGACAAGAATCCAAAATGAATACTAAGAAAATGCCTAGGAACTATTGGTTGCAGAATCGCTATGATACGATGATTGTAGAAAACAAAAGTAAACTCATTTATCCTGTAAAGAAGGAATCAGTACTGAACAGTGTTCAATGTTACTTCACATTTTTAATGAAACTCATTTTGCTATTGGATACGGAGGACGTGATATAATGTTGAAAGAGTTTTCTTACAAATACAAGAACGTTACACGTCGTAATATTGCACTCTACATCCATCTTTGTGAACCTTGCCAGAAAAAACAGAAAGATATTAAAAAGTGCATTGTTGTGAAACCTATGATTTTTTTTCCGATTTTAATTCCCATTATCAGATAGATCTTATTGACTTTTAGTCTCATCCAGATAGATAATTCAAATTAATAATGATGCGCTGAGATCATCTTATAAAATTTATGATTCTAACTTCAAAAGGACCCGAAGAAGTAGCCTACAGCGTAGTTGACATATTTTCATTGCTTGGAGTGTCATCTATATTTCAGTCTGACAATGGTAGAGAATTTGCCAATAATGTGGTGACCAGCTTGAAGATCATCCATGGGAAGCCTCGTCATTCACAAAGCCATGGTAGTGTCAAGATTTTGAAAATATACTCTGTACATGGATGCAGGACAAGAAATCTTACTGCTGGAGTGAAGAACTACGTTACGTTCAATTAATGAAAAATAGAACTTCTCATTCTGGGATCAAATAACAGCATACGTTCTTTTTGGCTGGACACTTAAAATAGGGCTTATAACGTCTTTTCTACCAAAATATATTTTAAGACATAAATACAGAGGAGAGAGCAGCTAGAAAAAGTATTAGAAAGTGTCCGAACAATGGAAAAAGACGAAACTAATCAGATTATGGAAGAACAAGAGCTTGTTTTAGAAAACACATGGGTGAGATTATAGTCGATATTGGATTAAACTAACTGTATGAAGACATGCTCACCGAAGAAATTTTCATTTCTAGTGCCTGTTGTGTGCGTTAAAAGGAATCGAGTGATAAAAGTGGCGTCAAAAAACTCATACTTTTCGTGGCCATGCTGGTTAAGATGATAAAATGGATATTTCTGCACCCTTTGTTTCAAAAGTGAAAATGATATTGAAGGTAAAATACAAGCCAAAAAATTAAAATGAATTCGGAAAAAAAATTCTCACCGCTTTTTTGGGAACTACTGTGCGAGTTACTAATTTTGACGTCGACAACGGACGAGTTGTTTCGTGCAATATATATTGGCAATTGGAATGAGTGTGACAAAAGATAGATTCTAACTACTTGAAACTTCTGAAGGAATTTTAAAATAAGTAAATGCGTGTTCACAATTCAATTTACGCCCTAAGAACTTGTTTAGATTGAAGATATTCCTGACCATGAAATTCCTCTCCGGTCAGTTGCAATTGCTCCGTCCAGTGGAAGCAGCTAAAGATTCGTCAAATGTATGTGTTTTTAAAAAAAGTGTATTGAAATGTAATTTTAAATGTCATTCAAGTCTACCATGTAGGAACAAGTAGGTTAATTTTAATTTCTTATTTTTATATAAAAATTTTGTTTCCCTTAATAAGAAAGAAAGAAATTTTGTTTTGGTCAACTTTCATTTTTCTTTAGGTATTTTGAATAATTTTTTCAATGACACTCTCAGTATTTTTTCAGAATAACATTTGTATTTTTGAGGAATGCACATCATCTATATAATAGCCTTATCAGGACCTTTCTTCATATTTTACCTAAAAAATATTTGTTATTCTATAGAATGCCTAGGTATTATATATAACGACTAGGGAAAGTAGTAATAATTCTCATATTTCATACATTGCTAAAGAATGCCGGGTAGTATATATATAATATATATATATACTTGTACAAGGTGCGAATTTAATTTTGAAAGCTTGCAATTTAAGATGTGAATCACTTCCATGATTTTTTTTTTTTTTTTTTGCTTCTTATCACAATCTGAAAATCAAAACTTGGGATTTTAATCGCAAAAAATGAATAATTGAACAATGTGTGAAAATAATTCATGGCTATGAGGGTAGTAAAGATTCCAAATTGTTCTCTCATTGTGAGCATAAGTTCGTCACTTCATTTAAGAAGTTCGTCATGCTGTCCTTCCAGTATAATATTCATTTACATTGAAGGACATTCACATTTACATTTCAAGGACATTCACATTGTCCTTGAAAAGTTTCAAAGAGCAATGATCGGTCAAATATACTTCAAGAACAAGAGAATTTCGCTCGAATAGCAACAGGGTCAATCTTGCAAGTCCATGAGTTACGCGGATTTTGACAGATAGTGGCCGGGAGCTTAGTGTTTCTCATCAAGGTTCTCGCAAAGACATGAAATCCTTTCTTTTATAACATAATTTGGTAATTATTTTCTCTGTCGTTGCCAGTCCTACTACTGGGAATCCACACCTTCAAATATCCTTTATGTATTCACCGCATTGCAACTACTCTCGCTTGAGCTGCGATGTTACTTTGCACCCATTTGTAAGCCTCCTTTGGTTATTCGAATTCCAAAGCAGTTTTGAACACCATAAAAAAAAGTTGCTCTAAATTTCCCTTTCGAGTTGCAGGTTGTTTGAGTATAGGCCATTTGGGTTCTGAAATTTAACTTTGTTCAACACTGTGATTTTACAATGAAATATTTGTTAATGTTACTCTTAACTGTAAATTTTGACATCACATTTGTCACGATTTATCTGCACTTTATAAAATTTAAATTGTACTATTTTGTTTTACTCTTGAGATCTTGAGTGAAACATTATTGTAGGAATTTTTCATTGTATGAAACAAAGTTAATTATTTTACGGAAATGTATTTGATTTTTATAAATTATTTTGACAGTACCATTTCATATAATTCAGTTAAACTGCCCGTTTCTTGTCCTTGCAATAGTCCACTTCCAAGAAGAGTGGTTGACTGGATATTTCTGTATACGTCCTTTTTAAAAAAATTCAGTTTTTCATGAATTGTCCATTTGAAAACTTTCTCTCGATTTTGAAGTTAGTTCTGCATAGAAAATTTTCTAATTCAATTGAAATCTGGTATACCAGTGTGTTATTTTTTTAGCATATTAAACTGGCTTTTGAACTCTTGTATTTCGAATGCTTTATCTATAAGACATTGTTTTTTCAAACATCACCTGCATTAGCAATATCGAAACAAATTTCAATCTGATTATCATATACTGATAGTATGCATATATAATACACGTTACGTATGAGAGGTTAGGTAAAACATAGAAATTCTGTAAAAAGCTTACTTTAATGTAATCTTCTACTAGTTAAAATATTTAATAAGAAAAATAATATACTAAAGCTTACTATTTTAAAATTTAATCAATACTTATTAGTATGAAACTTAATAATTAATCAATAATGTCGTCAGTGGAAGAAATAACTTATTGAAAGGTGCATGAAGGTCATATAACCACTTTTAGCGTTTTCAGTGTTGATTTCAAAGTTAAGAAATAGATGACTCTATTATTTTAAAAGCGGAAGTTAAGAGGAAGCTATATCAATGTTGCGAGTGGAACTTGGATAAAGTTATTGTTTGCCTTAATTCCCAAGATAGTCATTATTATTTTGATTTGGTGAGCTTGCTTTCTCGGGAGGTGGTTAAGAAATAGAAGAAATGTAATGCAGTGTTGATTATGTTAGGTTTAAAAATAATATTCTATAATAAGTGATGTAATTTTCTCAAATTGCTTATGTTTCGTATGAATTACAATTTTTTCAGAAACCGGTAGCTGCAATTAATATCGCCATTGATGACTGCGATACATTCGCTAGCAGCTGCAACACCTGCCTTTTTTTAACGTTGTTTATTATAAGCAATGTTTTATAAGAGGTGATAATAGGGAATGGTTTTTTTTCTTAGAAGGGAGAGGCGAAGTTGACAGAACTAACATTTATTTAACATAAAAACACAAAAATATCTTATGAGATCGCAAGCTAATCCAAATATATATCGAATTCTAATGACAACATTCAGCCGTTTCCACACAATTTTTATATATATAATTACATTAAACATAAATGTGAACCTAATATTTAATATATATATAATATTTAATATATATATAATATTTAATATATTGCGCTTATTCTTCTCTCTTTCACGTTGTATTTTCCCTTTATTTTATTTCCTGTTCAATATGTCATCAAACAAAGGGAGGAATAGAGGGATCTTGAAGGCAAGAAAGTTTGAGCTGAACTTTTTTTATTTACATTTGATGCATTTTAAAGATATAATGTTATATTCCTAAAAATAATAAAACGGTATCTTTTTTTCATTTCTCCTTTTGAAAAGTGGTGACGTATGTAGAAATGGATTAATCGAGAAAATAGAAAAGTAGCCTAATTATCTTTACTAGCCACATAACCTGCAAGAAAAAGGTGTTTCGTGAAAGATTAAATTTGAAAATGTGGAAAAAATCTAAAGTTGAAACCAAATTCTTTTAAAAATTTAGAGTAAAGCTATTACTAACAACCAAATGTTTCCATTTTTTCACCTTAATTACAGCCATTACAATTTCTGTTTGAAATAAGAGTTTTGTATTACCCCTAGGCTCCTTTTATTAAAGAGCAAAATTTTGAAAATGTCAGATACCAGTATAACTATTATATATTAATATTGCTGTGGTTATGACTTTGGGATGAATGTCTTTCATTACACTGGAACAAAAGTTAACTATATTAGAAGTAGAAGTGTTTCACGAAGTGCCGTCTTATTCTAAACAATATAATTACAGTTGCCAAACTCTACAGACCAGTATTATTAAGTTTTTAGCTTATCGACAAATTTTATTTTCATTGATTACGAATAAGGTCTTACAGATTTGCAAATATTCAGCTGGACGGAGATTTCAGCTGTACTTGGTTGAAATGTATTAATTTATATGAACAGAAATTTCACAATAATAATTCCTTAGGAAAACTCTTAGTTTGCTTGCTTTATACTTTTTGTAAAATTAACTACTAATATACAGTTAATGTGTTAGATATTTACATACTTTGTTGTGATTTTGGATCATAGAAACTTTTGAAAAACTATTATTAATTTGCTACAGCAATCGATACAATGGGGTCGAATATTCTTAAGAAATTGTTTCACTCATTAAACACAACAAAATAAATTATCCTTCGGAGTTTTTGAACTATTGCTTTTCAAACTAGCAATTTTATTAATTTAGGCTTTTTACGTGACATGAATATTTCAATGCCAAATATAAAATTTTGATATATTTTTCATAAGTATTTCTTGTGTAACAGCGCATATGCATGTGTTACATTTAAAAAGTAATGCAAAACTTTGCTATATCTTTTAATAATATAGGTGTAGTATGTACACTAATTATTTTACAAAAATAAAATAAAGCAAAACATTAAATAACCATTTTCTTTTAAATATGTATTAATCATTTTTCTAAAACAATGTATAAGCTAAGATCTTTGATTCATTAAACTACAAGCATTACTTTAATTGCATGTAACACTTTTCCTCTTTTTAAAAAGAAATCCAAAAATAGTTTGAAAGGCCCCACTGGATTGTATACGAGGTTGACGTAACATAAACGACGCTTGTTTCTAACGTCATATGGTATTGATAAGGGTAGTTAGTGTTATCATGTAGCATGGCATCTATTAAACAGCAACAAAATATAAGACGCTTATTTTTCGGTTAGTTTCGATTTGAAATTGCCAAATGAAAATATGATTATTGCTGAATAGAGTTGTTACCATCGATGAGATCTGGATTCATAATTATACACCGAAAATTAAGTAACAATCAAAACAATAAGTAAGTTTCGATGAATCTGCTCCGAAGCAAGTGAAGACGGTTTCACTGGCCGGAAAAGTTAAAGCAACAAAGTTTTGGATAGCGAAAGACGTGATACTCATGGACTTTTAAGGAAAAAACGATCAAGGGATAAAACTACAGCTTAATTACTCATTCCCACTTCACAATTCTCGAATTTTCAATCCTTATACGGGTATTTTTGAATTGATCTCATATATTTAGCTGTATAAATATCAAGTACAATAGCAAACTTTCTTATGATTGAAAATGTTAAATATTTATATTAACTCTCATTTCAATTTAAAAAACGGTAAACTTGGTTTGAATAATGGGAATATGTGATTATATCCACCATATATATTCAAATGAGCCTTATCAAATCGGATAAAAAAAACTGTATTTGAGAATGATTTCTTGTTTACTATAATTATTTCCAACGTCAAAATAATGATTTCCGTTTGTAAAATTCTCTCACTTTCTATAAAAATTGAGCTAACGAATCTTAAATTGAGTTATCATTAGTGTAGTGATTCTTAAAGAAATTACTGTTCAAAGCAAATATGATATACTACCTTTAACTCGAAGAAAATAACAGATAACAAGCTCACTCTAGACAACACGGAAACATCAAAGAATTTTTTTCAGTTATCGAATGATCCCAACATGTCTTGTATATAAACACTACGTTATGCACCGGCACACAATTGCTGTGATCACTGGAGCATGTAATGTCAAGTGGATTTTCGTGTTGAGTTTATCTAAACACTTTCTTTCTCTTTGTATAGAACGCATATAGGTAGATACGTCCATTTTCCTCTGATATTCTTAATCAAAGCTGTTGAAGAGCTGTTTGAAAAATAAATATCAGTCACAATATATTAATACCTAAAGATTTTATTACATTTTCTTTCCGGAAGGACTGCATGGACAATTTGCTTTCTTGATCTTTGAGGTTTAGATGTGAAAATATATGCCTAGTTCTATGAATTACCTGCAGCGAACAGTTCTTGTTTTCAATACAATGTAATTTAATTTTTGTCAATTCTCATATCCTGTTTTAAATGTAACAGAAGAAAAAACAGCACTCGAAGCATTTATTTTTAACTAAGTAGCCTTATTGTTAACAATAGTAGGACAACTGTTATTCTTGTAAATGATTGAAAACGGTTAACATATTCATGGAAATGAAATATACATTTTTCTTTTGCTATTTTCTTGTTCTTGCAAAATTATTATTATTATGTGATTCATTCTTTCATTAATGATATACTAAGAAAACTTTGAGGTTGATAATGATTATCAAGAAACAATTTAACTGAATAAATAACAAGAACTATTCAGAAAATTAATTGCACACAGAAGGAAATATTTTTCAACAATACTTACTTTATTATACGAATAACTGTATAATTATAAATATAATAATGGTGATAAAAAAATTGACCAATATCTTCTGACCATTATATAATTTCTTTTCTTTATGCAAGAACTTCTTAATAATTTATCTTTAGAACATTAGGATTCTGAAATTTGTAGAAATTAATATTGTTTTCTAATTTTGGTCCTGCACACGAGTTTGGGATTCATTTGTTAGTGTGCTTAGTATGGAACAATCTATAATATTTATCAATATCAAGTCAATAGTAATTTTGTACTAATCAAATTTACAGTTCAATTAAATTTGCTTGACATAAATATGTGATTATGTAAAAGCTTATCCAGTTTTTATATCAGGTAGAAAGAATTCTCAAATGTGTAATATATCAAAATGATGATGTGAAAAAAAGAGTAAAAAAAATTATCCGGTACTCGGATGAAAAAGATGTTCACGTTAAAATCGTGTCTGTTATATGAAAGTATTAATATTTTTCCATCTCTCACCCTGTTTATACCCGTACTTCAGTGGTACGGTAAGAATTTAGTTACAATTAAGACTGTTTCAAGAATGAAATAAAAAAAAAATGCTCAATTCCATAGCAACTATTTCAAATCAAGGAGTACCATACCAGGAAGAAAAGCCCACAATCGAATATCGCTAATAACATTTTGTGTAATATTAATTTATCAATAATCAGTAGGATTTGAAATCAGTAGGATCTTATCATTATCATAGTTTCGATGGAAGAGAATTTGGAAAATTTGATATAAAGAAAACTCTTAATTGTGTAGAAAATAGTAACTATTTAAATTCACAAGTAAAAACTACCAATTATATCGTGAAAAATCTAATTATTGAGATTACGGTATTAGATATCAAATTATAGAAATGAGATATGATTTGTGAAAGCCAAAACTCAAATTTTATTAATGTAATGATCATCCACTAAAATTTAAAAAAAGTTCTGAACTCTTATTAGTTACATCATTAAAAAGGACTTTTTACAGCATTAGCTAGTTTGAAAAAGAATTTAGCTAAATTTTCCGATTAGTTTCAAACAAATTTCTTAAATATTGCTGCAGATTAATCCTATGAAGGTTAGAGATTGAAGAAAAGCCCTCCATAAAATTTAACAACTTTAATCAAAACAAGCATAGCAAATTAGTAAAGTTTTAGATATATTTATAGGTTACGTCTGCTTTACAAATATTTATTCGGTTATTTACAACTTACGCCTTTGACTTATAGCCTGCTTTTGAGCCCATAGCTCTCAAGCAGAACCCTTTGGCAGAAATGATGGCGAGTCATGAGGAGATAATGAAAGAAATGTAGTCATTTTCTTATCCATGTCCTTTTTTAGCTTATTCAGAGACGCTTTCTGATAAATGTGAAATTCATTATGATCATTCGATTCTGTTTGACAAATATTTATAGATGATGCTATATTTTAAATTTAACATATATTCCAATGATAATTTTCAAAATTATATTTTAATGTTTATAGAAGTTAAAAGTTTTTTTTTGTTGCAAAAAATATAACATGAAAAGTATAATTAAGGCATAGGTAATGTTGGCTTAAATTTGTTTTAAATTATCCATAAATGTACTAAAGAACTGTGAAAATTACTTAAAATAGTGCAATTTAATTAACTCGAGTTTTTATCGAATGTTTTAAGTAAAATTACCATTTCTCCTCGTCATTCCAATAAACCAAATATTTCTGGAAAGATTTTCGAATACGGACAGTGAACTTGAAGAAAACTGAATTATAGTTCAGTGCCCTGGTCAAAATTTATTAAACGTGTTTATATTGGTTTAAAATAGCCGAACAGAAACTTATGAATCAAATATGAAAGAAAGCCCTTAACAAAATTAGACGAAATAAAAATTGAAATAGGTTTGGCTAATTTCATATTTCCCTGTTTCATAAAAAAAAAAAAAAAGAAACTTTCTTTTTTTATCTGTTAGGTTCTCGGAAAAAGTAGAATTATTCAAAATGAATATTAATTAACGTAAAGCAGGCGTACTTCCAATTTTTGAATGAATTTTCATTTTCACGAGCAAAAGATTCTATAGTACTAAAATTTTGCCAATGTCAGCAACAAAAAGAAGAAGAAACAGACGATTTTTCCATAAAAATCAATTATTAAATTAAATATTAAAATTAGAGCTAGAGATAAATTATTAAAGAAAACAATAATATTCTGTTTGGTTATTAAAATAAAAACAGACAGAGAATTATTAAATAAAATATAATTCAACAATGCGAATATACCTAAAGCAAACCAAATGTATTTGACTAAGCAAGCAAACTAATCATAATGTATTGTAATGTCAATCTTTTGAATCTAATAAAATGTATCATTTATTTTATGTCAACCAATTTAGGTTGACGCCATTTTCTCAAAACAACGACATGTTAGAATGCGTATGACTTAATTATTTTCTTAATTTTTTAATCCTGCAGCCATCTTAAAGTATAATTAACGAGTCAATAAATTCAAAACTCCAATTGAAGACACGTAAGAGCAGGACGAAACGATTTATTAACTACCAAAAAATAAGCAAGGTCGTTTCTCTAGAATCACTCGTAACTTAGTCAATTTTAATCTATATTCTAATTATAAAGTCTTAGTTAACCAAATCACTCGTTCTGATTCAAATACTTCTCGATAACAGAATATTCGATTCTAGTAATTTAATTAGGAGTCGCCTCAGTCCAAACGATTAATTACGATGATTCAATCCAATCTACAATAATATATTCGCTTGTCTTCCCTCTATCTCTTTCTTCTTTTTTTTTCAATTTTATTTTACTTATGTATCACTATCTCTAATTCAATTCACTACATTTTTTTTAATATTTATATAATTTACCTAATCACATTTCATTTGGGTTTGGATGGAAATGTAATTTTATGCAAGCTCAAACTTTCGAAAGTTCCTCAAATTAGTTAAGATCCTAACGTCAAAAATGTAAATAAACTTTGAAAATTGCTTTTTTTAAATGACAAGAAAATGATACATTAAATTCACATGTCTTCAACTATAAATCCATAAAAATTTAATTGACATGCCTTTAATAAGGAATCCGTAATACATTAAATCATCATGCCTTGAACCAAGTATATGATGCGGATTTTTATACGAGTCAGCCATATATTCGCGTTGTTACACTTAAAAGATATCTTATCATAAAAGTCCTTAGTGTTCACATTTATTTCTTAAATACAATACATAACTAGTTCATTAATATTCCACACTGTGTTTCCTTTACTATAAAATTATATTAATATCCTGAAAAGAGTTTTTTCCTAAAAAACATCAAAATTTATGAGAGATAAACAAACAGCAATAAACGCGCTTCATTTCAATCATTATTCATTTCTTCCTTCAAAATAATATAATTTTTTTCAATTTCTAACTTGTTTTCACGTATCAGAATGAGCTATAAAATATATTAATCAAATTGTATTAAATATAAATGGCAATCTTTGTTATTAATAAGAATTGTTATTTTTAGTTTAATGTTTAAAGAATAAGTTCCATGTATAATATTGCCTACGCCAGCGTTTCTTAAATTGTGGGTCACGGTCCCGAATGGGGTAGCAAAACGAATTATTAGGGTCGCTAAAATTTAATTTAAGTGCATGAATTTAAAGAAACATTAATCGAAATGTATTCCCATCACGTTTAATATGTGAAATTTTATGTGGAGCTCAATTATAAAATCGTAATACTGGTTAAGTTGAGTTGTTAATCATATTTAAATATTGAACAAAATAGTCTCGGCTCTGCTGTGATTGGAAAGAAAACGCTTTTCTAGTACAGTTATTTGTTGTTTCTGTTACTTCACAAGAATATACATTACAAGAACAAAATAGCGTGCAACTTTACTGTTTTATTCGATTTAGATTGATATTTATTTCAATAATTATAAAAAAAGAAATTATTTGATTTATATTTCACGATAAAATTATTTTTTTACTCAAGAATAATAAAAATTATGAATATTCCATTTTATTTTAACAAAATAACTTTTTATTAAAAATTTAATAAATTAGAATTTAAAGTTACATTTATTAATCATTTTAATTCAGTTAGAAACTAAACAACATGATTTTTTTATTTTACGTATGATTATGCATGGGTAAAGAAAATCATTCGAAAATTTTAAGAGTGGGAGTAAGATCATCATATTAAAAAGTTTAAGAACCACTGGTGTGCACCGTAGATTGAGGCTTCATTATTAAGACAAATAAAGGCCCTCACTTATGCGTCCAACTCCAGGCAATACCTTATATTAATATTTGTGTAAAATATTATTTGTCATCTTGTATTTCTATCAATATGAATCGGACCATTCTAATATATATTTGCTGATATAAAGTGGAACATTTATAATTATTATGTTACCGAATTGGTGTTCTTTGTCATCCATTTTTATCCTACTTCTATCCTACTTTCTGTTCTCCTAAAAAATCTCTGTTTTCCAGTAATTTAACTAAATATTTAAGTAAAATTACTGTCATCTTGCACTTCAATCTAGTATTTAATAAAAAGTAGAGTTTTTTTTATAATTAAAATGTTGGAGTCATTTTTTGTTCTGATATTTCAAAAAGGTAATCAAATTTTTGGAAAAGGTGGAAATGAAATGTTTATATTTTAATTTAATTTTAAAGTAATTTTTTGAAAACATTGTTTTTTGAGGAACGTTACTTTAATAAAGTTCCTCAAAAAATAATGAAATCCTCAATCAAATAAAAGCATTTATGCTACGAATAAATAAAGGATCTAACTAAGAAGAAAACGGAATCAAATAAAAGCATTTTTATTTCCGAGAAATGAAAAAGAATATTAAATATGCATTAAGCTTTGATATTGTTAGCTTTTTTAAAATCTAAAATTTTCAGTTATCCTTAACTAAGTGTAATGAATCGATAACTTTAAATTTTATTAGAAAATAGAGCTGGTTGAGATTTTCATTTATTGTTCCTTAAATCATGTTCTGTGACAAATAATTTTGTTCAAAATTCGTATGAGCAGATGAACTTCATTTATTTAATATGCTTAAAGATTGAAAAAAAAATGAATACTTAAAATACAATATTGATAAATAAAATAATTAATCTTGAGTTATATGATATTTTCAGCGAGTCACAATGAAAAATACATTAATTTTTAATTTCTTGCTGAACAGCTATGAAAATAAAATTTCCATAGCTTTCCGGAGTTATAATGTCGAATTTATTACCATTTATTTCGTATAAATAGCATATTATCCTTCAAAGTGAAATTAATTCCAAACAAGTATTTTACTTGTGAAAACAACTGCTAGTTTGTAAACAATTAATGCTATATCAGCACTTATTTTTGAAGAATTGATGAACAAAAATATGATGGATATTTAGTCAATTGGATTTTGATTATAGCATTACTGATTTAAACATGTAAGGTTGTGTTATATTCTAAATAAAGAAAATTCTAATTATCTTTATTGTTTTCCTTAAAAAAAAAAAAACATTAATTTTCTGTAATTGCAATAAAAAGACTTGCTAATTTTGTTTTCTTTCTTCTGAGTATCGAATAAAAGAGTAATAAATATTATTACTTCACACTAATGACATATAACGGGCATTTAATTAAAAAGGAATTCTGTAATAAGAGTTTATAATGGAGGTAATTGTTTAAATTTTAAAAAATTCTAATGATAAATATCAACTGTAATCAATGAAATGTCTGATTAAAATGAAATGTTTTTTCCCTTTTAACTTCCTTTTTTAACTGCAGCAAAATTTCAAGCCTGTTTAATTGCCGAAAATATATGAGAGTTATACTTTCTCAGTCGTTAAAAAAATTATCCTTCATTAAAATAAAACTTAAAACAGAATTTCTGACATAATGAAAGAAAACTTATAGCAAGTTTAATGAATAAATATTGTGATATTAAGTTTAATGTCAGTGATCAAAATCCGAATAAAATTTTAAGAAACAGGAAATTTCAGAAATGAACAAAAAATATGAAATAAATCAATAAATTCGTTTAAATAGACAATGAAATAAAAAGTATAAGAACAAAAAAAAATTAATTATTAGCATTCTAAAGTTATATAAAAATGCCTTACTGTATCAGTCAAACGATTACCGTAGGCGGAAGCGTTTGAAAAACATTTAAGAGATAGATACGAGCCTAATACTAACTATAATATATTATTAAAAACACGTAAACCTTTTATGAAATTTACACCTCTCTTTAACATAAATATTTAAAAAGAATACATTTTACAACGTGTTAAATAGAACAATTAATTGACATTTAAGGTAACACTATGAATACAACCAAATGAGCGGAATATAAAATTAAGCAGACCTACTTGTGAAATTCTATTAAATTTTAGTAATAATTAGAGCATGAACTTGTAGAAAAATTGGATAGATATACTTGTTTTTGTTTTATTCAGATGATATATAATATTTACGAGTTCGAGTTTTTTTTTTCTTATTCGTTTTAATTTTATAGCGATAATCTTTAAAATTTAAAGCAGTGTGTATTTCTTTCATATTAACACTTTCAAACTCAGTTGTTCAATTTCAATGCATCAATGAATAAATGCGAGCAAAACAAGTGTTTAATGTTATTTTTTACATGTCCTTAATATATTACTATCTTATTCAATCGTGCAAATAAAAATAAATAAAAATTTTAAAGGATTTCCTATGTTTGTTCTTTTTGTTATAAATTTGCCTTTTTTCGGATACTTTACCATGGAAGATAATTTTTAAATTGAGAAGGTATGTAACTTGAAAAGAAACAGATTAGAAATGTATTTGGCAGGATTAAACTTTTCAAAAATATCAAAATACATATTTCATTTATTTAATTGAGACGCATATGCAAAATAAAGTTTTTGAACTAGTTATGTAATGTTTCACTTATTACCGCTTACAAACTCTGAATAAAATCATACGGTTTCCAATTAAAACACTTGGCGTTACGATAAAAATAATTAAGCAATTTAAAACAGGAAAACGAAGCTGTCGAAGAAAAAAAAAGCTCCACGACTCCACAAGGAACGCTAATACCAATATTTAAAGAATAAAAACTAAAATATATAAAACGTAATAAAATAAATTTTTCTGAAGTAGGAAGGAAATAAATTTTTCTGGAGTAGGAGGAGAAAATAAATTTTTCTGGATTTTCTATATAAGGATATTACAAACATTGATATGAATAATAGTATATTAATATAACAAATGCTTCATATGAGAAGTAACGAATATATATATATATATATAAAAATTATTATTAACAGTAATATTATACACATAATTCCTGAATTAATTCTACAGAATCGTTCTATAAGGTTGTCATCCTGTAATGCTAATAAAATTCTTTTTTCAAATTGGAAAAAAAATTGAGAATTATTATAACATTTTGATCGCTCTATCCTATTCATTTCTACTTGAGTCAATATATTTCTTTTTATATAAAGTTTGCTTCAAACTTCGTTTGTAGTTATAAATTGATATTTAACTTCATTGGTTAAAATACACTAGAAGTCATAATTGTAAGAACCTTTTCAAAGAAGGATATTTTGTGTTTGAGGATCACAACACCACTTATTTTGGAATAATATCATAAAATTCATCAATTAATACAAAGCTAACTTAATCACAAATGTATGCTCCGAAGATTTTCAATCGGATTAAGATCTAGGCTATTCTCAGACTAATACAGCAGTGATAACCTGGGAATATGATTATCTTGGAATCAGTTTTCGCGTATTACATCGACATTGCGTGGAGCTGAATCTTGTTGAGAAATAAATGGCTCATCATCCTTGAAAAGATCATATATGTGGCAGGCTTCAATTTTCCCTCAAGTATTTCCTTGATGTACTTCTTAGCATTTAAATTACCACTCTTCACGTAAATTATGTCGACTTTTTTTTACTGATGAGCTACCACACATTATAATTCTGTGTGTTTAACGGTATGTGCAATAAAACCGGGATGCAAAATTTCTCTTTTTTTTTTCCTTGCGTATTTTATGAAATCACTACCAAATAGGCTGATTTTCGTTTCATGGCTCCAAACAATATTTTATCATTGTTCTGCATCATGTAAACATGGGCTTTCATCCAATTTAATCATCTCAACCTTTGTTTGAAAGATGAAAATGCTCTTTTTCATGAAACTCTAGAATTAATTTCAAGCAGACTGCTTCGAACAGTTACTGTACTTAACTTTACATTGCATTCTGCCATTTCATTTCGTAATCTATGAGAAGGATTTTTTAACTAAGATTTATTTACACTTCCTCAATTATTTGATTTGTTATTATCTGTTGTACAACTTTTTTACATTTGACAGACTGGTTTTATAGTGTTTGATTCTCCATCTGCAAAAACTTAGAAATGCCACGTTTGATTCTGCTTCTATCATTTTTTCTAATTTTTTATGAGTGTAGCTTTGGTCATTTAACAGAGAAATTTCACATTCCTTTCTGGATAACTAATCACCTCTTTGCATCATTTATTTAATTTTATCAAGCTTTAATTCACTGAATGAAAGAAAACTTTTTTATTAGTTCATTAAATCAGAGAACAATACGTACATAAAAAAATCATTTTGAAAGAAATCATCAAATACTCTCACATAATTCTCCTGTAACATACCTGACTCATTAGCATAAGAAAATGACACTACATACTTTTTAATTATTTTTTTCCTCTTTGATTACATTCACATAAAGAAAAAGTATATAAGAATGTTGTGCTTCCTTTTTTGTTTATCTCATTAGAGCTTTTGTTAGAGTAAAATAATTAGAGTTCATTGCTTTGTATTTTTATTGGTATATAATTTGCTGATATTACCCAAAAAAGTAGCATTATGAGCCATCAAACTCAAAAATGCACTTTTATCACATGGTTTTCACATAATTTTGACCTCTAGTGCAAATACATTTACATAATAACTTAAAAATCTTAAAACTCACATCTACCAGTCATTTTGATATCGAAAACGTAATGCTAATTCTATGGAATTTATACTGAGGTCCTCAAATATTTACTATTTTATCTATTTGAATGCAAAAAAGTGCACAAAAAAGAGCAAATAATAATGAAGGTTTGTGTGGAATTACATTTTCCCTACAACTATTTCAATGATTCCTTTGTTGGTTTTATGGTCTTTAAAAAAATTTTAAAAACTGGAAGAAAAATGTAAGTAAGCACAAACCTTTGTTATATTTTGCCCTTTTGGATTCATTTTCTTGCATTCAAATAGATAGAATAATATAGATTTGAGAACGATAGTAAGAATTCTATAAAATTAACATTACATTCAATAAATCAAAATGACCTGTAGACAGAAGCATAAATAAAGTTACCTTATAAATGATTATGCGTATTATAATCACGTAAGTTTATAATAATAATGAGAAATTTTTATATCATAAATTGTGTTCTACCTTTGGGTTCAACTCAGTGACATTAGACGAAAACCACCCTAATTTTTTAAAATTTTAAATACATAGCCTTATTGCAAATTCTGCAATACTAGTAGCCTACAGGTTAGGATGTGAAAAATAAATGAAGAGCAAAATCACAATACAGGATCCGAAATTGTATTCCTTCATATGTTTCTCATTTTTGAAATTGCTGTATGAAATAACGATACTCTTTGGTGATGATTATATGATAGGGTAGGATTTAACATTTAAACAAATATGAAAATCAAAATGTATTTAATTTAACATTCAAATAATTTTAAAAAAATAAAATTTTTATATTCTTCAGAATGATAGAGAAATAAAAAAATTAATTATTTGGACAAATTATATCAAGATAGAAAAATTTAATGCATTATATTTCCATTCAGCTACTATGTGGATCTCTAAAAACCGAAATTTTGTGAAATAACATTTTATTTAATCAATTTAAACTTTTTAACAAAAAATTAAATCTGAGAAGAGAGGCTGAAGTAGACCAAATTAGTATGAGTTTTAAGTCCTCAAGTAGACATGGTGTGGAAGTTTGGACAATGGGGTGCAAGCTCAGGTGTCGTTTTCGTCATTTGATCCTGTTTCAAAAATACGTATTCCATCACCAATATCCCTCGTGTTGCTTCTTAATGCGACGATAATAAACAATCAGTCTATTCATAAATAGGCCTATTAACTGGTCTTAATGCAAATTGTTTTCTGGCTCAGTTAGTTAGAGAGCGTGTCTGGAAACCTATAGATAAATAGTCCAAATCTACTCTAAGAAACCAACTCTCAACAGATATCACTAAATATCGATTGAAAACAGAAGAATGAATTTATGCATTTAATGAAAATCAACAAAAATAACACAAGAAATCCTAAGAAAATTCTTCTTAAGATCTTAAGCCTTTTACATGCTATACATTTTATTTCATTTTACAATGATTGAAATTAAAGGTAATAAAAAATCTACGCATTAAGTAAAGTACATTTTCATTTATATATATATCTGTGTGTGTGTGTATGTGTGTGTGCGTGCGCGTGTGTGTGTGTGTGTGTGTGTACACTCATGGACAAAAAAATTAGCGCACCAAGAAGGAGTCGTCAAAATGAAACGAAATTTTACATACGGAATGACTACTTTAATATAAGTAAAAGATTAGAAAATCAAAGAAAAAGGATCATTTATTTCAGAGAAAAAGGCAAAAGTACGGAGGATTTAATACCCTGTTAAACCCCCTGTAGCGCGAATGTACGATGAGATACGATCGGGCATTGAGGCATACAAGTTCTGCATGATGTCTTGAGACATTTCGTTCCATATTTGCTGTAACCTTGCATCTAGTTCGTTCAAACTTGTGGGATGCCCAACTCGCCGTCCCAAATGATCCCAGCTGTTCTCGATTGGAGACAAATCAGGAGATCGGGCAGGCCAAGGAAGGGTAGTAACAGTACGGAGACAATCTAGTGTGATACCCTTGTCGTGTGAGGCCGAGCATTGTCTTGTTGAAAAATGGCACCTGGGAGCCGATGCATGAGTGGCAACACATGTGATTGCAGGATGTCATGGACATACCGCTTGGCTGTCATGGTGCCACGGATCAATACTAGGGGTGACCATGTATTGTAGGCAATGGTACCCCATACCATCACACCAACTGTGGGAGCGGTGTGTAGCTGTAATGAGAATGAGGTGTTCACCACGAGGTCTCAACATACGAACACGATTGTCATCACTGCTGAGATTGAATCTGGATTCGTCACCAAGACGACCTGGTTCCATTCCGCTGCAGTCCAGTTTCCTCGTGCATGGCACCACTCCAAACGAGGCGTCGATGGGCAGTACACGTAATGGGGTCCGCGATCCCAAATGTCCTTCAGCCAGGCGCCTTCGTATGGTTCGAGAAGACACAGGGGATCCTAGTGAGGGTGCTACCTGTGTCTGGATGGCGGCCGATGAAGCAGTTGACTGTATGCTTGCATTTCTTACGAAGTAGCGGTCTTCTCGACGACTGGTCTGTCGATGGTGTCCTGAGCTTGGTCTTCATGTAAATGACATCTCTCGGATCCACTGGGTCCAAAACCTCCTCACAACACAATCAGAGCGGCCTAATTGACGAGAGCTACTCTCCTAACTGACCACCCAGCTTCCATCATGTCTACGAATCTCCCCTTTTAAGACTGCGACAGCTGCTCATATTGTCTTTCGAAAACGGCGTAATGGCATGTCTACCTCAGCTCTTCTTTGTTAATGATTCAGCACACTCGAACAAGCTTTGGTTACCTGTTTTATACTCCACGGAGAACGACGTTAAACGCCCTCTATCGGCTATACGTAATGCGCAATCACGCTGCATTTCTTAACTTGCATATCTCGACAGGCATCTTCATGCTAAGTTTTGTTATGATCCAGCACTATTTCCTTGATGCAACACTTATGAGTGTGTGTGTGTGTGTGTGTGTGTGTGTGTGTGTGTGTGTGTGTGTGTGTGTGTGTGTGTGTGTGTGTGTGTGTGTGTGTAATGCTGCCTTTTTCTGATGATACAATTATCGTTTGATGAAGAGTGTAACATCGCTGCTATTATTAGAAATATCTTCATTATCTTCTTTTTTCTCTATTATCTATGGACTCTTTCTATTATCTTCTGAACAAATATAGCTGTAAACTCTTGAGATCCAGATTTTCATTGTTTTTCTGGATGAATTTTTTGTTATTATTCGCTATGATCGAGAAATTGGAAGACTTTTGCGTAATAACATTAATTTTAACATATTTTGAAAAATTAATTTCTTTACTGAAATATTGTAACAGTTATGAATCTATGAAAGGAATATGGGGATGGGAGATTTTACAAATATTCTGTGCAATGTAAGTAAAATCTCAACTATACATCTTATCACCAGTCACAAATGGCATATGGTACTACATTATCTAAATGGAATATCAATAAAACAATTTTAAACTCCCTTCTATTGCTTACAAAATAGATCTTTATCATCTGTAAATAACATTCATATTCAATTAGCTCAATATACAAATGATTTTCAGAAAGTTTGCTTCATTTTTACCTTTATCATATCAACCCAGATTTTCGATATCCTTGATCAACTGTGGTCCGAATTAATCTGACTTAAAGAAGTTTTACTTTACTTAATTATGGATAGTTCAATATAATATGTATGTTATAAAGTACTTACTGAGGCTTCTCATAGTATTTTTATCTTATCTTAAATGGTTCTAGAATGTAGTTGACTTTTTAATTTCAGATTTTTTTTTATTCGTCTAATAATAATATTTTAAAATACATTTCATTGAGAAAAAGAGAATAATTTTCTGATCTATACTCTTAACATGTATGATAGTCCTAAAACAGAAACAAAAGGAAACTTTTACTGGTACTCAAACTCAAAAAAGATTATTTTACAGTTTTGGCAAGTGTGAGTCCATTCATGGTCCGCTTTAAAAGATTTTATTCTTTTCTCTAAACACAGTACTTTGGGAGGACTTTAATACAATCGAGTTTCACTCAATTGTACAACGAGTTAGAGATCAATTTGTCCGATTGAACGAACATATATTCATAGTTTTACATTCAATAGAAGGTTGAGAGGTTTTTTAATATTATTTTTATATAATTTTTGGAATTCGTATTTGAGCCTGGTGACTTTCATAATAGCTTATAACCTTTAATTTATGGTTTCTGCAATGAAATCAAAAGAAAAACATTGTAAAAAATAGTACAAACATAGATAAATATGTGCTAATCTGTTTTTGTGTGACTTGGAGGTGACATGCAATCACCCTTTGTCAAACTTTTACTGAATTGTTGCTTGTTTACTATTCTTTTTTTACACCAACAACCTTTTTTCTTCATTGCTAATTTACTTCCTCATTCATTTTAAGAGAAAGGTGTAAATCCATGGAGCCTAAATGAGAGAAATTTGAATGTTTCACCAGGAGACGGAATGTTACTATTTGTCCACGAAAATAAGATCTGATAAAAAAAAAATTGGCCCTATTATGATTTTTCAGCATTCTTGCTATATAAGCACTTTTTCTAAAATAAGCCCTAGTTAAGATTATCAGCTAAATGGTTGTTAAGACTTTTTGCGAATGCAAACGTGAATTAATTTTTGAGTTTTAGCGGTCAAATAAGCCAGGTTCTCGGTTGTGTAAACTGAAAGGATATACACTTGGAATGCTCTAGGGCAAGGATTCCTAAAATTATGTAGTCCGAGGGCACATTTTGAGCTGTGTTTTTTGGAGGGACCGCATTCTAACTCTAGGCACTCAGGAGAAACACGGAGAGGATAAGCACACAATGTTACCGCACTTAAACACTGAAAAAAAATTGTATAATGTTTATTAGTTATATAAAATATTAAAATTTTAAAAAGTCATCTTCTGACAAATTTACGAATAATAATACATATAGTAAATAATTTTTAAACATTAGGATGTAAAATAAAAATATACATACAAATCACCAAAATTATGTAAAAATCACAGAACATAATAATAACAGGCTCATATTTTATTTATTACCTTAAAAATATTTTATTGCTCTGCGCTTCTTACATTTTCACTCTTTGAACTATTTTCAAACATTTTTTTACACCTGGGTAATGGTAAAGCAACCACAGCTTAAGAATCTGTGCACTACGGCTTGCCAAGTTTATAAATAGACTGGAGATATTGAGAAGCTTAGGCTGCGAGAATTTGATACTAGGGGGAAGAATTTATGAGATGAAATAACGGACCAGTGTAATACCAATGCTCTGAGAGCAAGCTATATAGACAGGAAGAGCTAATTTGATTAAAGATCTATTGTTCAATATGAAAGATTTGCGCCGATCGTCTTACAGAAGATGGAGTCACAAAATATCAGGCCAGAATCCGAGGGCTGGAGCTTTATGAGAACGTTTCAGAAAAAGATAACATATCTTTATTACAATGCATACTTTTGCATGAATATGTTAATAAGTGTGACCCTTGAGCATGAATAAATATTACTTATTGGACATTAAGGATAGGACAGCCACTGAAAATAAGCCCTGATGTGTTTTATGCAGTGAAGAAAATATAAGATTTGATTTTATTTTTGGTGAAACACGGTAACAATTTTGAATTGTAATTGTACATCTACCCAACTTTATACTGTATCAAAGTTCTGGAACCTGACGCGCTTCCAAATCAAAAGATATTCTATGAGTTGTATGGCAATTGCTTTGGTGACAGATAAATAATTAAGTAATTAACTATCATTATTTCTAAAATATACAAAATCCTCTCTAAGGCACACTTGACTTAACTACCTTAATCAGATAACAAATAGCTTCGTAATCCAAATTGCATGGAAAGCTGAATTTCGCAAGAGGAACCAGAAAAAAATTCAGAAACACTAATACATATTTACTAAACTAGTTTCCGAAATTAAGTTTCCAGACACATTTTTGCAATCGCTTAAAAAATTCTTCGTTTTTATAAGATTGGAAATTCATGGTTGCAAGTTGTGGTTAATAGTCTCATTTTCTGCCTGTATTGTAGTTTCCCATCTCTTGAGAC
This sequence comes from Nephila pilipes, assembly GCA_019974015.1. Classification (NCBI taxonomy): domain Eukaryota; kingdom Metazoa; phylum Arthropoda; class Arachnida; order Araneae; family Nephilidae; genus Nephila; species Nephila pilipes. The sequence goes on from BMAW01045956.1 coordinate 90,745, forward strand.
GCACAACTCAGAAAACTTCAGATATTATGCTTTGATAATTTTTCATCTCATTAGTATATTCGAAAAACTTTAATCCTGTCAATTTATTATTACTTATTTTTTAATTATTTAATGTATTACTTGCTAATATTTTTTCATATATCTGGTGCCGGTGATACTGATCTCACTTCTTGCTTCCTTTCTGAAGCTTTATTTAATATTTTGTATAAATGTCAATGTTCGTACTTCAAGTACAAAATACCAAATCAAATTGACAATATGTAAGCGTTGGAACTTCAAATACAAAATTCTATTATAGTATATGAATTAATGCTTTCATGTTTGTAACATTAATTGTGGACACAGTGTCATTTTTAAACTGAACGCTGTAAACGCCACATTTAAATACACATATTTGAAGGAAGCAAATACGGTTTTCTTTTAGAAATCGGTAATTGTCTCATTATTTTCAAAATGACATCATACCACATTTCATGAAGATATAATATTAACTCTAATTAATTGTTAATTGAGTTTTCGTTTACTAAATATTCTAGAGCATTGTTTCATAGTCATTGTATTACATTTCATTTTTTACCGAATTAGACTACAAAGTTTTCTTTTCTTTTCTTTTCCTTACTATGTTTATTAAATTACAATAATTGAGTAGCAGTATAATATACGTATAAACCTATTCTCATAAAAATAAGCATGTTTCCTTCTTAAAGCAACAGAGCAGTGGTTTTCAAATACTATTCATTCGATAGAAGTCTGGGATCAATTTTTAGCAAACTTTGTCAAAAATGTCGATTTTTGATGAATAACTTTAAGAATGTAACTATGGAGCAAATTGTTCCTAAGAATGATATCCAAGTCACAGCTAGAAACTTCTATAATTATAATTAATAATTTATAATTACTATAAATATTTATTTATGAGTAAACAGTAATTAAAATGCTCATCCAATTTCCGATTACAAGAATAGCTGCTACGCCGCTATAAATTCCATAGAGAGCAGCTTACGTAAATAAGATTGCATTATAGCTATTTCTTCCACTGCAAATGGATTTTCAGCATATCAAGGGAACTGTAATTAATTAAAAATATTGAAAATAGCTTATAAAGGAAGTAAGAAGTGCTATTAGTATCAACGACACCAGATATATGGCAAGTAATACAATAAATAATTTATAGAAAATCAGTAAAGTTATAATTAAAATTACAAGTTCTCGGATATTTTCGAGGGATGAAAAATTGGCTATCAATTACTACATTTAAATAAATAATTTTTCCATGTTCGGAATGTTTAACTGTATGTGTAAGTTTTCAATACCATATTACAATACAAAGAAATTAAAAGTCAAAATTCACCATTTTGAAGCGTCATATATTTTAGGAGAAGGGATGTCGCAACTGTAAGTTATGGTCTAAGATACTCCAAGATTAAAAAGGAAGAGAAGAAAAACAATTATAACCAAGGGTAAATTGTTTTAAGTTACTGATGTAGAGTGTTTAACAAAATTTTTAGAGTTTGTGCAGCCATATCTTGACATGCTCGATAGGAATTATTTCTTTTGAAACAACTATCGATAAATTACTTACATATTAAGGAGGCATTTATTTCATGAGATATGAAAGCACAATAATGACTTTTAATGACTATATAGACTGTCTTTTTTATACAAAGTCAAATAAGCATCAATTTCTAACTGAAATCTCATTCATCGAATCTTCTAGTTGCTGTAATTGGCCTGAACTGAAGAGTTTATAAACAGCATATCTTGTGAGCGTAAACAAGAATCCTATTGTTTCAAAAAAGAAAGTTTTCTCGTAGGAATCACTAGTATCAGACGTTTTGGTATCCTATTACATTAATACATAAGCAAGTTTAAGCTAAAAAACGAACAGAAATGTAACCATATTCGTATTGCGAAGCCTACAACAACTATGAGTATGATTCAAGCAAAAGAAACCACATACAAAGTACAAGTAATTTGTTCTCAAAATTAAATTTGCTATATAATTTTTCAATTTTAACTCAAAACCCCTCAACTTAAGATATCCAACATAATTTTCATCCATGTTTGTCATTTCATTCTGTGTGTGTGTGGGTAAAAGATTTAATAGCATCTCAATTTTAGTCAAATCTGCATTATTTAGAGGTGAAAATTCTAATATTGATCTTAATCAGAGTTGAGAGATTTCGTAAAACCCGCTAGTTATAATATTCAGCTACATGGTAACAATGTAGACTCTATTAATTTATCAAATGGTAAAAGACTCCATTCAATAACGTCCAAGTAAGCATGTATTCGTTTTATTCGTAGTATATTCGTTTTTAAGTCTTATTTTTACGTATTTTAACTTCAAAATTTGCTCACAAATATTTTAATTAATCTAAAAGGTAGGCAGTTAATGTTCAATCGAATTACATTTGAACTGCAATCATGTCCGTAAATTAAGGATAGTGTCTGCTCCGGCAAATAAAGGGTTAAGAAACTAAACAAACGTGACTTATTCATGAAGCCTATTTATTAAACAAAAGATAAACAGAAAAGAGGGTGTCTGTATAATACCATTCATAAGAACTACGATTTTTGTTCCCTGGAGCAATTACAAAAAATATCTCCATTACAAAAACTCACCAGTACATGGTTGGTATGATAGTTAATATCTTGTGTGTCTCCCAGACGATTAAACATAGTCCGTACAACGCCTAGGCATGTTGAGTATCAAATTATCGAGCTGATTCTGAGGAAGATTACTCCATTCAGCAAGCAATGTCCTCCGAAGTTCCGGTACACCTGTAGGAGGTGGTTGACTAGCTGAAACTCCGGCTAAGCATGTTCCACTCATGCTCTGTCGGATTCTAGTCAAGTGAAGGGAATAAAATGGAACCAAATTGCTTGTACAAAATTAGTAGGTGGCGCTGGGCCTTGAAATCCTCGAGATCATTAGACTTGCACTGTTTGAAACCTTTTTGTTCCGTAATTGTATTGGAATATTATTTACAAAACTTTGTTTACAAATTCGCTTTGCTGTACTGATGATTTTAAAAATTTAAAACCACAGAACTAGTTGAAATTATAATTTGATCTAAAAATTAGAATTACAGATAATTGTCTAATTGTATTTAAGAGTAGAGTTTTTCATTATTCTTACTATGTTAGACATTTTTATACAGTTTTCCCTATGCACTTAGCAGGGATTCGTATTCTTTTGTCCACGCATATTTCGTACGGTTACAGTAATAGTTAATGTTAGTCTTTCTTTGGATGTTTTTGTGAAATCACCTATAATCCTATTTGATGCATATTTGTTTTCTTCCATTAGATTAGTTTTTATGTTATATTAAGATAGTTTAAATAGAGTTGACGTAATTTAGCCATATATGTTGTCAGTTTTCAGATTAGATTACACATGCAATGGTATATATCACTATTCCTTTTTTTATTTTAACTTAAATGGGGATTTAATTTTCTTACCTACTTGACAGTTAAATTGTTATAAGATCGGTTATTTGGTTAAAATATTGGTAAGCTACTTGTGTTCGATTATATTACTTACCTGTTCCACCTTTTATTTGTTGATTATATTTAAATACATTTTTTGTAAATTTGTTGCTGTAAATACTTACCAGTTGGAGGGTTGAGGTAGTTATTTTTTTCCTGGGGGATTGATTTTTTGTAGCTCTAAGCTATTGTTGGTGATATCAGTCTCCTTGGGACAAATTTGGAATTCGTATGTAAAACTCACCTATATAGTCAGCCTGTAAACTTGTGACTTTTTTTGTAAAATTAATAAACTTACTTTTGTAACCTTTTCATGGAATTCAATAAATGCTTCAAAAAAGGCTTTCAAACAATTTTAACGAAACAAAATAATTTACAACAACGCTCTTTAGTCATAA
>BMAW01045962.1:0-21602 GCA_019974015.1 Nephila pilipes
TTAAATTTTATTTTTGGAAATAAATTTAATACTCGTGAAAAAAAAAACATTTAGTCATAAATAAATTTCCTCCAGATTAGATTGATAAACTGCAAAAAAAGTATAAAAGAGAGAAATATATGAGGTGGAGCTATTAAATAAGAAGACTGACTCAACTATATAAGCACGAATGCTCCAAATGTCGACTGTTTAGTGCGAAGCCTTCTCTTTCGAATCCAGTGCCTCTCCTTTATGTAGACAAACCCAAATATCATTAGCGTTCATTCGCAAGAGATTTTTTTTTGCTTCGACAAAAAAAAAAAAAAAAAAAAAAACCCTGTCTTATAGCCGGGCTAATGCACGTTAAATCTGTAGGGGCCTAAAATTCTCCCATTGGCGTGGTGTGGAATTTAGGGAGTGTCAGCTCAGGTGTCATACTCGTCACTTGACGGAGGTTCAACATTACGAGGTACGTCACCAATAGCCCTCATGTTGCCTCTAGTACGATGTTAATAAAGCCTAGCCTCACTGAAACCATTTGAACTATCCTGTTGTTGAAGCAAAACCTATTTGGCTGAAGTGCGTTTGTGAAATTTTTTTACTTTCATTTCAAGCTTAAATGCTGCATTCTTACGGCTCGTAAAATTATCCAACAAATTTCATAATTGTTTCAAAGTTTGATTACATTTCTAAATTTTTAATTTTTCTTATTTTGTGCTAATAATTGTATACTTTGTAAATATGTATATGTTTTTGACAAATACTTCATTTTAGTTCACGAATTTTTGGATATCCTTTTTTTTTATATTGTATCATTTAACCAAATGTAAGTCATATATTATATGTCTTCTTTCTGGAAGACAAATTCTAACTGTTAAATTTTTATGCACATTTACTACTCTGTAAACACTTTGGGAGCTTCTATTTACTTTACAATATCAAAATTATGAAATATCTTGCGATATTATGTAACATATTGCGTTTTTTGAATACAAATGTTGAGTGCGGGGCAATTGCGTTTCGGGTCAAAATACTTCTTAGCCCCTAGGATGAGTTGGTTCCTTTTAGGCATTCTGCTAACAGTTCTCTTGCTGCTTCTAAGAGTGCAACGTTAAAAAAATCAATCAATCAATCCAAAGTACTTGAATCTTCCAAACAAATTGATCACATAGCGGAAGTGCTCAAGAATAAACTCTATCTCTTTTACTCGCTACAAGTTGGAGATATAAACTTGGGATAATAAAGCACAATTGACGTCTTTGCTTAATTCCGCAGATCTCCACAAGATGGTGCTGAGCTCCTATAGCTCTTTGATACGCCATGCTCCTAATTTTTTCGCATAGTTGCAATACGCTCGCGTTTGCTCTACTGTGCCCAGCGTATCACATGCGATACGCTGGCGTTTGATCTCCTGTGCCCAGCGTATTACATTTGATACGCTCCGAGAGTGTCTTCTACGGCCCAACGTATCAATAGAGATACACTTGATGAGAACGTTTTATTTGATTTTTTTCATGTTATTATATGGCGTTACAATATCGTGAAATCTATATAGACAGGTTATTTGGAGTGTTGACCTTGGTGATAAGGTCTTGGATTTCACTTCTGGCTACCAGGATGGGGGTAATTGTTAAAAGCACGTGTTGCGGTGCGGCTCTTTAAGTACAATAACATGATTTAAAGGGTGCACTTGCTTTCGGTTTGATTTTTTCTTTCTGGCTTGCTTCTTAGAAGCTCAAAGGAGAATTTATGGCCTTTTATGGGGGTTAAAACTTTTGGTAATAAATGCTCTCAACTGTTTGTTTCATTCAGTCGATTTTTATTCATGACGAAAAGAAAGTATTTATCTGATACTGAGATTTGCGAAATAATGAATGAATCTGACAGTGATGTCAGCGAAAATAATCCAAATATAAACATAGACATTTAAGTAAAAAAAAAAAAAAAGGACGAAGAAGATGTGCCCTTTCCTCTAAACCTTGTGTGAAGCGTCAAAAGTTGACAAAATATGTTTGTAAGACATGTGACGTAGGACTATGCATTGAATTTTTTTTTATAAATATACCATACAGCAAAACAAGATTCATTTTTTATATCTATAATTCCATGTAATGGTACATCATTAAGCGATGATATGTATGTAAGAAATGTAAATATATTTTGTATTTTCTTAAGAGATACGATTTTTGTGCAATTATTTTATGTAAAAACATAGAACTTTCGATTAAATCTTTTTTTCTTTCGTATATATTATGTTTAATGCATTTTAAATAATATATGCAAATACCAAAATGTTTTAATGAATAGCCGATTTTAGAGGAATTTTTTCTCAAATTAAGCTTAATATTTAAAATCGTTTCGGCACAGCGTGACACTCCGCGGTAAGAAGCCGCGGGCCCAGAGAAGCACTTCTTTCTTCTCCCTCCGATAGCGAAAGGGTTAAAATATTCCCCAAATAGGACGAAAGAAGATCCTTGATGACGGAACAAGTAGGAGGGTCCTACAAAAAGTGACCAAAACTCCAAAGGTGAGTGCTCTAAAAATTGCTGCAACCACTTCTTCTATTATACAAAGACGTTCCTGAAGAAACAATTAGAAAACTCAAGAAAAGCTGAAAGGTCGTATGGCCAGAAGAAAAACTTTCATTTCTTATCGAAACCACAAAAAAAGGATTTTCATTTGCTAAAAATTATATTTCAAGGTCTCCAGGCTTCTGGAATCAAGTTATATTTAGTGATAAGAGTAAATTTAATGTTATGGAAATGATAGGTGATGCTATGTTGGGCGGAAGTTTAACTGTGAGTTGCTTCCTAAAACTCTATTCCTATTGTCAAATATGGAGGTGGCTCTGTACTCGTATGGTCAATGTTGTGAGAAGTTTAGTGTTTATTGATAGGATCATAGACAAAATTCAATACTGGAACATTCTGAAAAATAATTGAAAGCAAAGTGCTGAAATTTTGAGTTTAAGAATCGAGTTTCATTTTTCATCACGATGATGACCCTAAGCATACGGCTAAAATTGTTCAAATATGGTAGTTGTACAACTGTAGAAAGTTGTTGCACACTCCACCACAATCACCTGATTTCAACATGGTTGAGCATTAGTGGTCACAGTCAGAAAAATCAGTCCAACAGCACCACATCGCGAGAAAAGACTATTTATAAACTGTTTTAAGGGAATCAATCAAGAGAAGAATTTAAATCACAAGTGAAACAACCCAAAATTTGCTTAAATTGATGCCACGCTGTTTGGAAGCCGTCATTATTTCAATAGGTTGTGCAACCAAATATTAGAATGTCTTTTTATGTTTTCATTTCAAAGTTATGCCAGGTGTATACTTAATTTTGTGACTTAATATGTTGTAGTTTCTGCTTAAAATTTACATAATTAATTTGTTATAATCGGGTTTCACATACTTATTTCCTCATCTAGTATAATTTTTAAAATATTGCTTAGCACTTAGATATATATTAATTTTATATAAATTTTCAGTATTACTTTTTTATACTTTAAATGTAGAAAATGGAAGGTTTATACTCAATTTTGTAAGAAACTATATATTGTCCTACAAAGACAAACATATATCACATTACACTCTATATTATCCAAAGTAAATTGCAGCCTTGAACTATTCATATTAACGTAATAAAATATATGTTTTTAACGTAATAAAATATATTATTGTACCTAAATTTAAGTATGTAACATTTAGAAAATAATTTTTGTACAAATGTCACGTAACTAAAATATAGAATTAAGGTAAAATGCCTTTGACAAGCAAAAATGAGCTGGTATTATTCTAAGTTTCATAAAATATTATTTTATTAATGAAAACATTTGATGTCCTATTTTAATATATAGACATGTTTATTTGTATACCTGTTCATGCAAATCAAAACATATATAAAAAATTGGCAATTAATAATCAGTAGTTTTATTTATATTCGTAAGTCATGTACATAAGTATAGCTACATCAAGCATAGAATTTACTGCATTTATAAATTTAAGAATTTGCAGAGTAGTTCTTAGCATAGCTGTTACTAAACATAAGTATAATTTACAAAAAAAAAGTAATTATAAATTTTTTAAGAAATTTAATTTTATTTCTCTGTTAGTCATTAAGATGTCAACACCAGGAATAAATGATTTGACAAGCATCAAAATCACATGAAAGAAAAAGTGGTTAGAATATGCAAATTTATAGTATTTCAGCGCATTTATACGACGCTGGAGGGAGAAACAACCTCAGAAGTACTGCATAAAAAAATTGTAGTGGATTTCTAATACAGAAAACGTTTTATAAAGTTGGAGTGTCCTCAGAATAACGCTATGGGGAGACTTTACAGATATTTTTTCCTACAAAGTCACCGTGAGCACTAATAGCAGCTTCACAATGAGAGATGTTCCCTCAGATATCGCATGTATTTAAAAACCCCTTGGTCTTCTTGGTCCATTTATCACCAAGTCAAAGATATTTATGCATTAATTGTGGTTGTTAATGATCGATTGACACGAGAAGTTACCTCCAGACATTGCAGAGCAGTGGAAAACTCTTAACACATCCTTACCAGATCTAGAGTTAAATACGATCCCTAGGTTTATTTTGCATAACAATGCGACATCCATTGTTTTGTGCAGTTTCTCCGATGTTTCTTCAAAGGCATTCGGAGCAGTGATACACCTCCAAAGTGTATCCATATCTAGTGTCATCACCAGCCGACTTTTGTGCAATAAATCGCGAGTAGCTCCAATAAAGCAGATGACAGTACCCCGACTTGAATTATCTACATGTCTTTTGTTATCACAGCTTGTAAACAAAGTCATAAGAGCTTTAAAGCTATATATTGACTCCATGCAGCTTTTTACCGAATCTTCAATTGCCTTGTCGTGGATCAACACTTTGCCTCATTTGCTTAAAACTTTTGTGTGCAACAGAAAGGTTCAAATTCAAGAACTTTCATTGAAAACATGTATCTTTGAAGTCCAACCCTGCTGATCTACTTTCCAAAGGTTTGGAGGCAAAGGCCCTTGCAGCCTTCGAACTTTGGTGAAAAGGACCAGGCTTTTCCAGGATAAACTTATCTGACTCTCAAACTCTCCAAACCCCTAGTAGCTCAACTGATAAACTTTATTCAGAGGAATTCAAAATCCCTTATAAAGTGACTTTAAAGACAAAAAATGACTCTTATTTTTTAAATACTTTGATTGATATCACTAATAACTTTCATAAACTAATTAGAATTCTAGGTTTTATTTTTAGATTTAGAAGTAACTTTAAATCACTCATCAAAATTACTGGACCCCTAACTCAAGAAGAATATGAAACGGCAGAAACTCATCTGTTAAAAATCCTACAGATAAATTATTTTCACGCGGAGATAAGCGACCTTAAGAAAGAATGACCTGCTTCTCCTACAAGTAAGCTTAAATTTCTAAATCCCCTTTATAGACCCATCTGAGGGATTAATTAGATTTGGTCGAAGAGCTTCTTATTCTAAAGTCAATTTCAGTAAGAAATCCCAATCGTCTTACCTGCAGGAAATAAACTGTTTAATCTCATATTTCTGTACTGCTACAAAAAAGATTTTCATGTAGACCCTCAAGCCTTACTAAGCACTGTTAGTTTAAAATATTGGTCACTCGGTGGCAGAAGTACAGCTAGAAAGATAGTTCACAAATGCTTAGAACGCTTCAAATGCAAACCAGTCATTATAACCCAAAATTATGGGGGATCATCCCTCAGAAAGAGTAACGCCTAGTTTCGCAATATCAAATGCAGGTATTGATCTATGCAAAATACAAAGTGCAAAGAAAGGTCACTTTTCAGAAGATATATTCGTATGTATGGCAACTAAGACTTTTTACATGGAATTTGTTTCTGATTTAACTTAAGAAGCTCTAATCGTCACCTTAAAAAGATTTTTTGCGTGTCGCGGTAAAAATTCTGTCATTTTTAACGACAATGATACAAATTTCACTAGGGCCTTTGCAGAGCTCAACGGTTGCATAAATTAATGTTGAAAAGCGAAGACATTTCAAGCCAGTTAGCCTCAGAAGGCATCAGGTGGACTCTGGAAAGGGGGAGTGAAAGCTTTTAAATACCATCTTAAGAGAGTGGTAATCTCCACAAAAATGATCGTTGAGGAATTCTTAAAAGTTATCGTACAAATCGAGGGCATTCTCAATTCCCGGCCACTCTCACCCTTGTCCAACGATACGGATGACTTTCAAGTATTAACTCCTGGATATTTTCTATTTCACCAACCAATAAATTCCATCCCAGAACCCAATCTAATCGACAAAAGGGACAACATTCTCAACAGATGGCAAATAACACAAAAACTTGTCCAAACGATTTGGATATGCTGGAGAAACAGCTATTCAAGCCATCTGCAACAACCTTCAAAATGGTTGCTTGAAAAGCAAAACATAACTGCAGGTATATTAGTCCTATTAAAGGACACGCAGCTTCAAACTTGTACTTGGTCTATGGGTCGATTCATTAAAGTCGAACCAAGACCTGAAGGAAATGTCAGAGTTGCTGACATACGTAATGCAAAGGGTATTTACAGAAGAGCCATTTCCAAAATAAGTATTCTACCAATCATTGATAATTACAAACTGCAAAATAATTAATTTCTGTTTCCATTTATGTGTTAATTGTACATTTTGTGTTATCATTGTGTAATTTGTTTTATTTTTTGTATATGTTTATATTTTAAAGAAATCTATTTGTCAATTTTTGTGTCAACCTTCTAAATTTCATCATGTAATATTTGTATTTATTTCTATTTTTTAAATTTGAAATATTAAATATTTCAACGCGAGTCGGGATCTGATCAACGCGCGTATTTATTGAAAAGGCAATAGTCTAGGTTTTAAATCATTAAATAATATTAAAGGGAATAGAACTAAAATAACTAAAACTACAATATACTAAAAGCAAAAAATATACAAAACTAGGAAATGAAAATGGACATCTAAATACAACTTTTTTACATATAAACCTACATGCAAAATGTCTTTACAGTGATAAGAATATCATGTCAAAATACCGAAATAAAATCCTTCAATAATAGCACAACATTCCAAATTATTGATAAACATATAATTAAAATAATATTTTATTAAAAATAATATAAGAGTAGAAAATTAATTAAGCAATAATAAAAACTGAAGTAATTAAATAATTTCCCTAAAGTGACACAGAATACCTACATATATTTTATACGATATTAGATGAAGAAATATGTAAATTCTAAGTATATTAATATTTTTAATCGCAAAAAGGCAAAAAAAAAATAAATAAGAAGGAGAAACTAATGTTGAAATTTACAAGCAAATGTTTGTTGAAAATTTAAACATAACCATTTTTAATACATATGCATTGTTTCTACATTAAGTGTAAAACCCTTTTTTAAAGGATCAAAAATGTCATAATTTTATTCTTAAAAAAATACTGCAATTTTATATTTCAAAACTTATATATTGCTAAAAACTGGCTCAGATTTATCTGCATCGGGGAAAATGTTTCATATTTTTTTTGAAGATGTAAGTTTCTTTTTCGCATACCTTGTACTTAATATATATATATATATATATAGCTTGTCTTCTCTTTTTTCCCCTAACACTATTTACTACCGTAAACTCTACATCATTGACAGAAATTTTTGCATCGATTTCTCAAGCACATCCCTAAGTAGAAAATAATAGTAATAATATATATGCTAATGTGCATATTTAAAGACGATATGGTTTTTCAATAGAATGTCGCGCAAAAGCTTTCCAAGTCAACACAAAATATTCTCAAGAGTTATCACATGAGTAATATATGCAAAAAATTACCAAAACATGAATCAAAAGTGTAAAAAGGAATTTAATTGAAACAGTGGTGAGGAGCACAGTGTCACTGAAGGCAGAAATATCAATGTGATAGGTATCCAGCTAGAAATATCCAGCCTTTAATAGGGGATACGATCTCCCCATGCAGGTTTCACATGATCTGGCTATTCTAAGTATGAGGTTGTCAATCAGTTGCTGAGGCATTTCAGCCCATTCGTCTTGTATTGCCAATTGTAGCTCCTGAATTGTTACTGGTGGTAAGTTACGTAATGCCAAGCTTCTATATAGAAAGTTCCATTCATTCTCAATTAGACTTAGATCCTCAGACTTAACAGAGCAGTCCATTCATTCAATATCTTTATTGTCTAATAGCTCTTCGACGGCTTATGTGCGATGAGCTGACGCCTATTTGAGCTGACATGAAAAGGAACTGTGGACCCTTAGCACCTCTAAAAAGACGCACATACAGAGAATCTCGTTACAATAATGGACCCCAGGAACTGAACACCCTTCGAAGACATGAAGATCGAAATGGCAACCAAACATGATGCTTTCCCAAGCGAGAACGCTTCGGACTCCAAACCGGTCTCTTTTGATTATGTTGGAGGATTATAGGATATTCCCCTCTCTCTCCATAGGTGTATGTGTCCAGAATCAATACTCCGACTAAATCTGCTTTCACCCGCATAGATAATCTGTCCTATTTTGATATTCCCAACACCACAGAAAATTACTTTTCCGATTAGTAGTATTTACAGGTACACGCTGTATAGGTCTTCGTGCAAACAGATTACCATTTTGCATCCTCTGTTTAAATTGCAATTAGCATATCAAAGAATAAATCGAAAGTTCCTACCTGTCAGACGGTGGTCATCGTTTTCGCTTCGTCAGGGAAGGATGGTAAGGCTAGTATATTCACTTAGGCACTAAAAAAGTCAATAATGACGTCAATTACTTTAATTTACATTAAGATGTCACAACACAACAAACATTAACTATAAATAAATATCCTAAATCGCATGCATATCAAATTATCTAACATAGTTCGCTTTTCAACATCATCCTTCTCTCTCCCACTCAAAACTAAGAAAAATTCTTTTCTTTTTCACATCTGGAGCCTAGCGGCCTCTATCGTTAGTTTCAACACCCTGCCCCCCGAATGACCAAGAGGTTCATTAAAATTTTACAATTAATGACATATTATACAAAATAATGTTCCTACATCAATGAAATTACAATTTTACAAATATCAATACAAACAACATAAATGCATGCAATTTCTAATCGATAAAATTTCTTAAATCTCAATATTTGAATACTGTATACAATTCTGAATACTAAAAATAAAAATCTAGATTAATATACATTTAAAGACAAACAAATTTATTCACTTATCTCGAGATTGTTTAACAGTTCTACAGGTCTTTTAAGGACGGATGTATTTATTTTTACTTCACACGATCTAATCTTACCATCTCTGTCAGCTAATGTATTAACGACTCTATCTAACTTCCAAAAATGTCTAGGAAGCTTATCGTCATGAATTAATGCGATATCATTTTCTTTAAACTCTTTAATTTTACCTGAAGTTTTGTACAATGTAAAGATCATAAGTGTAAAAGGTATTCCTTTTTCCATTTGTCCAAAACATATTAATTAATCTTTCGCGATAATTAAATATTTTAATTAACATTTTTCTGTTAATCAATTTGGAATCAAAATTAAGCCTGCCAGGAGGAAGGCTATTAACCCTTTGACCTAAGAGCAAATGTGCTGGAGTTAGAGGTACAGGTTCCTGAATTTCTGAGAAGACATAAGTTAGTGGATATGAGTTAAGTACACTTTAACTTTCAATAAAAAAGTGTCTCTAATTCTTTTCTAATCAAAGTAATTTTTCTTAAAGTTTTTCGCAATGCAAGTTTTACTGAACCTATCAGTCATTCATAAAAACTACCCCACCAAGCAGCTTTTTCAGCTATATAACTCCACTGAATCTTGTGGTGAGCGTAAAATCTTTAACTGTCGGATGGCTAATAAGAGCCCATAAGTTTTTTAGTTCCACTTCAGATCGCTTAAAAGTTCGAGCATTGTCCGTCAAAACTTTAGAACACAAACCACGACGAGCAATAAATCTTCTTAACGGTAATAGAAATGTTTCTGTGGTCAAACTGTCAGCGACTTCTAAGTGGACAGCTCTCGTCACTCCACAGGTAAATAACACAATGCAGTGCTTATTTTCACTGTCTTTCGTATAAATTGGTCCTCCGAAGTCAATACCAACCACAGAAAACGGAGGTGACTGTTCTAATCGAATAGCTGATAAAGGAACTGTAACTTGTATACCTGGTGATGCACTGTATCACTCACATACTATACATTTTCGCAGTATATTTTTTACAGTTTGTCTTCCTCTAATTAGCCAATATTTTTCACGAATCTCCATCAAAGTCTCAGAATTTCCATCGTGGAACACATTACTGTGTGCGTCCCACACTAACAAATTCACAAATTGATGTTTTGCAGAGATAAGAATAGGAATTTTCATCCGGTACTTAAACTATTAAGTCTTCCACCAAAGTGAATTCTCCTATCTTCATCAAGGAAGGGATTCAATTCTAATATCGAAAAAGTATTTGAAATTTGTTTTCTTTGTTATAAACAAAACAGTTCTTAAGCGAAAACTTCTTTCTGTACCAATTTTATCCATAAGTTCTCGCACAATCCAGTTCTTCAGCACTTCATTTATTGGATCTTTTAATCTTACTTTTTGCATTGTAGATGAATCGAAGTACCCAGCTAATAACATGAATTAATTTTCGCAAATTAATAAAATTTTTTAAATCTATAGCTGACATCAAATTCGTTTGAACTTCGCAATTAAAGGATGATATGTCATTTAATTTAATTAGCTTTTCACAGTATATATCTGGAGAATTTTCACAAGATATTTCTGGAAAAGTATCCTGCATGGGCCATGTTGGTCACTTTTCTTTCGTTAGTCGAAGCCAATCTGGACCTTTAAGCCAAACTGGGTCAGATATAAGCTTTTCTGCAGTTGATCCTCGAGAAACATAATCTGCGGGATTATCAATACCTCTACAGTGGTACCAATTAGCAGGATCCGTTAAATCCTGGATTTCTGATACTCTGTTTCTTATGAACGGTTTCCATTTAGAAGCTATTCTTTTTATCCAATGAAGAGTGATTAAGGAATCGCCCCACAAATACACTTCATTAACTGGTAACAACATTGTTGTTTTTAAATGCCTGCAAATTTTCGCAGCTACTACAGCTCCTAGCAATTCAAGTCGAGGTAGTGTTAACTTCTTAAGAGGTGCTATTCTTGATTTTGCTGTAATGAAACTAGTATCAATAATACCATCGCTTCTCACTTAATGAATATACGATACAGCTCCGAACGCTCTAGGGCTTGCATCGGAAAAAATATGAAGTTCGAGTTCTTTAGGTAACTCAAATGGAAAGGAAAAATACTTTCTTTCAATCGTAAAGTTTTTCAATATATATATCTGAGCAAACCAATTTTCCCATTTTTCTTCAACTCTGTGAATAATTCATAGTCCCATCCTAGTCCTCCTTCCCAGATTTCTTGCATCAATAATTTTATGACTACTATAAAGGGTGATGCAAAACCAACTGGATCAAATATCTTAGATGCAGTTAGAAGTACACTACGCTTAGAATTCTTCAATTCCTCAACCATATCAAGAAGTTGTACATCTAACTTAAAAATGTCTTCTACGGTATTCCAGATTATTCCTAATACCTTTATAGGATGTTCATTTGACTCCCTCGCGTCAGATATACCGCTTTTGAGCCATAAACTCCTCAACTCATTTGAATTCGGTTTAAATTTTCATAAATTCATGTTCGCATCTTTAAGTATCTCTGAGAAAGTTTTAAAGCTTTATCGACTGAATTGGCACCGTAAAAGAGATCGTCTACATATAGAGCTGAATTAAGCATTTCATATGTTTCACGACATTCCTGATTCTGACTATAATTTCGAATGTGAAACTTAGTAGTCGCTGCAAGAATGAAAGGGTTCGATGTCACCCCAAAAGGCACGCGAGTCATTCTCAAAATTTTGTACAATTTCGAATCATTTTTATTTGGAAACCAAAAAAATCTTAAATAATCTCTTGTAACCTATGGTTTTAAGAACTGAACCAAAATACCAATAGATGGCGCTATCCGCTATAAGACTTTTTCCCCAACCTCTAGTTAGTAGGTATGTGGTTGCGTGAGTATGTATGTTGCTTGTTGTGTACATGTCTTATATGTATCCCTTATAAATATTGTTGAGATGTATATCCGCCTACTGGGAATTGAACCCAAGAAAAGATCCACATTTTTCCAACCTTCTAATCTTCATTCAAAAGATTCCACGCTCTCATGCCACGAGCCACAAAATTGGCGCCCGAATGTTGGGCAAGGGCGGATTTAACTAGATAAGTAATTTTTGCTTATTAGTTTCACAAATATTTAAAATGGATCACCTTGATCTTTTGAATTTATTCATAAATAATATAATTTTAATGATTCATCTCGAATCGAAAATATATTTTGTTTTTGAAAATGAACAATTCTGTGTCTTATGAATATAATTGTAATTTTAACAATTCATCTCGAATCGAAAGTATATTTTGATTTTGAAAAATCAAATAATCTTAATTAGAACAGTAAATAAATAATAAAAAAAAGATATAATCCTTGATTTGTGTGTCTCAAGCAATATATTGCTTAAATATTATCATTTCTAAAACATAATTGCATTAAAACATTTTTCTGAATGTTGTTATACTTACTGTACGTCATTATTGCATAATTGTATTTAAACGAAACTGCATTTAAACTTTTATTTGAATGTTTATCTTACATTTTAAAATTATCATATGTTTGAGTGTACCCAATCCTATACGTCATTATCCTATAATTGTGTTAAAACGAAATTTTTGAAAACTTCTTTTTTAATTTCTTGTATATGTTAATACTTAAGCTATTTCAATGGTTAGCAGTCAGTCTAGTATTCCATTCTGAAAACAAATTATTAATATTTTGTTAATTATTAAAACATTCTGTTATCATAAAGAGCTAAATAAGCTTCTCTAAATGAAGCGAATTGAAATCGTATCTTTTTACTTCACTGCGGTAGAACAAATAAATTAGATGGAAAAGTGTTTTCATTATATGGATAATATATATATATATTCTCTCTGTCAGAGTTGCATTCATACCAGATTTTTTTTGCGTTTTCTTATAAATTAAATATTCTATTTGCAGGAAACTTATGTAAAATTTATTATTCATTGAATGCTCTAATTGATTTCGTAACTCATAATTTTTTTTTGATCTTGAATATTGTTTTACCATAAGACAAGTGCTTTAATACATAACATTATAAATTATAATTTTATTCTACATATGACTATTATGTTTTCAAACATTGAAAATTATCTTTGTAAAATATGTTACTTGATTTTGAGTTAAAAAGGTGCTTAATTTTAACAATTGGTCAATCAATTAATTTTTATTTAAAATGAATTTCGGGTGTGTATTATTAGTGTAAAGAAATAATAGTGTATGACATTTCACATTCGCATATTTAGGCTGCGCACGAAAAGAAGATTTAAAGACACCAGCGGAAGAGCTTGGG
The DNA here is from genome assembly GCA_019974015.1 of Nephila pilipes. Taxonomy (NCBI): domain Eukaryota; kingdom Metazoa; phylum Arthropoda; class Arachnida; order Araneae; family Nephilidae; genus Nephila; species Nephila pilipes. Next base: position 13,501 of record BMAW01045962.1, read on the forward strand.
TTGGTAGTGGAAGAGAATTTTAAAGTGATTCAACTGACTGAACTTATTAGTAAACCGGACAATTATGATCAGCCTTTGGTTAAGGATATGTTGCAAGTTATTACGGTAGAACATATTGCTAAAGAAGCTGCAGCGTTGTTAGAGGCAGAAAATTTGCGAAAAGTACAAGTTTTGGCTGCTGAAAAAGAAAATGTTGAAAAACAACAAAAATATGAGTTAGAAAAATTCCCAACTACAGCTCGAATGTCAGCGCTACTCGAATGTCATCCCCATGGATGCCCAGTCATCAACTGAAAATTCACAAGGAATTAACCAGCTCCCTAACTTTGAGTTAAATAATGTCAGCACTCTGTTGCCAAAATTTGATCCGAAAAAAGAAGAACTAGGAATTTGTTTCAATGTCTTTGAATGACAGGCAAAATTCATGAAGTTGTTTGAGTCCTCATGGATCACTTACTTAATAAGTACCCTGTCATCTGATATTGTGTCTCTCATCGTTCGAGAACATGAAGAAACACAAGAATATAAGAAAATTAAAGAAATGCTTCTACGAAGGTTTAAATTTAACGGAGATAAATTCCGTCAGCTCTTTGTTCAACATAAGAAGGATCCCGATAAAACATGGAGAGACTTCTTCTTCGACATTTCTAGGTTTTTTGAAGACTGGCTAGAGGAACTTAATGTCCATGACTTTGAAAAACTGAAAGAACTTATCATTGTCGATCAGATCAAAAAGAAAGTACCTCCCAAGGTTAGAGAACATTTCATTGACATCTGGTCAAATTGGATCACTCCGCTTGATTTAGTTGAAAAGCTTGATGCTTATGAAAACGTCCGTTGTGGTATGAGGAAATCCATACCATCATACCATCAAAAGAATCACCTCAAGACCGAAAACTCCATTTTCAAAGAGGTGATAAGGTTAAAAAAGAAGAACCCTCTTAAGTTGTATGCTATGGGTGTGGCACACCAGGTGTCATTAACCCAAAATGTCCTTCTTGTAAAGGAAAAAAACCCAGAGAAATCACGGAACTTTCAGTAGTGCGATTGGTCAATCTGTATCTTCTCCATCAAAACAGCTGGCAACCCTCGAAGTGACTATCAATGGAGTCATGGGTACTGCTTGCGCAGACACTGCCGCAACACACTCAATTGCTGATAAAACACTGTACCATATCTTGAAGGAACAAGGAACAACCTTTACAACTGGTTCTCTTACAGTGTCTCAGGCAGATGGAAACAAAACCAAGAGAAAAATTAATACCACCTATGAGAAGATTTGTCTTGGAGGTCGTGCATTGCCTCTAAATCTTGTTGCTATTCCTGGGACGAAAAACAATAACACCCTTTTGAGTATAGACTTTCTAGAATCATCTAGAATTGTTCTTAATGTAAAAAGGAAAATTTGGTTCTTTGATGACCAGCCTAAACGTCAATTTCACTTTGTAGAGCAGATTCAAGAGTCCTGTGATGCTGTAAAATCGAAAGTTTCTCAAACGGCTGCGCCGTTAACCGTAAAAGAAACAGATCACCCTGATCTCTCACAAGCAGATGAAGTTAATCATCTGACTTCCATACTGAAGTTGGAACTGAAAGATCATCCTGATAAATTACATGAAGATGAAGGTACCCACCTGTCATTCAAAAAAAAAAAAAAAAATGAACGAACTCTTATTTTGATATAGAAATAGTTTCTGTCTAGGGAACCCCTTTCTATAGTCTTAATAGTTTCTAACTCCTTTCATCGAACATGACATTGATACGCAGAACCATCCGCTTGTATCTGTGCCTCCTTATCGAGTGTCCCCCGCACGAAAAGAAACAATGGAGAATGAAATTGATAAACTCTTAAATGAAAGCATAATAGAACCTTATGAGTCACCATATGCAGCACCTGTTATGCGCATAACTATGACAGATGGCACTATTCGATTTTGTGTCGATGATAAGAAACTGAATACCATCACCAAGACGGATTTTTATCCTGTACTACGAATTAATGACCTACTGCATGATACCAAGCATACTCAGTATATGTCTACAATCGACTTCAAAGCTGGCTACCATCAGGTGAATGTAGATGCTGCGGACAGAGACAAAACAGCTTTCACCTCTCCTTTCGGGACTTACCGCTTCATAAGAATGCCGTTTGGACTCAAGAACGCACTTGCTACTTTCCAACGACTTATCGATAAGTTCAGAAATGGTCTGCAAGATGTTTTTAGCCTATCTTAACTTGATGCTATAATAGTTTTATCAGAGACTTTCAAAGACCACTTGAAAAATTTGGAAGATGTTTTCCAAAGACTTTCTTTATTCAAACTCGTCGCTAACCGTGAGAAATATAATTTCGCATGTTCAAAGGTTCGACACAAACAAACCATGTGTTTTACGCACTAATGCGAGTGCATACGCTCTTGGTGCTGTCCTCCTTCAAGGAAATACCCTTGAAGATCAAATTCCCGTTGAGTATGCAAGACGACTTCTAACAAGTGCTGAGCGCAACTATTCGACAACAGAACGCAAAGCTCTTGCCGTGTTTTGGGCTTTAGGCAAATTCAGATGTTACATTGAAAGTCAAGAAGTTACCGTTGCTACAGACCATCAAGCTTTAAAATGGTTTATATCTCTAAAATCCCCTTCAGGATGACTTGCTCGTTGGCTTTGCTACTCCAAGAGTTTAACCTTCATATTGAGTACGTTCCCGGCAAATGCAACGTATTTGCCGACATGCTCTCTCGCCCTGTCTGTCACCATGAAGACAGCCCATGCGAGATATGTGCTGTAACTGTTAGCCAACCCACTGTTGTTACGATAGATTTTTCTACTAGGAGTCCTAATGAAATCAGAGAAAGTCAATTACAAGATGAAAATTTAAAGAAAATAATTAATAGTCTAGAAGCAGTCAACCTTACTGAAGAATACAGAAACTGGACAAAAAGAGGTTTTTTAATGAATGGAGGTGTCCTCTACAAATATGCTCAAGATTCTGAATCCGATTAGGCTTAACTGGTCATTCCAGAACATGAAAGCGATCAAATTCTCAAATTCCATAAAGATACTCCCAACGCAGGTCACTACGGCGCGGAAGGTACGTTTGACAGGGTTTCAAAGAGATACTTCTGGAAGGGAATGAGGAAGTACATAACCAATTATGTAAAACATTGCATTGAATGTATGCGGTACAAGCTATCCAATCAGAAGCCTGTTGGTTTACTCCAAACTCAATAGATTAGTTTGGCCCTCTTCCTGTAAGCCATGGAAAGAAGTGGATCTATATTGTTGAAGATGTTACCACTAAATGGGTTGAATTGCTTGCATTAGAAGAAGAAACTGCCAAAGAATGCGCTACCACCCTGGTAGAAGAAGTCATAATGAGGTGTGGTATTCCTCGAAGAATTATAAGTGACAATGGACCGCAGTTTGTGTCCGCTGTTATGCAGCAACTGTTTTTTATCTATTGGACATTCATCAATCCTTGATCCCTGTATACCATCCTCAGTCAAATCCTTTAGAGCTTAAAAACCAAGATTTAAAATCTTGACTTGCTATTTTTGTAAACAACCACCATGATACTTGGTTAGAAAAACTTCCTGCCATTCGTTTCTCACTCAACACCTCTAAATGCAGTTCAACTGGAAAAACTGCTGCTTTTCTCAATTTTGTCCGAGAACTGCGCTCAATTGGGGACGTTACCAATGATTTTCGTGGAATTATTGATAATGACAACTTTGTCGTTGAAAAGACTCCTTATCTATAGAAATTGGAAAAATTTACATCTGAAGCCAAGGAGGTCTTACAAGAATTGTAAGACAAACGTAAGTCATTTACGGATCAGAAAAGGAGACCTGCTCCTTCATATACTTCTGGAGATTTAGTCCTGGTTACCAAACCGAATCAAGAAATAAGAATGCTGGAGTTAGGTCTAAATTTATGCCTCGCCGTGACAGACCATTTGTCATTGTTGAACGAAATTCCCCAGTATCATATTCTGTGGCGAACACAGATTCTCGTCAGTTACCAGTAGGAGTATACCACACCTCAGCGTTAACACCCTTTCAAGGAAATGTAATTCCACCTGTAAAAGCTTTGTGTAGAAGAGGAAGACCTGCCAGGATAATTAAACCCAATTCTCCCACTCCTACCAAAGTTCAAATACACAAAGGTTCACAGAATACCTCATCTTCTGACCCCTATTCGGGACGTCTGAGGGGGAGGTTGCAACCGATGGTTTTAAGAACTAAACCAAAAAACCAACAGATGGCGCTATCCGCCATAACAGATGGCGTTATCAGCTATAAGTATTTTTTCCCGACTTCTAGTTAGTAGGTTTGTGGTTGCGTGAGTATGTATGCTGCGTATTGTGCATATGTCTTTTATGTATCCCTTATAAATATTGTTGTGATGTATTTCCGCCTGCTGTGAATTGAACCCAATAAAAGAACCGTGTTCTTCAAACCTTCTAATCTTCGTTTAAAAGATTCCACGCACTCATGCCACGCGCAACACTCTATCTTTTTCATCAATACCGATGGTCAAAAATGCTCCCTGAATTTCACAACTAAAAGCATATTAATATTCCCGAAATTTTAAGAGAACATCTAAAATATTATTGTTCAAGCCTGATCCTGAAGACAGACAATCATTTAGAGATTTGCATTCTTTTCCCTTCGATAACACATCAAAGATTAATCTAACTTTCGTAGTCTCCTTATCAGATCTAACTAAAGCAGAATGAGGCATATAATATGAATTATTTCGCAAATCGGAAGCGTACTCCTCAACAATATTCAAATTTAAATGTTCTTGAAAAATATTCTTATATTCATCATAAGCCCAATTGTTTCCTTTCATTTTATTACTTAAAATAATCAAACCTACGTTTTGCTATGGAAAAATTATTCCCCTAATTACTGGGCACCCCAGCCCAAAATAATTTAGTTTGATATTTTCCATCTTTAAATTTCAAATTACTTTCGAATTTAGAAATACATTCTTTATCAAATTTAGAACAATCATTGTATATATCAATTATCCCCATTGAATATAATTTCCCAAAACATGTTAAGTTTTCATTCAATGCAGCACAAAATTCGATTTTCGTAGTGCAAACATTGTGACTGCAATTTTTTTCGAATTGTGAAATGCGACCTTGTACTATTTTTCCAAATAATGTATCAATTAAATATAAAGATTTGTTTAATCGTTCTTTATCCACTGATTGAATATCCCAAAAATATTGTGCTCCAATAAGTAAGCCTATCTCACCTCCACACGATTCATTTATATTCGATATTTGAGAATAATTATTCTTGAGTACTCTCATTAATTTATTTGTTGATATTTTAATAGGAGAATTGGAAATTATATCTGTCAGCAGTGCTTCAATAACGATTTTCTTTTCAGGGTCATGGGGATTGCAAATGGTGATCTGTACAACATTATATGTTTTGTTTAGAGGTTCGCGAGAACCGAAAGTATAAACTAATAAACCTTCCTGTCTAATGATAGGTAATTTTAATTCTTCAGCTATTTCCTTTTTTAAAAAGAATCTCTGAGATGCGTTGTCAAGAATTATATTTAATTTTTTCTTTCTTGAACTACTTAATATCACAGCTGTACATGTTTCAAGTAAAACCTCGCTACTTTCGTTATGTGTATTTACGACCTTTGAAGTCAAAACACTCTGCGTTTTTTCAGCCTGGCTGTCGCCTTTTTCTAACTCTACTGGGGGAAAGGAAACGGTAGGATTATCGCAAATTAATTCACTGCGCTGACGCTTGCATTTTTTACAGACTACTTTTGTTTTACAAAACTTGAATATGTGCCCCTTTGAAAGACACGCAAAACAAATTCCATTTTTCCTTAGGGATAATTTTCGCTGTTCAATTGTTAAGGGACAAGAAATGGAATCATGTTCATTTACAGGGTCTACACAAAATATACATTTTGTGACATCAACGACAAATGCCGAAGTGGAAGGAACATTGAATTGAAATTTCTTTTTTCCACTATTTTCTATTATATTTGTTTTAAACGTCCCGAAATTTTGATTCGGTTTTTCAAAATATTTAACTTTTGTTTCTTTTCGTGTTTCCGCGACATTAGAGCTAAATTCTTTAATTAAATGACCATTCCTTTCCCGACACTGTATTTCTACTTTTAAAAATTCTAATAATTCAGAAATTTCGTTTTCGTTTTTGGAATGAGTTATGCGAGTGAATTCTAACGATAAATCCCTGGGAATTGATTTTAACAACACAGGATACAATAAGCAACTGTAATTGTTCGGGTTTATACCGTTATTCATTAAACCTCTAATGTGCGTTTCGCATTCCGACAAAAGTTTACGCAACCCTATTATATCGTAAGACTTTCGCACTGTACTCAAATTCAGGAGTCCAGACATATGCGCATCTATGGTTATATCTTTTCGGCCAAATCTTTCTTTTAGTATGTATAACGCTACCTCATAATTTTCCGATCTTAACGCCAAACCTCGTATAGCTATTTCAGCTTCATTAGCTAAATGCGATTTTTAATAATTAAACTTTTCTACTTCGTTCAGATTCGAATTTTTATGTATAGCTTCTTGAAATTGAGAATAAAATTCATTAAACTTTAATATTTTCCCATCGTACTGAGGTATCTGTAAGCGAGAAAGTTTTACTGTAATAATTTTGTTCTCGACACTTTTTTCAACTATATTAATTTTCTCTTTGGTTTCGTTTTCTCTCTGGCGCAAGAGTTTGCTCGCACGTACTTTCCTCGTAATGATGTGATCTTTACATTCCTGTTGTTTTTCGATTTCTTTTTCAACTTCTTCGAGTTTACATGATTCAAGTATTTTGCTATCATAATTTGCTAAATTTGTTTCTTTATCTAACAGTTTCGCTAAGAGTTCGTTTATGATATCAAGTGACTTTTCCTCTTTATGCAATTCATTTTTTATTAATTTAATAGTTTCGGTTGTCGTCTGTCTGACAGTGGATCTCGCCTTTTTTAGAACTTCAATATTCATTTTAACAAATTAAATGTTCAGAAATCAGTTCGCTATTTATCTTAATACTGAATTTTCTGAGTTCGCAATAATTTGTTTCGTTCTCTATGTATCTAAAGGACTGGTCCCGGGATTCGGCACCAAAATTTGTTTAAAGTGCAATTCGTATATCAAAGAATAAATCAAATGTTCCTACCTGTCAGACGGTGGTCATCATTTTCGCTTCTTCAGGGAAGGATGTTGAGGCTAATATATCCACTCAGGCACAAAAAAAGTCAATCGAAGGACATCAATTACTTTAATTTATATTAAGATGTCACAAACCTTAACTATAAGTAAGTAAACTAATTTGCATGCATATCAAATTCTCTAACATAGTTCGCTTTTCAACATCTTCCTTCTCTCTCTAACTCAGGACTAAGAAAAATTCTTTTCTTTTTTTCACATCTGGCACCTAGCGCCCTCAATCGTTAGTTTCAAAAACCTCCTTTACCTCTATAAAACGTAATATCGGTCGTCCAATCGTCCGTGCCTTGTGTCTAGAGATTTTTCCGCTGTATACTGCCCGTTTCTTCTTGTCTGTAGGGCAATATACCAGTTTTTCGCTGGTCGTGTACAATTACTGCTGATACGCTAGACAGCTGTTTCAGAAGTTTGAAATTTTCTCCACATTCATTAAGCGATGTCATGAGCAATACGTAACACCGCAGCCACACTTCGAACTACTTCTATCTTTTCAATGATTCGAACTCGGGTAAAATCATCCAGATGTGGTCTAATGGATTGATTGCTTGACACTTCACACTGAGGCAGCTATTCGACGTTGTTTAAGCTGATACAGTTCGTGCGATCGCTCCCCAGAAATGCTGAACTTACTTAGCCGGCGTGCTATATCCTGCTCTGATACACCCATATTACGCCTAGTAGCATATCTGTGCATGTGGTACCGTACCTTACCCTGATCGATCTCTTGATGGGTCCTTAATTTCCCACTGTCTCTTCGTTCTGATGATATGTTAAGAATTTAAGAATTTGTACTATGCTCTTAATTTCTGCTCACCAATATATATATATATATATATATATATATATATATATATAT
>BMAW01045968.1:0-33511 GCA_019974015.1 Nephila pilipes
ATACAACTCAATGCCACTAATAGTTGCAAAATGTTTTTGAAGAAAAAAACTGTATTTGAAATAGCTTGACCGCTTAAGTCTCATTCTTGTACACAATGCATGATTCCTTTTCGGAGAAATTTATTATAAATTATTTATCAGATTTCTAGCTCTTGAACTCGTATTCTAGGATAATATTATTTCAAAATGGTTAGTAATTTCGACGAATTTACCAGAATAAAGTTCTTGGCTTTTTAAATATAATTTTAAATAATTTGAACTTTTTGATTAAATTTGCTGAATAATTTAACAAAATCATTGTTGTATGAGGTTTTTTTAAAAATAAGCATTCAAAATTATGGGATTAAATTCTGAGAATTTAACTGTAGTTGACTTTACCTTCGCCTTCTGTTAAAAATATGACCCAAATTAGGAAAACCTTTTCAGATAGAAAAATGCCCTATTATTATAATAGAATTCGTGTATTTCATTGGTAAATTTTTTAAAATTATTTACTTGTGTAATAAAATGTTTCGTAAAATTTAGAAATTCTTAATAAAGAGCAATTTTTTTATTAGAACGAACTGATATTTGGAGGGGAATTAAAAGAGACATCTAATATAAAATTCAAAAAAAAAAAAAAAAGGATTGATGTTCAAGAAAAAAGGAATAATCATACATCTAATTATGTTTTTATGAAACAGATATGTTCTTGAAGAGTTCATATAAGAAAAAAATCAATTCTTATAAGAAAACTTTACGAGGGGTGTTCCAAATTTCTTGTGTTTGATGACATGTGGCGTAGTTAAAAAAAAAGTTGATATTATCATTGTGTGCAACCATATGTTAAACGCCGCTAAAACAAGTTTGATTCTGATTCATTGACTAATTTTCATTGGAGAGCCATTTGCATCGAGACGTCATCGTCGATGATATCTGGATTCATCATTATACATCGGAAACCTATCTACAATTAAGAACAAGGAATTGGCCAGTGAATATGCTGCAAAGTAGGTGAAGAGGGTCTCATCGGTTAGGAAATTTATGCAGACGATTTTGTGAGATGCGAAAGGCGTTGAGGTCATGGATTTCATAGAACAAGAAAAAACAATAACTACAGAATACTACGGGGAGTTACGAACATTTCTCATTCCCAACACGGGTATTTTTTGAAACATTATAGTACATGTATGGGAAAATAGAAACGTGACCCTGAACTCATGAAAATCAGTTAAAATAATACAATGAAAACGTGATGTCAAATTTACGACAGACTTTATGCACATACAAGGTGTCTTGTATCCGATTTGTAATCAAATTTAACGTAAAATAGGGGCCCCGCTCGTACACGTACAGCCTGCCGTACCATAGTTTAGCATATGGTTTTGTGATACAAGAAAATCAATAAATTTATACATACACGAAACTTATTTTAATTTTTATTCACATCAAACATCAAAGAAGTGTTTTTACTTTTATCACTCAGGATTGAAAATAAAGGATTAAAAACATCCCTAGACGTATTATAGTCTATAGTTTTGGGAATTCCAACGATAAAAATAAGAAGAAGAAGAAAAAAAAATTAAGCTTCAATATAAAATTGACATAAAACTGACAAATTGTGAAACAGCAGGAAGTGATTTTAGACATGTTAATAAAGGAATAAATCGAAAAAAATAGTTTGCCTTAGAACTTTGATTGATCATGTCAAATGAAAACTCGTGTAATGTGAGAAAATAAAAATTATTTTTAATTCATTTTTAAATCAAAATTGTGTTAAACAGGTTCGATAGTAACAGAATTAGATGTATGTCAAAAAGTGATAATCTTTTTCCATCAGTGAGAAGTAAAAAAACAATTTTAATTTTGAAACATTTTCTCTATTCGAGTTTCTTTCTTCTACTTAAGGATAAATTTTCTAAGAAGAGTCGAAGACAACTTTAATCTGTTCTAATTATCATATAATTAAAAAATACAATACATTTTTAGTTACATTTTTCATTATATTTCTTGCAATATTTATTGCATAAAATGTAATAAAAATGTAAATTTTGAATACTATTTTACATATTTACGCTTCGCCTTCTCTACTCCTGACTTTCTTCTTGAATTTTACTAAGTAATTAGGTACTTAAAGAATCATACAATAAAATGTATTAGCCATCCAAGGGGCTATTGTTTTTATTAGATCAATTTTGGCGTACCAGATCCCTCTTCAATTTTTTTTATCTTTTGCTTCAATTTTAATTACATTTAGCTTAAATATATTCAATTTAATTATTTATCGTTTGGTTTAATTTTATTACATTTAGCTTAAAAATATTCAATTTAATTATTTATCGTTTGGTTTAATTTTAATTAAATATAGCTGATATAATATAAAATTTAATAATTTATCGTTTGCTTTAATTTTAATTACATTTAGCTGATATAATATTAAATTTAATAATTTATCGTTTGATTTAATTTTAATGTAGGAAAAGTTTACTATTGTCCATTTCTCTATATTTCGTCGTTTACTTTAATTCTTATATTTAATTGAGTAATTTAATAATAATTATTAAGAAAAATGCTTCTTGGGTGGCTATATCTATTCTTTGTAAAACTTTACATAGAACTTTCGATTGGTTTCTTTTCTTTTTTGTATTTTATTTATTTTATCAATTTCCTTACTTCTTGTGAGCTCACGTTCATCTTCTAAACCTTAACAAATGCAAATATGTAGGAACTGAAGAGAACTGCATTTGTTGTTTTTACTTATAAGAATTATTTTCAAAAGCAGTCTTGAGGAGAATTTATACCTGTTGAAATTTTGTCATGAATAGGAGAGAGCATTATTTTTCGTTTTGTTTAGTAATTTAATTAAATTAATGTGCAAAATCGGGAGTTTGATTTCATAAGTATTTTGATTCAAGCATTTGAACAAATCTCAATATTAACATTTAGTTTCAGAAATTACATCTTATTTCTTTCATTTATACTGAGCTGTCTGTACTCCCCCCCCCTTAAAATACGGGGTTTACTTTTGTTTTTACTCTCGAAAATTGCGAGTTAATTTTTTTTCTCAAAACTCAATTTCATTGTAATGAGTTTGATGTTTAACTGACAAAATTGTATTCAATTTCTTTTTTTACCTAGATGTTCAGTTTCAATAATTTGTTCAAGAAACTATTCTTTCGTTATTTCATACACACGGAACAACGTTTTTGAGTAATTAATCCAGAACAATAATTTCTAAATGACTTTATTCCAGAGTTCAAAAATAATTAATTCACGCGTTTCTTGAAATGTAAAAAAAAGTGCATTTAAAATCTTATATTTAATGAAGTTTTTACTTCACTTATGATGATTACTGTGTACTTAAAATATTGAACTATTTACATTATTTCAAAAAAGTATAGTATATAATTATATATAATTTATATTTAATTTTCATTAATTTTTTTTTTTGAAATCAAGCAATTGCTGAGTTAGAAAAGACTATCATCTCATCTTAAGAACATATTAATTTCATAATAAATTGTTTTTCTTATTGTTATAAACTGGTATACCTTTGTAAAAACACTATGGAATGCGTTTACTTATGTTACATTTTGATTGGAATAAGTTTGTTTGATCCATTTAAAGAAATCGACTAGTTTCGATTTTTGTTAAGTTCAATTATATTTGATGATTAAAGAAATGAATTCATTCTCTTTTTCAATACAGATAATTATATGTTGTTTATTTACAATAGTTGCGAATTTTAATACTGAAACAAGTTTGTAAAAGATGATTTATATCGTATAAAGTTGACATGCAAATAAATTTTTTAATAAAAAGTTTTAAAATTGCTTCTGTCATTTAATTTATAAATCAGTTTTGCAAGAATTACCTTGGAAAGTATTAGTGACTTCCTTAAACTCTTATACCTAATTTAATAAGCAACTGTAGCAAATTCAAAAGTGAAGTCTCATTCATCGAGGTAAAAAAAAAGAACCAGTCCTACAATAATAAATAATTAATCACAAAACATATTCCGGAAGATTCAATTTACTACTGTTCTAATGTCAGCAAGTGAATTAGTATTATAGTTTATTTATCTAAAAGACAGAAGAGAAGTTTCGAAATACCAGTTGATTTACAACAATAAAATGATGGTTGAAGAATTTCACTGTTTTGAAACAGAATGTCTTTTTTATTCAACAACCTTGTTTTGTCGACGGAAGATGATGAATAACCTTTCACAGTTTTCAATTAATATTTGGTACTTTCTAGCACCTGTGAGAAATTCTTGTGAACCTGTTTTGGCCTTTGCACTTCTTGTTTCATGCTTATTAGAGCATACACGTATGGTAAAAAAAAATAATTTTTCATGAAGATCGCACTTTCTTAATTACCTATTATGCCTTTTAAAAATGGACGCTATAAATCACAAACTTGTGCTTCTGATTTTGAACGTGTGAAAAATATTTAGAGACAAATTTGCTAACTTTTTACTCTTCAGAATGAACATAAAAATAATAAATAATTTAAAACAATGTTATGTTTAATCAAGTAATAACTTTATTAAACATAACATTAAATAATGCACTTTGAATATTTATGGTAAATTTTTCTATTAATCAATTGTTCCTTCGAAAAAGAAGCTTACAAACTGAAACATAATTTGGAACAAAACGATTGCCAACTTCGTTAACGACGTCCTTCTTTCCACTTGTTTTTTCTTTTTGTTTTCTTCTTGAAAGTTATTTAATTTATCATTAGAACTTTAAAAATATAAATTAATAGACAAATTTTTATGTATAAAATAGAAATTTTTGGATACCTGACACAAATGATCTCGAAATTTTATTTTATTTAAAGCTAATATATTTTTTTTGTCAGATAGACAGGCTAATATCCAGGTTGCTTAGGTAGCTTGGTGTACTTATTCGAAATTAATATGAATATCGCTGCTCCGATAGGCTTGATCATTCTTTGTAACGCATAGTTTAAGTGTATTTTAGAACATATATAATTGTGTTTCTAAATCTACATTATGATACTCTTTCTTGTGATATTTAAAAAAATTAAAATAAATTTCTGATTTTTTAAAAAAAAAATACTTAGTTTTTATAAATTGAACTTAGAAGTGAATAAGATAAAGTATTCTGTTGATAATAATATCTGCTATAGACGAAGGATCATATTTGCAAACTCAAGTGAGCGTTTTTTCCGTCCAGTCGGAGGCTCGAGTGTTAATGCCACTAAAGAAACCTGCGAGTGGGGCTGATGCACATTAATATTAATCAGCTCAGTGTCTTCACATTGGCTTGATGTGGAGGTTTGGAACGATATGCCACCTGATTAGGTGTTGTCCTTGTCACTTGAATGAATTTCGTCACCTATAGCCTTAATGTTGTTTCTGAGCAAGACGTTAAGAAAAAATGCACTGATACAGTTTTGGGTTCCCTAGCAAGAATAAAGCTGAGTGTTTTTAAAAATGAATACTTTACAACTGACCATTAATGGGACACCCCCCTGCTCCCTCTTTCAGAACTAGCAAAGTTAGAAAGAGATGTTACCTATATTTTGGATCACTGGCGTCTTGTGTGATTAAGTCACCAACGTTAACTTGCTTATCATTTACGTGATTATACTATGTGTAAGAATTGTTATAAAGTTTTTGAGTAAACGTTGATTTGATTTGCAAGAGGGAACTTGAAGGTATACTAAGAAAACTCTTTGTTCATGATGTGCAACATTCCAGATATGCCCATATCCTGATTCTTGATTAATTATCTTGATTTATTTATTTTAGCCCAATGTCTTTTGTTATTGTTTGCCGTCAATTGTTATTGTTACAATAAAATAATTAACAATTAGTCGCAAATTAATTTTGAGAAGAGATTTTTTTTCTACACATTTTTTTTTCTTAAATTGTCTAATAAACAAAATGTTTTGATTCTTTTGATTTTTAAAAGAATTTAAATAATAGTTTCGATTTTCCATGACGTCCAGTAAAAATAAGTTTTAGTACCCCAAATTACTAAGAACGCGTGCGCGGTATTGTGTCGTACATTAATCACAAACAACAATTTTCAGAAATTTTCGTTAAGTAAATGTTATGCTTAATGCAATAAAATACAGGATTCAGACTTTTTTTTTTGTATATTATTTATCTATTCGATAGGATTTGCTGTGAGTTAAAAATTTTTAACTAGAGCAATTTCTACTTCTTTTTTTGTGCAGTATTTGTTTATGAATCTTATTTCATTTCTTTGAATACCTTGTAATTTAAACTATTTAGTAAGGATTTTTTTTTCAGTCATAACGTGGTATTACATTTTTTTCGTTTTTAAATTGTTTAATTTAGTTCCATTTGTCCTCATATTGATGTTTTTAACAAGAAATTGTGTGGTTGTATAAGTATTTTGATTGTTCGTTGCTATTGCATTGCAAGTAGAATTTTAGAATTTGTATCTTTATAACATAAATAAATTCATAAAAATTAACTTCAATATAATACTTTTTTTTAAAAAAAATCATTTGTTAATAATCCGATGTTTATATAAGTGTAATCATAATGTTTATTCACTGATTGTGAAACGAATCTTGATTGAATACTCTGCTTTTAACTCTGTTCATTTTAGACATTTAAATCATACACATTATCTTTAATTTATTTGGTTGGAAAAAATCTCCAACCTAATTTATTTAATTTTTTACTTGATATTGTTTTACTCTACGCATATAATAATTTTCAAAAAATCTAATTTATTTTACATTTTACCCTGAGGTTGGCTTTTAAATTGTTCTACTTTAAAAAATATCAGTCTTGATATTTTTTATATATCAGTTTAGCTCAACTTATCCTACTAGAATATTCAGTACCAGATATTCTACACAACCAATTAATCGATTTTTATATTTGAATATGATTATATTATTGGTAAATTACTAAACAATTATTAATCAATTTACATATAATGCATGGATATCAGTTTTAGAGAAACCTAAAATCGCAGTTCAGAACTATAGAACCAAAGTCGATGTCATATAAAAAGAAAGTTTCTAGAATTATTATTTCTGTGAAACATTATGCAATTTAAGTAAACCAAAAAAGTTCTAAGGTATAATGAAAACGAATGCGTCGTGCTACAGTTTGTGTTATATTTTTTAAAATTATTTTCTCATTTTCTAAGAGAGGGAAGTACTATGACTTTCACTTCGTGTGAGTTTTAAATAAATTTGATGATTATTTTTTTTAAAATTAAGAGAGGAAATATAGCCTACGAACTTTTTAATTCTCTTTATAAAAACTTTTATCACTGTCCAAAAACATTTGCTAAGATTCAGAATAAATATGGTATATAGGAATTAATAAAATTGATAAAGCAATACAGCCGGAAAAGCTGTTTCTTTGCTTGAAACATATTTTTTCTAAAAGAAGTGTTCAGTTTTAACTTTAACAGTTTCTATATACTTAAGACATTTTTATCATCTATATCAACTATTTATATATGAATGAAGTACGAGTAATTTCTTAAAATAATTTGAAGGAATTAATCCACTACTTACAGCGTAAAAATAATATAATAATGAAAAATCAAATATTTTAAAAAAAATTTCAAGCGTATATGAGTATTAAATGGATTAACCTAGTTTTAAAGTACAGAAAAAACGAAAGTATGTTTGAACATCTAATTTGCATATGCTGCGGTTTAATTCAATACAAAAACTCAAAAGACAAAATAAGAATATAGAGTCATGTGTTTCATTTCGTGATTTTTCTTTTATTCTCCCATACATTCCATTCCTGTAGAAACATCACGAATACGTGATGAGATAACTTAAATTCTAAAATTTCTTAGAATATTTTAAGCTGTTTTTCATCACATGAAAAAAAAATCAAACTTTAGGTATAAAGAAACAGCATCATTTGATTGACATGAATAACATCTTAAATTCTTGAATTCGCCATGACATTAATATCCGAAAAATATATGTCATTCACTAGCATAAGCTGGGTGTAACTTAACTTCTTTTAGGTGTTAACAATAAATTTCTTCCAGATATTGTTCAATATTTAAAGAATAAATCTTTGTTGTAAGATGTGAAAACTTTCTTCTATTGCTCGGAAGAACAATGGAAGAAGAAAAACATTAAAAAAAAAAAAAAAAAACTTGTTAAATTAGTTGATTTACTACACTTCTAAAAAAGGCATTATTTTAAAATCTTTGAAAAAATATCTTAGTAGCAAGGTCGAGAGTTAACCATATATCTATCCTCATATTTTTCCTCTTCCAACAAAGTTCCTGGAATGGTTGACCATGGAATAAAAGTTTTTGGAACTCTATAATTGCGTAATTATTTTAGAACATCGTTGGAAATTTTCTCTTTTTAAAACTTATCGTTGCCATATGACGGATGTAAAATTAACTGCTTTTTCTGTTCCACTTAGTAATTCTGTAACTTTTAACTTACTCGTTTCGCTTAAAAATGTTTTTGTCAAAATTGAGAATGCTCTTTGAGGGTTTGGCTGGTTGTCTTTTGTTTAATGAATGATGATTGATCAGCTTTCGATGCTGTAGAAATTTGTAAGTTTTTTTTTGAAAAAGAAGTAAAGGAAATGTCATGAAGGCTTCAAATATAATGGTTATATTTTCATATAAATGCAATGCTTGAGAAAAAATTCAAATAAAAACAGTACAATGTTTCTTTTCTTTTTTTTTTTAAACGAATGAAACAAAGTAGCATGTTGCAATATTACATAAGGCAAAGTGAAAGAAGGTAATCCAAAGTTAAAGCATTTAACCTTTTAAGCTTTTTCTGTCATATTTGATTAATGCAAATTTATGGATTGTTGTAATACATTTTATTTTTGGGATTCATAAGCATTTTTAATACATATTTCCTTTTTGTTATTCTTTTATACTTACAAAATAGTTGATTAATACATAATAGCCATTATAATTTAAAAATACATAGAATACTTTAATAACCTTATAGAGTTATTTTTCGATCACAGTACAAAGTAGTTATGGTCGCAGGATTGCGGTTGGTATTGTTTTCGTAGTGTCGTGTGTTTGAGTCCTGATTCCACTAAAGATCTCCACTGGCGTGGAGTGGTAGCTAGGGTGGGGGGTGAGGTGTCAGCTAAGGTTCATCCTCGTCATTTGATCGTGTCTAAAAATTACGAGGTTGGCCCCCAATATTTGTTTTGCTTCAAGTGCAACGTTGATAAACAAAATCAAATATATTATTTCTGTGAATATAATAACAAATTATTTCATATATAGTACTCTGCAGAAAACTTAGTGTAATAACTTTAATAATTAAGTTTCAGGGGCTAAATATAAGCCTTAAGAGCATTGAAACTTTATATAATAAGTAGAGGGTAGTAAAAAATATTTGGAATAAATTTTTATATATGTGTGTGTTCAATATATTTTAAAATTACGCATTCATATAATTCATATTTATCAAAAATTCGTTATTTTAATGTATGGTAATTATTTCCCGATTCTTAACAGTAATTTTTTAATTATTCAGAATTCTTAATAATTTATTCTTTATAATTCTGAAAATTTTTAAAATGTCCTCATTTCAAAATTTAAGACTTTTGTTTAGTTCATTTAAATCTAAAAAATCACATGATTATTACATATTACTACTCTCGAAATACGCCTATTAATACTTGAGACTTCACAATTGAATTTATATTTAACTATGTTTTGTTGTATTTACATCACTAAATGAGTGAGGGAAGAAAAGTACGGTAAGATGTTTTAAAAAAATTCAAGTTAATTCTTAGTTATTTAAGAAATAAAACAATCAGTCCTTTGAAAAACTGTAAGAGAGAATGATAAGCACAATGTATAATGTCGTATCATTATAAAAATACTACTTGTTGAAATAGAAAAAAGAGAAAAAAAAGCTTATAATTACATGATAAAAATATGATAACAATTATATGAATTAATGATTTCACTAGCAATTTAACGAATGTGTTTCCTCGTGACCACCTTTTCATCTTCACAAAGCAGCATATTTTATTATACTATTTAACTCTGTCAGAATTAATCTATTTTTTTTGGCGTAGAATTCATTCCATTTGGGTATCCTATACTGTAATACAAAATAAGTTTTTAATACTATTTTTATAAATGGAAAAAAAGTTGTGCATACGTATTTAAGGAATGTCTTTATTTTTAAAGACACTATAAACTAAGTGGATATATAGTTACAACGTCAAGCATTTGTATGAAAACTGAGACAATTTTATGTCTAAAAATATATAGTATAGCTTAGACCATTTGATATAAGGTGAAGATAGTCTTTAGACAAGGTAATGGAAGATATATTTGGACTATCATATTTTTAAGCGAAAATGATGTTGCCTTTAGAATGTAACAAAATGAATTTTTATAAACAACCCAGAGTGGACCAAAGCCTTCTTTTGAAGAATCCTCAAAAATAACCTGCTTTTTGCCTTAATCTGCGAGTTCTTCTCAACCATCTTAAAATCCAATTTTACAGAATCAAGCCACTGTAGTAATGGTCTTTCTTTTTCCGACTAGAATAGGGCTTTCAAAAAAATTCTTCTTTACCGTATTTTTTTCATCCATTCTAGCAATGAGAACCACAATTCATTCGTTTCTCTTAAATAATTTTATGATATTCAGGCTCTTTAAAAAATTTATAGAATTAAAACTCTTCACTAAAGGTCATTTTCCCTGACGCCATCGAGAATACTTCTGAGAACCTTTCTCTCAAAAACTGCAATTTTGTATTCTCCATCTTTAGTTAGATACCAAGTTTCTGAGCCATACATTAGGACCGACCTAATGAGAGTGTTATAATTAAGAAGCTTTGTTTTTCTGGAGAGAAAACAGAACATCAGTAAAGAGTGGAGTCCAAAGAACGCTTTGTTGGTCAGCGAATTGCGATTTTGTATCTCAAAGAAAATGTCAATTTTGCGTTAACCGGAGATTCAAGGTAATAAAAAAATGGTACAATTCCAAACTCATGAAGGCCAGTTTTTAAATGATTGAGTACATCGCTCTATGGCGTTTACATTACAGCATATACTTGATTTCTCACTCATTTATTGTCGGCTCCTTACGGTTTGCGGCAATCTCTAAAGAAGAGAATGATTCTCTCAAGGGTCGGACACTCCTAGAAATCATATCAATATCATCAGCGTAATCCAGAAGTTGAATTGATTAATAGAAGAGAATTTATTATATTACACAAAATATGCCTTTTTCTATGGATCAACAATTATGAGCTCTAAAACTGTTATGGTGCTCCATTGTATATTCGGTCATTTCGTTGGTTATTAGATATTCTTCTTAATAAGAAGTAAAGATAATCAAATTTTCTAATTTGATAAACAGATGAAATAATTTTAATCACGTATTTTCGAATTTCTACTTTGAGACCAAAGACTTACAAATTTAAACTCAGAAGATTCGTACGATAACGTACAGTCCTATTATTTGATTACGCATTTTTTTTTATTATTGACAGGCACATCGAATAAAGCTTTAAATTAAATAGTAAAAGTCTTCAAATTTGTACAAATATAAGTTTCGAATGAGAAGTATCTATAAGCAAACAAATACTCGTATATTTAAGGGGGGAAAATCTAAATCTGAAAATTAAAAGATCGGTATATTTCACTCATCAGTAGAATATAGCGATATTTAACAAATAGAGAAACTTGCAAACATTTAAAATAATTAAGAAATAAATTGAAATAGCTCATAATCTATTATATCTATCTATCTATTGCTCATAATATGTTTTAAAGAGCCTTTCTTAGCAAAAATCACAATCTCTAGTTTCTTTTTATTTTTTCATCGAGTTTATACACTGAAACTCGTACTACATATTGCTTCACAATTCGTTTTAAGAAGTCTTGATGAAATATATTTTAAATTCAAATCTTTTACTTAAAAATTAAGCAAAAATTATAACATTTAAGCTCTTATAATGCATGAATTCAAAATTACTAAATGCAAATGAATATCACAATCTTTGTTTACTGTGTGCTTCAATTTTCTGGAGCTAATTTTTAGATATTACTAAACAAAATTTTTGGTTCAAATATTCGAAAATTTTTAACTAGCAATCATTAAGAGCTTTTAACTCTAAAAAAAATTAAGAATCTTATTCATAGTTTTGATGTTTAAACGTGGGGGTTATGGCAACGAATTATGTCTATGAATAAGGTAACTTAAAGAATAATTAAAATTTTAACTATAAGTTCTTTAAAGTTGTACAAAAAGAATGTAATTCCTAAGAATGAATTCTTAGAAGTATTTTACATGTAAAATACTTCTAAGATGGCTTTTTTGGCTTGTAAATTGAAAACTGCGATAAGTTGAAAGGTACTATTTTTTTTTTGAAATCTACCTTTTAATGATAATAAGTAATAATTACATGTTTTTGATATCAGTTCAGTACCATTACAGTATTACAATATAAGGTTTATTCTTAACTGTTTCACACGCAGTGTTTAAGTAAGTGTATAAAATTAATATATTGATAATAATAAATAGAAAAAATATGCACTTGAGTGTATTTTTATTGTATATTATCTCAATAAAATTTTAAGTTTCATAGTAGATTATATTTTTTATAAAATATAGTATTAAACATCGTGGGAAAATCGAAGACTAAAAATTGTGTCAAACTGTAAATCATAAAGCAATCTTACAAGAAAGTTATTCACTACTTCTATCATTTTAAATGAATTATTTTCATTCTGTTTAGAATAATGGACACAAACCTTTATATTGAGAGTTTTTAATGATTTTTGCTCTTCGACTTAAAAAAATATATTTATTTCTACCTTGTATAGGATATGAGTTACTGTGTGTATGAAATGCTACCA
The DNA here is from genome assembly GCA_019974015.1 of Nephila pilipes. Lineage (NCBI taxonomy): Eukaryota > Metazoa > Arthropoda > Arachnida > Araneae > Nephilidae > Nephila > Nephila pilipes. Next base: position 12,845 of record BMAW01045968.1, read on the forward strand.
TAAATGAAATGCTTAAAAAAGGTTCTATATTGTTAATATAGTAAAATAGTAATCTACTAGCGTTTAACTACATAATTATTTCTTACTTATTAGTTAAAAGATTGACAAAAACCGTCTTTAAAGTTTTCTTCATTCAATTATAGACAATAAAATCATCTTTAAAATAATTTTATAACATTTCTTTCAGATTATATATTCGAATTAATGAGTTTTTATGTCAGTTTTGTTATGAATTAAGTATTAATTTAACTGTATGGCCTCTAAGGACTTTGTAACTAAAGTAACCATTCTAACAGCAATTTTAGATTTATTAAATTTGTTTATATGATAAAATATTTACAATAGCTTTACGAGGCAACGTACAAATCCTTTCTCATTGTAACATAACTAATTACTCAATAATATTCATATGAATTTTAACGTATGGTAATTGTCTGTTAAAATTACTCTTTTTTACAATAACTTTTAACAAAAAATGTTCTTGAGAACAACTTAATGAAATGTGTAACACTTTCCTGTAATGTTACATCTGTTAAAATTTTAGCTTTTGAAGAGTTAAAATTCACACAAATATGAAATTCTTTTTTCAATCTATCTATTGATAGTCATATCTTACTTTAGAAATTATAAATAGCAATGGAAACTTTTAGTTCATAATTTCAAGAAAGGATTTCGGAAACGACTTTTTAGGCAGCGTTAAAAGATTATGTCCAAAACACTACACTCATTTAAGGACCCATTCACATACATTTATTACAACTGTACAGTATTTTGGAGAATTTTTTTCAAATTTATAAGCTTTGCAATTTTTAAAAAAGTCTTCACCTCAAAAAGTCAAAGTTAAAAAGATGATATCTTCAATTATCATCATTTAATACGTTATAGTATTTTTGGTAATAACATTATTAAATAAATTTAATTTTTAATATAAACTATTTAATTTTATGCGTTTCTATATCCCTTTCATATTTTTTATTGTAATTTGAATTTCATATTTTGTTTGCAACAATCATTCGTTAATTAAAAAAAATGATGTAACAAATTAGTTAAAATCACTAGTAAGTTCTTATGCAACCAATTTTTATTGAATATGTCTTCCAAACGCCCATGCATATAATAGTCAAGTAATTCAAATGGACAGAATTAGAAGAATTGAAAAGTAATATTTTACCTATTAAATTTATGTTAATAGGAGGAATAATATTATTTTTGATATATATATATATATATTGCTAATAGAGAGACAATTTGAATAACTTGACTGTTATATTCTTGTTTTGTATTTGCATTCCTGCTTAATTTTTGGTTTTATTCGATTTTGTTATAATGTGAAGTGTGATGCTTGGTTCCAAAAAGCTGATATAAACACACATTATTCCATTCCAAAGTATGGAACAGTATTAAATACTCATCTCCATTTTTGGTTCTTACTTGTTTCTTTTCTCACACTTTGCTATGATTTTCATATTGTTTGATTTTTAAGTTGTTTGTAATTTTTAGTAATGTTTTTGGCTTTGTTAAATTAATATTTTATTTAATGTATTTAAGTAAATTTTTGGCTTTTTTCATTATATGTATGAGGTTTAAGATGGGGTTATTAAATAACGAGACTAACACTGTAAAACATTTTATTTTGATTTCATACATATTTATGTTCTCTTTTACAGTTTCAGCGATTCAAATCTTGTTCCTTTTAATGGATATTTCCCCTTAGGAAAAAGATAGATGTCGCATGGCTCAGTATCCGTTGAATAAGGTGGATGGTCTAACTTTGGAATATTGTATTTGGCTAGAAACCTCTTGACCGACAATATGGAATGAGCTGGCACATTATCTTGGTGGAAAGATTTGCCATACGGATACTTTGTTAACTCTTACAGTCTCAGAAATCGCACGAATACACGGTAAGATTGAATTAGATTATCGATTTTTTTCGATAGTGACTTCCGTTTTTGAAGAAGTAGGGCGACCCAGGCCTGAATAATCTTGAACGTCTTCTCAGCCTTTTTGAAAATGCTTAAACCACTTAAAAACACGCGCATGCGATAAACATTCATTACCATACACTTTTTTGAATAAATTATAAGCTTCAATAGCGATTTTTCTAAGTTTTATGCAAAATGTCCCAACTATTCGTTACCCACAATCATCTTTCCGGGTGAAAAAAAAAAAAAAAAAAAAAAACTCTCATTCGAAAGAAGATCCATGGCTATACTGATTTGTTTACAGAAATGAGAGACATTGCATTCGAAAGAGAAGGCTTCACACTTAACAGCTGTTGGTCACTGGCATGCGTACTTCTGTGACAGCAACTGTCTCATTATTTAAAAGCCATACTTCGTATTTATATATATGTATATACACATATACAAAGTACACATATACAAAGTGTGGTTTTTAAGTAATGAGACAGTTGCTGCGTATGTGTATAATGTATATATATATATATATATTATACACTATTTGTTGAGAATTCTTTTTGAAATAAATATTATTAATTTCATTTTTTCATTTAGTTTTAAATTTAAATTATGGATGATGTTACCAATTTGTTCTTATTCCATTGATTTTGGGCTGTAAGTTGAGAGCCACCTTCAGTGTCATGCTGCTTTGTTCTAAGTCGGTTTTCTTAACTCGTTTGACATTTAAGCGTTTTTAATCTTTTTATGTAAGAAGTACTTATCGTTTTTAAATGATACATCCCTTTTTATTTATAGAATTACTTGTGTATTTGTCTTAAATGACTTCTCACTTCTTTTTTTTAATTTTAATTATACAATTCGTTCATTTGATTTACACATATTCAAATTTTAAATAACATATACTGAACGGGAACAGTCAGACTCCTAATTATAGGAAAACATTGCTTATAACAATATGAGTCCTGTTACAATTTATAAATTTATAAACCATTCAATTCTCCCTCCCCCCCCCAATACTTATATGTTTCATCTCTTTTTTTCCTACTATGATTTTTGTGTTTACTTTTTCTGTTCATCATTTCTTTTGTGATTTTGCAAGATTTATTAAAATAAGTTTTAATTTTTAAAGATTTTTTAATGTTATCTATTATTTTGAACATTTTTTTCTACGTGGACTATGATTTTACTTGTATTTTATAGCTTGGTAGAACTGTCACTTATTCAATAGTATTAGTATCTTTTTTTGCGTTTACAATTTTTTAAAGTTATTTTTCTTCAAAATATATTTTATAACTAAAGTTTCTGTAGTATATGTTTTTGCTTTTTATTAGTTTTTTATTCTTTTTGAATTAAATTTACATTTTTCTTATCATTTTCATTTATTTATTAAATTTTATTACTTCATTATATATATATATATATATATATATATATATATAAATAATATCATTGTGAAAACAGGTGCAAGCTTTAAGAGGAGGTAGAATACATCAAAAGGATTGAGAATCGAACAGCATCTCATGACCGGAATAGTCATTGGAAAAGGTTCCATAAGTACAAGAAACAAAAGAACACAAGACAGAAATAGCCAGAAAAATTCGTCGCACAGAATTATTACAAATTCTGTAGCAGATTACTTCATAACAAAATGTTATAGGAGTTGTTCGAATTTACAACCTCTATAAGGCATGCATGCATTGCATCATTGGACCAAGAATTGACCGATATGGTCAAAACCACCCGGGGTTTGTTTGAATATTCCCTTCACAGCAAACACTTCCCGCAACCATATCAATTTCAGGCTAGATAGGTGTTTCATACTCAAAAGCTTTAAATGTCCCCCCTCCCCCGAAGAAAATAAATCCAAACTGCTTAGAATCAGGGAGCGTGGATACTAAACAACCTGTCCCTATGTCCAATCCATCGTTGACTGAATGACACTCTCTAATGGCTTACCTAAGAGTCCTTCGCCACCTGCCATATCTTAAAAATCTAATTTCGTAATAATTGTAATGTATACATGCGAAAACAAATAAAAAACAAAGAAAAATGCCGGTGTATGAGTCTGTGGGAAACATTCTCAATACAGTCGTTGAGTTGTTCTTATTCATTGTTATCAGTCAACCCATGCACTAAATGCTTGTCTGCCTGCTCCTTGCTGGTATAACGTTGTCCGAACTAGGCGACTATTGATCCAATGACAAAATATCAGATATTTCTCCTCCAGCACTTTCGTGGACAGTCCTACCTACTAACATACGATGACCATAAATGGAAATGAAATAGGATTGGAATTTTAACGTTGAGTGATCTTTGCTGCGAAAATAATAATGGTGAATGTCACATGCGAATATGCAAGGCGGGAACACATAAATATTATCAGAAAATATAATATTTATTAAATTATGCTTTAATTATCCTCGAACACACACAAACACATATAATGAAATAAGTATTTCAATATAAAGAAACAATTCAAAAAGAATTAAATAATATTAGTATCAATAGAAAATTATTTTTCTAACTTTAAAAAATGCAAGGAAATCGAAAAGTATCATTGCTATAAAGGAGACCAATTACTAAATATATTTATGAAAAAAATTGGAGTTATAACGTATCAAAGCATTTAGTACATACTGTTACTAATTAAATTCTTTAACAGATAATTGTTGAATTTATTCTTATGAATTTTCAAAGTTTATAACTTTCTGTAGAATCAATTTACATTTTATTGGTTGTATTAGCCATAATCTTTCTCTGCAATACGTAGTATTAATATGAAGTTATATTACTTTCTAGTCCAACTACTGAGTTTTTTCAAAGATTTTCTGGGGGGAAAAAAAGGCATTGGGAGATGTGGAAAAGGCTTGATTAGAGTGTTTTAGAATACTATTATTCAAAATGAATTTTGTTCACATTATTTTGTTATTTCAACTTTTTATCTTCGAAACGACACCTAGTTCATTGGGAATTACTAAAATTTAGAAAGTTAAATTAAATTTTTTTTTGTTATAATTGGTACTAATCAAATTGGTTTTAAGCCTTTTATACGTAAATTGTTACGTAAAAAATTATATAAGATTCCTCATAAAAATCAAAACGCACACATAAAACAAAACTTTTATAAATTCATCTTCAATCTTACTTAGCAATAAAAACGTCTGTCTAGTCAGATGTAAGATACGACACAATTTATTTTTACTTCGAAAATTGCTTTGTAAAAGATAGAAGATAAAATTAAATTAAATACATTGAGTGCGAAGACGAGTAATAGGCGATAAAACTGCAGGTGTTTTTCTTCTGAACAATAAATATTCCGCCATTAAAGAAATGAGATTTATCCCAGTATTCTACATTCAAAAGGTCTTCTAAGATTTTATAACTACGGAGCTCATTATATTTCAGAGGATCCTCTCATTGTTTTAGAAGAAAAAAAATCTATACGCAAAATCTATATTTTTATAAAGCAAAACTCACTTTGCTATTCCTAAGAAAATGAGCTTATTCATTATTAATACAATTCTTTCAACTGAAAAAGAGAGTAATTGAAAAGTCAAGAAGGAATTCGCTACACTTAAGATCAAAACCAATCCTTGTAAATTTGGTTGGCAGTTTGATTTCTTGATTGTGAAAGAAACGTCTATCGTGGGGCATGTTTGAGCATATAATGTAAATAATTCATTGTAATATCGAATCTGTTGTACATTTTTTTCTCCACGAAATGGAAGAAAAGTTTAGAAAGAAAAATTTCAAATGTGTTTTTTTTGAGCCTGTGGTGATTTAATAAGCATGATCGTGAGTATCAAGGTCAGCTACATTCGAAATGAATCGTAGATAAGAGTGATGGTTCTATCAAATATTCCTGTGTTGAAAAAAGCAAGCTTAATTCAATTAAATCTCATCGTAATTTTAATGGAAGTCAAACGAGAGAGGCAAAACGGTTCAGATGTCGTCTTCGTCACTTCACTTGAACGTAGTTCAAAATTACAAAATCTATTGCTCAATAGCTTTCATGTAACACTAGAACGAGAAAGTCGATTTCTAAGAGTTACTTGGACTGAAAGAATCTGGAGTAAATTGATGTGGGCGGCAAAAATCCTAATTTTTATTTAAATATTATTTAATTTTTCGAAATGAATAGCACAAAATTAATACAACAATAAAACTATTTTTTACTTGCTCTTGACTATTGGGATTGGAATTTCTGTTCTTTTTAGAAGAATTGTTATTTCCTGTTCATCTTCATTTTTAAAGGACTGTTCTTCGATTCGCTTGCTCTTTGGACTTCTCAAACAAAAACGTCAAATATATTTGAATGAGTTTAATGTAACAAAATGATGCACATTTTATTACTTTAAACATTTGAGGAAAAATCAAGCCGGCTGAATTTTCTAAGAAACCATGTTTTGTATTAAATTAATGCTAATCAGAACGTCTTAATTTTATCATCAGATAGAGAAAATAAATACGAATATTTGCTTACATAATTTGAATAATCAAAATAAATTCATTAATTGAGGTAAATGTAGGTAATAAGGCATTTGAAATATAGTTTTTGCATCGTAAAGTATACTGAGAATGTAAATCATATGTGTAAGCTCGGAAAATTATATCCCATACATAGAAAATGGTTCTAAATTATTTATAAGTAATTCCATCAATGTTTTTCCGAGAACTTAAGATGTTTTTTTTTTTTTTTCAAATTTGTGAAAGCCCAATGTACTAGATAATAAATTATCCTCAATACTGTTTATTAGATTCACTACAGTAGCAATAATTTATATCACGAACCACAAAACTGTCACCAAAATTTTTAAATTATCACAAATGTTTCATTTGGCTGAAGATTTGAACTTTGATTTTCCAGATCACAGCTTTACAGCAGGAAGTTTAAATTTAGTATGTTATTCTAAATGGGAAATTGATCACTAAATTATATTGTTTGGTGATAAATAGAATACGAAGCTAGACAAAAATGTTTATCACTCACAATGAAATAAGTCTACAGACTTGCTGTTCAAACAAAGGAATAGAGTAAAAACACTAATATTAGAGGGGATTTAAAACCTCAGCGAACTGTTTGAATAGTTGAAAAAAGAACAGAACAGCTGCCTGCTGAACCGAGTTGTTTTCCCTCGAATCGTTCGGAACATCAAAGTACTAGCATCTGGTGGATCATTGATTTGGGTGCTTTCTCTCTTTTAGATGAATTGTGTTCTTTTAATCCCAATTCTCACTTTTGACATTTTTTTTTTAAAAAATGTGTTTGTGACAATTATTTTTAAAATTAACTTTAAGTGAATGTTTATATAACTCCAAATATGACATTTCACAACTCTTATTATTCCATAATTATAATTAACAGGTGTTACATCGATAATGTAAACATGGAAATACATCCATACATAGAAATAATTCAAAGTAAAATTTTTGAGTAATTTCAAACTGGTTTATTAAATATTTATGAGACACGCTTTAGCTGAACATTTGTCTTTAAATATGAGTCGGTTACAGGAAATCTTTGCAATTTGTTATTTATTATTATACATAACCATAAATAGTAAAAATTAATCTGTTAAATTTTTTTAAAAGCTTTTTATATTGCTATATTGGCAGGTTATGAAAATATCCTCAGTGGTCCAAATGCATCTTGGGTCATGAGTTGGATGTGACTGACCAGGTTTACTCTAACACCATTAGCAAAGCTACAAACAAAAATAACATCGCAAAAAATAAATTAATTTAACACTTAATTACTTAGAAAATACATTTCAAGCAAATGGAATTTCGAAAGAAAAAAATACTCGAGTTTAAAAAATAAGAATTACGAGCCATACTTTCATTCTCATCTGCATAAATTCAACATAAATGTCATATCGGTAATTAGTAAATTAACAAATTTACTCATTTAATGGGACAGTACAAGGAACTAATAAATAATTCCTCAAGGGACGTCACTTGATCATGGCTGACATTTATTATGCCGTTAAACCTGCATCAAAGGTTTTGAGGATCACATACAGTAAAAATAGCACAAAATAGTTTGAAATATTTTTTTAAAAAAATGAAGGTTTTAAAATTATTTGATATTATCCTTTTTCTTTCGCATTATTCAGTCAATAAATCAAACGATAGGTTAAAAGTCCTTAATGTTTAATATAAATTTATTTTTAACATCCTAATGTTTCCTCAGAAAATTTGTTTTAAAGTGACACTTTTCCTACTGCAACTCGTTACAAATTTTAATGGGTAGGACTTCATAAAAATATAATCATTCATGTTAGAATTTCATGCAAAGAAATATAGTTATTATTAAATTTTGGTTGCTTATTAAATAGTGAAATAAGGAACAGCTGCAAATTAAGTTTTTTTTTTGTTCATAGCATTATGCACGAATATTTAAATAACGAGTACAGGGCGCGACTTTAATGGAAATACTATTATAATGTAAACTATTTTTTAAATAACTATTCTTTTAAATTAGCAAGATTCGATTAAAAACTTACGTAGCATTTTAAATAATATGTTTAACAATATTAATAAATAATTAATTAAATGGTCTTATAATTATGAAAAATAGTTTTAAATAGCTAAAACGAAAATAATTGTTTAATATTTAAATAGTTTTGGTTATGTGAAGCTATTTGATGGGTTAAATAATGAAATGTAATTATCCCAAACATGAGCTTAAAAAGTTGTACTCCAATAAACTAATGAAGCCATTAGATGTATTAAGTCAGTGAAAAGTAATTTCCCCAAACATAAGAGCTTAAAAAAGATTTTACTCCGATTAAAACAAATAGACATTTGAAATTTGCGTAACATTTATGTTTCAAAGAAAGTATTAAAATATTTATTTGGATATTTAAATATAACTTTGTTCAAACTTATGCAATCTAACAAAGCAGTTATGTAACACTGACAACTGATTTTTAAATATTACATTTTTACATCTCATAAACAATATTTAGCAATGAGGCAATTCATAAAGCTTTTGTACAGTAATTTTTGAAGTTTTTTAACATAACAAATAATTATGCTACTTTTAACTATAAAAGCTAAAAAAAAATTCATTTTTATCTATGTAATTAAATTAATTTTGATCATTTAAATTTCTTTTTTATCATAATAAATAACTTATACACTAAGTTTTTTTAAGTCAAAAAACTTTTGATGCAATACATAAAAAATAGTCTATTTAATATTTGATATTAGTCCATCATAATACTAAAAAGCAGCGAAATATATTTTTATTTTAAACATAATTGTGAATGACATCGTTAATATCATGTTTTGAAATATTACAACAGAGTAACAGGTATTTATAAGAAAATGTACAGAGAAGTATTATAATTGATATTTTTCATTCATTCACCACAAAATATGAATTCTGTTTATTTTAATTCTAGTATCAAAATAATTCATGTTTATTACCGTTAATTGTTAATCAATTATTTATTTTAATAAATTTAATTAATTATTTAAACACATGATACACGATGTCGAACGAATTGTTTTCTCTCTGAAACAACTCAAAATGGCGTTTATTTGATAATTTTTAATAAACTACATTTGCAAACGAATCTAAGTCATTTCTTGGAGATGCTTCTTAGCACCGTTATCGTAAAGAATTTTACCAGTACTTATTCAAACATTTTGTTTGCGTATTACACACAATTCACTCTTTTTTTTTGTTCAATTTTAAGTGTTAACGAAGCTATATGTTATAAAATAATCATTATCCAAAATAATATCTTTAATACATTTTCGTTTTACTATTATTTTCAGAATTTCACTAATATTCATTAATCCATATTGTGTCAAACCATCTCTAACATAAATTTTATTCATTCATTTCTAAGTGCCATTGAGGATTTCATTCAGATTGTTTACGCATTAAAACAAATAATGCCCATTCTTTGCTCTTTTACAAAATCATCTATAAAAATAAATTTTCTTTTCACTTGTGCATTGTTATTCTCAATGAAAATTAATCCTCTTGAAGAAAAAACAACAACCCAGAATTACCACGAAGGCTGGTTCCTTTCACTTGCTGGTAGCATCCAGCTGAGTCAGAGCATCTTCAGGCGGTCATAACTGATAAATGATCGGCTTCCTTGTGAAGACCTGTCTATAAATCTGCCATTCCGGAGCAGGTATGCTAATGGCGACCATTCACGATTTTTTTCTTCCACGCCGATCTGACCTAGTCACCTGTTGATTTAGTTTCACGCCCTCCCCGACAGATCTCTGGAGAGTCAAAGTGATTCACCAAGGACGAGTCTTCAGGCCTTGGGTGGTTTGTCTTTTGTTTTACTCTTGTTTTACTGCAGAGAGCTTTTGTGTTTCTCCTTTTGGTCCAGTGATATTTTGACCCCCAGTGGTCATCCATCAACAATGATCGGCGGAAATACCGGGATGACTGGTATAAAAGGATGCTCACCATCAGCTTCCGACACATCACTTCTGAAGCATTCAGAACCATCTAATCACTTGTACCTTGTTCTTCACATCGACAACCATGCTCTTCGTAAGTAGTGAATCTTTCTATTCCATATGTTAACACAGGATGATAATTTAAAGCCACATCTGTGCTTTGCTTCTATAAGTGAAAGTTTTAGAATTTCCTTCTGACTTAGTTTCCTTCCTATTTGCTAGTTTATTACATAAGTGCTTTCTAGTACAGATAGAGAGTAATTTGAAGATGAACATCTAATTTTTTCTTAAGGGTTTTAGAGATTCTTTGCCTTATTTCTTTCTTATACTTTGACAAAGTATAAATCTCTTCAATTAAAGATTTGAGTAGTTAACGTCATATTTCAACTATTCAATTTTTTTTTATCTATTAGAGTAATTCAATTCCGAAAACTCTTTTCTTAGAATAGCGAAATTTATGTTTTGTAAATTTTTGTGATTTAAGAAAAGTTTAAGAATTGGAGTAATATGTATATATCTTTTTGGATGGAAAAATACTTATAAAAGAATGAAAATTTTTATTAACTTTCCTTATGAGCTTTGGTTTTTTGAATAAAAAGAACTATCATTTATCGCTAACTTTTAGCATTAAAACTATTACGACAGTTAATATTCTAAAAAGAAAATGCGATAATTTGAAATTTGATGTTTTAAAAAGAAAATTAACTACGACGAGAGAGATTTCGTTCACTTAATTATAAAAGAACTATTGCATTTCATTTTCATGTGGTAACTTCTAGCTATTATTAAATTACTTTTCTACGAGTATTTTCTCTAAGTAAAAATTTTAAGTATTTTCTTAGAGTTTCTATTTCTAGATTCTTAGATAAAACAATAAAAATATCGTGGATTTATTCTAATACTGAGAGCCCATCAAATTTTGCAAATGTTTGTGATAAGATTAAAAAATTCATTTTAACATTATAAAGTTGGCGAAATGTTAGTTACTTGGAGTCTTGTCCTTAAAATTGCCCTTAAAATTCTTATCGTCGAAGTACAATTTAAAGAATGTATATGGTAGTTTGTATTTGAAAATATACTAATTTTTAACTTCAAAAAATAATTTAAAGGCTTGTTAATTTGATAAATGTATATAAAACTTGTAGTCTGAATCGTTATATTTCTCCTTAACATTTCAAAGAAAAATAAATGCTCCAATAGTAACTTAGGTTTAAACATTTCTCGAATAATATCCCTTTTGTAATTTACCTGAATTTTTATTGAATTATAAAATTATACAACTCTGGCTATTTTGATACTTCTGATTGGGAAAAAGTTTCAGTTTTTGACTGAAAGTTCTTCCTCTTATTATTTCTAAAAAAATTCTGAAACATAAATTAATTATTATAGATAGTTTAATTTTTAACAAGAAAAATCTTAAGTGATCAAATAAAACATATAAAAATATTTTGTTACGTTAAGAAGCTTTATATGTATGCAATTACTTTTAAAATGCAGTAGTAAGTTTCAAATTAACATTTGTGCACTTGTATAATAGATATTTAACAGCTGTTCTAAAACTTAAAAATTTTACACAAGACTAAAAATTTCGAATTGATACTGGTGTATTTTAAATATATTTTGCTTTAAAACACGTGATACACTCACATTTTTATTTTACATTAAGTAAATGGAGTTTCTTCCATTACTAATGATTTTTTACGAATGATTGTGGATTGCCGCATTATGTGGTTCACATAAAGCATTCTAAATTTATGGCTACCGCAAAAATAAATCCTATAATTTACTGCTTTTATTTAAACAAGTAATTACGTTATTTTATCCAAATTTTTAAATTAAAAGTTTAAAGATGTTCAGATTTTTTAAAAGTTTATATATTTGAAAATGTAATACTCATTTTCTTTAGATTAAAGTTTGTAAAAAGTGAAGTTTTATCATACCTTATTTTAAACCTTATTTTTCTTAAATCCAAGCCTTTACCTTATTTTTTGATCAATAAATTCAACTTTCTTTCAGGTTGCTCTTATTGCTCTCGCAGTTGCTGCAGCTAACGCTCAGGGACCCCTTCCCGTAAGTGAAACTCTATCTTAAAGTAACATAACAATTGCGAATAACTTATAGTATTTATGTTACTTTAAATCATACTTTTTTATATTTGGACGATATTGATTGGTTTTAAATATATTAATCATTTTAAGATTCTTTATAAAATTGTAAATAAAAATATGTGAAAAAGCAACTCGTATTGTTCTCAATAATTTGAAACATTATGAGACACTAAAGGTGTTTTCGAAATATAGGTAAATGAATATTATCCAAAATTTTGTTATTGAAATTGCTTTAAAATTAAAGTGAACCATTGGAAAATTTAATAGTTTGAAAATTATCAAATTAAGTATCATATAATCTTGAGGAACCTTATCTCACAAAATATGGGATGAATAAATATCTGATAACCCAATTTAATATTAAAAATAAAAGGCCAACTAAATTAATGAGAATATTTCTATGATTGTACCTTTTCAATTAAAGCTGAACCTGAATAATTTCTTCGTTTCGTGGAAGAAAAATACATCCAACTTTTATTTGAGTGTTGAATGTATCATAGAGTAAAAATGAAATCTAAATTTACTAATCAGACTCAAAAATAGGGTATACAAGTTTTTGGCGCAAAGAAACACTCATTAATATCAAACGCTAGTGATATATTGAGCAAATGATTAAAATTTGGGTTATTTTATAATCTCTTTCAAAAAAACTTATTCCGTTTTTCTCTTTTAGGACTACCGTATAAGACCATACTACGATGAAACCCCCAAACCCTATGCCTTCAGTTACAATGCTCCATTGGACGACGGAGTGGGGCAAAGTTCCAGATCTGAAAGTGCAGATGGCTCTGGAAGAGTACAAGGCTCTTACACTCTGAACAACGATGAGGGACACTTCAGAGTGGTCGAATACGTTGCTGACCAGGATGGTTTCAGAGCTGCTATTCGCACCAACGAACCTGGTACCGAAAGCAAAAACCCTGCTGATGTCATCATGAATTCTGAAGCAGGACCCATTCCATATGCTCCCGGAATCCGCCGACCTATCCTAAATGCTGCAGTTAACCCTGTCGTTCCAGTTGTAGCTCCAGGGCTCGAGCCTGCTGTTGTACCTGAACCCATTCTTCGACGTCCACCATACCGACGACCATATTCTTACCGACCATTAAACAGATATCCTTACTAAGCGTACCTAACAAGAAATATAAAGACTGCTTTTGTTGACGACAATGATTCTTCTGGACTTTTTTCTTTTGTAAATGCTTATTTTTCGACTACTATGTAGTCCTTTCGAGCAGCTGTTGTAAGTAAGTGTGGTGAATAAGTTCCTGTAGTGCTTACCTTTCTTGCTGATATTTGCTTGTTCCATATTTCCCTGCGAAAAACTCTTCAAAAAGTCCTGCAACATTATTTAAATATCCAAGCAAGAAGTTTGAAAAGACTTTTACTTATCAATAACAATATTTTTTGCCTGTTTAGTTATACCATTCGAAACAGGTTATATTCTAAAACACAATATTAGTTTCTTTACCTTCGAATGAATCATAAATATTTAATCTGTTGACTGTGCAACATGCTAGCTTAAACTTTTTCTGGAAATATTCCTTGGAAGAAAATGTTGTCGTTTTGTAACAACAGTTGGTGTAAGGCATTGTGTGAATTGTACAATTATGTATTGAAAATAAAACTTTATAGCACATTTTCCTGCTGTCTAGTTCTTTGTCTCTTTAAACATGTTTATTATACTATTAAAATATCTTTCACTACGTTTGATTAATGCAATTTTAAATTGATTAAATTTTATAATGGCTAGAAGTTTGATAATTTACTGTTTTTGATATTTAAGATAATTAGTACTCTATTAAAATATTTTTTAAAACGTATGTATTTAATCACCCAAGGGAAAATAAATTTTTTTGAATATTTTAAAAAATAATTATATATGATGATATGGTTGTCTTATAGTATGTCTGCTTTAGTTTCCAAAAATTGTATTGTTGCATTCATCACGAGGCATAATAGCTCTATATAATAAAATAAAATTGCAAAAGTAGCCTTAAGGATTGGTAACTTTTTCTTGGAATTGAATAGAAAGGATTATTTTAAACTAACTGAGATATATATTTGATTCATTTATTTCAATAAGATATTACTTTTAAATCTTATTTTTTAACAATAACTCTTGTAAGTAAATTTTGTGATAGAAAAAAACCAAAAATTAGCATTCACGAGCAAAAATATATTAAACTTCATTAAATTAAAAGTAAGAGAAAATAGTTTCAACTGTGTGCTAGAAAATATTCACATGAAGCTAAATTTAATTCAACCTCTTATTTAACATAGGTTTCGTTTTACATATCTTCAAATAATACTGTAAAGGATGTATTTATGCTGCTGTTTTAAACTTTGAAATTTTTGAAAATCCCCCTGTTCAAAGGCAAAATGAATCATTTTGTGACAACTGAGGTTTTGTAATCGAACTGGGATAAAGTATGTTAAGAGAAAATATTGCGATGCTCACTTATGCTTGAAAATGAAAGCATTAAGTGACATTTTTCATAAATAAGTCTGAAGACGTGTATAAGTCAATTGAATCGTTTTGAAATTCCTAGCATAGTAAAATATTAGCTTTTTTGTATATATATCAATGCAAAACAATATATTTCAACAAAACAGCAACAACCAATAATTAACAGTAACATATAACTTTATTAACTTATATATATCCTAAAGCTGAATCTATGACAAGATATATTAACAAATCATGGCAAAAAATTCAAATCAAATTTTCGGTATCCAGGATCAATTACAAATGTTTAGTAGTATCCACGGGCACGAGGATCTGTGACGGGTACCAGGACGTATCTAACTCCAACTCGTCCAGTAGATGGTGGGGAGACGATCCTGGTAGATGTGGATGCAGTACCAAGGGAGTAAGAAACAGCACCGGAATCAGCTGAAGATTCCATAGTGACATCAGCGGGGTTGATATTGGCAGTGCCTGGTTCGTTGGTCCTGATGTTGACTCTGAAGCCTCCTTCGTCAGCAATGTAGTCAACGGTTCTGGCATGTCCTTCGATGTCGTTTACAGAGTAGGATCCAGTCACTCGACCTGCACCATCACCACTTTCTTGGCGAGCACTGCTGCCCCCATCATCAGTCGCAGCAGCGTAGTTGAAGGTGTAAGGGATGGGTTTGTCGATTTGCTAGGTGAAGATATTCAATTATCTATTTAATTCTTAAAAATATAGCAGTACCTCTTGTAAGGGTTACCTCTAATTAAGGTACAATTTTGTTGGTTTCGGCCCCTTTGAATAGTGTAAATATTTACCTCTTATTAAGGTACAGCTGTATTTAAAAGACAAAATGGCTGGTCCAATGGGTGTTACCCTTGTTATGAGGTACTACTGTGTTTAATAAATATTGACGATTAATGTTATGAGGTACTACAGTGTTTTTTAAATAAAAACTATGATGAAATTTTATGCTTAAAACTAAATGACATGTATAAGATTAATCGGATTAGATCCGGCTGAGTGAAGTATGTAGAGTTATTTTTAGAACGTTTTACTCGCAAAGAAAGAAATATAAAAGTAATTTTGTGACTTTGGGCTATTCGAGATTTTCTCTTCACTAACCTCGAGAAATTTTTGGTAATTTGAATTTCATTCAATTGCCACTCTTTACCAACCAAATAAAACGTGATTGAATAAATTAGGTGAAGATAAGATGTGTAGTGAATTGAATTAGAGATAGTGATATTTAAGGGAAATCAAATTGTGAAAGGATAGGGAAGGGAGACAGATGATAACTGCAAGCTGATTGACGTTTGTAAATCGGAATGAATTGTTGATAGTAGAATTGATTGAAAGTGATACTTGATTAGAATTATAGGAGTAGAATCTTCTATAATCGAGAAGTGTCTCAATCGACGCTACTGCATGATAAGATAACCCTTTAATGCTTAATTATAAAAGAGAATTAAAAGTCAATTACGAGGGATTCAAGAGTGAACTTACGTACTCTATGCAGATTGTTAAATAAGTTGTGTTGTCTTTGTCTGATGTCTCTTCCATGGGATTTTGTTAATTTATTGACTATTTAATAAGACTTTAAGGTTTCTGGGGAATTTAATAATGAAAGGCAGACGTAAAAATCCCATAGTATTATTATTATTATTTCTGAGTCTGAAAGATATTGTTTTTGTCAATCATACTTTAGTTATATAGCATTTTATTTACCAAAAAGTTTCTATTCAATTCAGTATTGAATATAATGATGCACTGCTTATTTATTTTCTGCTTATATAGAATATTTTATTCACTACATTAAGATTAATATAACAAAGTATTATATGTTTACAAACTCATCAATTAAACACGGTATGGAATATGAAATAAAATTTTGATTATTTTAATTATCGATTGTAGAATGCAATTTCATTTATGCTAAAAAATTCGCTTTTCAAATTTGTAATTAACTGAAATAAACTTCAAACAAATATAATTTTGTCATATTAGTATATGACGGATATATTTGGTTCGATTTACCTAGATTAAAATTTTAAAATGAATTAGTTTTTTGTAACTAAATGAGCATTTAAACTGCTTTAAATATTTATAAAAATAATCACTCAAGCATAGATATTGCAAAATACTGAAATCTATTATTCCTAAAATTCTTGAAGTGAATAACTGAAAAAGAAATTTTCATCCTCTTGCTCATTATAAAAAAGCGTATCTCGCATTTAGAAAAATGCGGATTGTTCTGATTGACCTCAGAATTATTCCTATCAAAAGATGAAAATACTGGAGATTACTGAGGACAATGTATCTATGTTCCGCTGTGTTAAATTTTTTTTTAGGTGTAAGCTTAAAATAGTATTGCATTTTTTTTTATTTTTGACATCACTCCAAAATATCTTAATTCGAATTTTAGTAACGTGAAAAATAATTTGTCCGATCTTTCGGTATTAGAAAAAGTGAGCAGAATTACATGGAGAGTGTATGGGGAAATACTAAACGATATTTAATTTTAAAACTTGAAATTTTGATTGAATTTTTTTTACATAAAATAGAATAACTTAGTCTTTTAAAAATATCTAAATTTTCTCCAAAATTTTGTTTTGTTACCTCAAATAATTCTTTAGCCGAGAGGAAACGCATGTATGAATGCATTTGTTTAATGAAAACAATAAATATATTTTAGAAGAGAGCAACAATTCCTTTTGTAAGTATTTTAAGAAAGTTACTACGGGTTGCTCTTATTTACTTTTACAATTAACAAAACTATTTAAAAATTTAAAGTTTTATTTATTGATCTAAAGCATTAAAAGAAAATTATAATATTAAGAATGAATAAAAAAATAAAATCTTTTTACCTGAGCTACAGCGGCTCCAATAAACATGCAGAGAACAATGAATGCCTGAAAAGAAAATGAAAATGAAATTGAAAATTTATATTTAGAGGATTTCTAGTGAGAGAACTGCGAGACAAAAATTAATAAAATACCTAAGATCTATTGCCAGATATTTAAAAAAAACTTAATGACTATTTATTGCGAAAACAATAAAAAATACTATCAAATGATTTTAAAAAAAGCAACTTCAACTTCAGATGCTTAAGATACATTAATAAGTAAATATTTATTTTATTTCATTTTAATAATTATTACTATCCACTTAAAATATGCTTTCATTTAATTTTAATGTCTTTGCAGAATGTCAGGAATAGATTTAATTACATATTATGTGTCTACTTTGACATTTATTGTTTGTCCTAATTTAACACTAATTGAATTCTTCACATAATCGATTATTTTAATACTTTTTGTTGTGGATAGTTGGTATCGTCCTTATTTTATATAATTTTTGAAAAATTAATATAGAACAAGCAGCGTTGGAATGAAAAGATTGATATTTATGAGGAATCAAGTCTCTGTGTTTTTATTTAAAGGAATCTGCAGTCTTATTTTTTTTAGCAAATATCCTTATAATTCAAGCATGAGAATGAGACAACAAACCATCTTTTAATTAAAAAAAAACTATTAAAACGGCATTCATAGAATTTTTAGAGCTGAAATAAATTATTTGATAAAAATTTATAAAATAAACTGCTGTTTGTAGAAAATGCAACACCATGAAGGAATCATCAGAATCAAATGAAATTCGCAGCAAATGTCAATTATAGGATATTATGCAAATTAATAAAGTTTCAGAGCCATCGCGCGTGCGCGGCGCGCGCAGCGCCCTCTGAATTGATGCTGAAAGCGTATAAATAAAGTGCTGTAGCGGGACGTTGAAAAAAGTCTATGATTATTTGTTAGTGGCAAACGTTTAGTGAGACCTGAGTATGCCTCCACGACGGAAGAATAAGAAATTCAAGCAACTTACGGAGTTTGAACGAGGGAGGATAATCGGCCTTCGAGAAGGAGGATTTTCCTATCGCGCAATAGCAGCTCGTATGCAGCGGAACAGTTCCACAGTGATGCGAGTTTGGAAGCAGTGGACCGACGAGCACCGAACAACTCGAAAAACAGGCACTGGACGACAGAAGGTGACGTCAGAGCGCGATGATCGACACCTGCTCCGCATGGCGGTGAATGATCGCACAGCTTCCTCCAGGCAGCTGGCAGCACGTTGGTCTACTGCTACAGGTGTACAATTGTCGGCTTCGTCAATTCGTCGTCGTCTGCTGCGCCGTGGATTGCGTGCAAGGGTGCCTTTATACAGGATTCCCCTCACGGCGAATCATCGACGGCTGCGTCGGCAGTGGGCTCTTGAGCACAGAGACAGGCGAGCTGATTGGCACCAAGTTGTCTTTTCAGATGAATCACGCTTCAATTTGTGGACCCATGATGGCCGTGTTCGTGTTAGACGTTATGCCGGTCAACGCTGCCTTCCTGAGTGTATTATTGAACGACATAGTGGTCGAACACCCGGAGTTATGGTCTGGGGTGCGATTTCGTATCATGGACGATCCAATTTGATACGAATTGAGGGTAATCTCAATAGCAACAGGTACGTCCGTGAAGTGCTACAGCCCGAAGTCGTTCCTTTCCTTCAAGGCATCCCTGGAGCTATCTTTCAGCAGGATAATGCACGCCCACATGTTGCGCGGACTGTTCGAGACTTCTGTTCAGCACAACGCATGCAACTTCTTCCTTGGCCTGCTTATTCACCGGATATGTCGCCTATTGAGCACGTGTGGGATATGGTTGGTCGGCGTCTCGCTCGTGATCCGCGTCCTGCAGTTTCCAAAGACGAACTTTGGTTGCGCATACAAGCGATATGGAATTCTCTTCCTCAAGCAGATATTCAACATCTGTTTGACTCCATGCCACGTCGTATAGCAGCACTTATTGCAGCGCATGGTGGCTGCACCAAATACTGATTTCGGACGCTTAATTTGTTTCTTTTGTTTTGAAAATTTCATCATTTATTTGTATCAGTACAAGTCGTTTCTGCATTAAATTTCATTTGATTCTGATGATTCTTTCATGGTGTTGCATTTTCTACAAACAGCAGTATAAATTATCAATGTATTAAGAGATATAGCTGTCTAAAAAGCGATTCTATTTCTATTTCAAATATTCTGAATATTATAGAGTACCATTTATCGTACAGAACATTATTGTAAAACATTAACTTACGTTATAATATTAAAATACTACAAATAATTTATTACAGAATTGCTTTTGAGTTAAATTATATCTGCAATTTTCATCTTTGTGCACAGTTAGTTAGAATTTTAAAGTTAGAGTTTGCTAAATAATTAAAAGACCATTCCTAATAGTTAAATAAAATTTATTTCTGTGTTTGAAGATAATATTCAATATTTAATAATTATATTAAAATTAATTAGTAATATTAAAAATAAATTTCTTAGTAATTTTTAGAACTAGCCCCTTTAGAAAGAGTAAATTATACTAAAAGTAAAAGCAGTAAAATTTATAAAATAGCATCTATAAAGTTGTAAATCTTATTCAATCTGCACTTAAATATTATTCCAAATTTATTTATTTCAATAAGTAAATTTTGAGTTTAAATTGCAAAAATATTTAAAGAGTAAACAAACTTTTCGGAAAATGATTCACGAAACCAAAAATATCACAAACATGAAAAAAACCTTTAGATTAAAAATATTCAAATTCAATAAAATATCTTAACGAACTATATACTTATCTAGAAAAAGAAAAAAGGATGATATTTAAAAATTTCATATAAAGAGTTAACTATTTTAGCACCTGATTAATTGAAAAC
>BMAW01045968.1:35482-105952 GCA_019974015.1 Nephila pilipes
ATATATATATATATATATATATATATATATATATATATATATATATACATACAGCAGTAGGAGGCATACTAATAAGCATAATTGCATATTTGCTACTTTATAATGCCCGTTGATAGAAAAAGAAGTTACATTTCACATCTTCTGCTACATCAACAGTATAAGACATATTTCTAGATGCAGCTATATGTCTCTGATCCATCTCTCCAGTATTTCCTCTCCGAGGGATTAGGGTGTATCTCTCCTTCGAATTAAACGAGTCATATGACATGATGACGTAAAGCTTTGGCCTTCCCACTCTCGGCCATTAGATTTGCTCGGGTTCACAGGCACTGCTCATAAATAAGTTTGAGACACAGATACAAAAAGAGACGTAAAACGATTACCAAAACAATATCTTGAGAGAAACAAAATGAAATGACAAATTAATGAAATGATGACCATAACTACCTGAGATCTGCGGCAGTTGAAGTTACATTGTCTAATTTTACGAACCTCACACTGGTCATTTAGTTTTCTCTGACGATTTTGTATGGTTCAAAATATAGAGATAGCAGTTTGAGCCCTGTTCCAAATTGTGTTCTTTGGATTGCAATTATATCATCGATTAGGTATTGGTGCGCTGATTTCTCACCTTTCGTAGAAGGTTCGTCAATTTTCCTTTTGAATCATCAGAATGTTTTCTTTGATGTACCAAAAACTCTTTGACGACTTTTCTTGGAAAGAAGCTTGATATTTCTTTCTCGAAGAGTTCTAGAATTTAGTTACTAACTCTGCATTTTATTGGGACACTTGTTGGAAATTTGACTAGCTATTAGGAGATAGATACAACACGAGGGATATTGACAGAACGTTCAGGGGGACCGAGTTACCAGCCTCCCGCGAAACAATCACCTCCACACTCAGAATTTATTAGCAAAAAGGATTTTTTACAACTGTAAAGGGTAACAGTATATATGTTGGAACTAGGAGCATGAGATAGTACATAATTTCAAAATTCAAAAGTAAATAAAAGTTTACAATGTGTTTACAGAGTGTGACATCATTTTTCCTATACTTCTCATTTTCATTTTTCTTTCATTTTTTTAAAATGCACAACAATCTGCATTTCATAGACGTTACGACTTCCTGCTATCAATGGATTCTGACACTTTGATTCTCGCCCAGAGACAGTCTGCCAGTCGCCTGCGGCCACAGCGTTGATACAAGGTATGCAAGGAAAATTGAAATATTCAGAAATGAAATAAAAAATTGAAACAATTATGAAATTAATTGAAAATTTTTATGAGGCGTAAGAATACAAAGGGTTATTGGCGACAGACATCGTAATTTGAAATCTCGTTCAAATGACGAGGATGACAAATGAGTTGGCAGAGCCCTTTCCAAGCTTCCATACCATGCCAATGAGAGAACTTAAGATCTCGATCAGATTTAACGTGCAACAACCCACTGCACGGTGGGTACTTCGTGGCATTCGAAAGCTATTGTTGATGAGTTTTTGAAAACTTTTTGGAGGAACAGAAAATTTTATCGGAACTTTGAGAAATTCTTAATATACTTTCGGAATAACAAAAGAAGTATATTTTGTTCAAGTAGCATCTATTGGAACAAGAAAAAAATATTTTTAAGATCTAACACTGTAAACACTTCAGAATTTTCCAGATATTCGTTTCATCATCAATGAGAAAAAAGGGTTATCTGTTCCCGATAATCTTCTTATTAATATGGCGAAAATCAACACAGAAAGGATTAGAATCTTCTTTCTTTTTGCACAGAACTACTGGAGCAGAATAGTCGAAAGAACTGGGTTGTATGATACCTTCGTCAAGTCATTGTTGAATTATTGTTTGAACAATTTTTTGTTCTATTTGCAGAGGATGTCTGGATTTCACTCACTGGAATGTTATTAGGCTAAACAATACTCACTTTTAAATAAATTGTTCTTGTGTTAATATGTTTATAAGAATTAATAAGTTCAGAAATTTGGCATTTAATATCAAGTTTAAGAATGTGAATAAAATGAGGTAAAATATTTTGTTCGCAACATTCGAAATATTAAGATGAAATTTGGATCTTCTTTATAAGAAATTAACGAAATACTTTGTGTTTACTGATTGAAAATTCAGCTAGTTTCAAACAGTCTATTCCAATTATTACATCGAAAGAAAGAATATGTCTTTTACAAGGTACATATCAATTTCAAATTTGTATTGCTGATATTGAAAAATTTGTCAAATTAACTACATAATTTGAGTTTCTAACCTGGTGAGTTTTATTTTAGCAGTCAAAAGGGATGAGGATCCAATTCTTGTGTAACTGGATTCTCGAAACACTGTCTTTGAGATCCTGTATCTACCAAAGAAGAAATGTTTACATTGAAGCTAGATGCGTCTGGAAGTAAGAAATTCGGCTTAGCTGAATGTGAAACTACATTGATGCATGGATATCTGAATTTTGCGGTGGTTAACAATCTTTATCTGCATTTTTAAGGCAATTTGAAATTTTAAAATTTTATGACAAGTAGCTTCGCAAATAAAGCAACGAATTTGAGTGTAAATGCACATAGAAACAATATATGGTTTTTAACATTGCCTTTGTAACAGATAATTTGATCATTAGAATAACGAGAATCTGTTTTTTGCACATTTGTTTTTCGAAAAATATTTTAAAAAACATTTAGTAAATTTATGAAAAACCCTTTTATTGCAAAAGTCGTTCGAAAACCACTGATGTTTAAGTTTTAATTCTTAAAAAGTTATAAATCCATACATCGAAAGAATTCACTAATTATACGTTGACAGATAGAGGTTAAATTTATATTTGCTTTGTTATATCTCGCATTCATAACAAATATTCTAAACAAATTTATTTTTCTTCTATACGTCGTTTTGCTAACATTTAATACATTTCTGCTGTGGTAAATATTCGTTGGAATTTCTCTCGAAAACTTTCACAAAATAAAGTCCTTGATGAATACCAGAAAACGATTGAAAAAAATCTTTTAAAGAGCTCTCGTAAACATCTCTTTGCAACAGCTAATTTTTGATTATCATTTAAGAGTACAAAACTTCTACATTTCCCATGGATGCTATAAAAGTATCTATTAGTATCTATCTAGAGACTGCACTTACATAAAGAAACTCGGGAAATAGCTGACTAAACTTCACAGAAATAATATGATTAAAAGATCCCTGTAACATTTGGGATTAGCACTTCGCGTATTTCACTAGTAGAAAACGCGTTTGCCTCAAAATGAATGTTAATGTTGTTATATCAATTTTTCAAAGCTACACTCCTAATTCTAGCTATTTTGAAAGAATCGAGGTCAGTATGTTGATGGAAAATAGAATCCTTTTTTTTGATTGGTATTAGAACAGGGACCGCCAAACTTTTTTGATCATCGACCTACAGAAATTATAAAATTCTCTTATCGACCCCCTCTATAAAATAATTTAAAAAAAGAAGAAAAAAACCTCACATGTTTCTTAAATAAATTAAATCATTTAAGAAATAGTTAAGTTTTTTTTTACTCTTTTGATTTTGCCAAAATCAAATTTTTACAAAAATCAATGAGAAGGATGTGCTTGATGATTCTTGGCTAAATTAGCAACATTTGGTTCAAAATTTGTTGATTTCAGTCTTCGCCTCGGAGCTCCATATTCCACTTATTTCTCTTCTTTGTTGAAATAGAATTAACATGGCTGAAGCCAGATTCAACCATACATGATCTTGGTAATGCAATTAAAAAGGGGAATGCCATATTACAAGTTTGCAATATTTTTGCGTATTATTTATATTCGTACAAAATTTACCCACAGTTCAATTAATAAAACGCATCTTTGCTTCAAGGTAAACTAATATTTCCATGACTTAATCTTGCAAATGACTGGCGTTATTTTCAACATGAGCAGAAAGTGGCGCGATAGTCCATTCTGTTATTCTGTTAATTAAAATTTAAGTCATGGCTTAATTTTTGGAGATGGATTTGTATGTATTTTCAATTCCACGGTGGTTATATCCATTTGTCAAACATTTCAAAAATATTGAATATCCTTAAGTAACAATGAAGACTTAAACGAGTTTAATTTATCTTGAAAACTTAAAATAATCATTCGTGCTTGAATTAGTGTAATGCTATAGTGGTCGGCTCTCTGGGCTCGTGGGATCCGTCGAATGATGCTGCTCTGGCGCAGATGGGGGTTTCCAAGAAATATGCTAAACTCATGCGGAAACTCATCTGCTCGGACACCATCCGGTGGAGTAGGGATATTTATATCCAACATCTTACTGACAAGAAGCAGTATTGATCCCTCCCACCGAAGAGCATCATTCGTTTCTTTTTTTGGCCTCCTGGCTGATTTTAACATCTTTTGCTATTTTAGTCAAACTTTTTATCAAGCTTCTTACATGATTTTATTCTCCCAGCTTGAGGAGTTCTCTCTTCGCTGGTGTGTTTGTCTCCACTTTTAACTTGAATTTTTATCGCCACTTTTATTTCCATTCCATCAATTACATATTCCATCGTTGTTTTTATTGAATCAATCATCTTGTTGATCATCTTTTCACGTGGCTTGGTTTTACGGGAGACAGGTTCTGTCCAGTCTCCCATGACTTTTAATATTTATATCTGCTCTCACACTTGACTTGTAGAATGTTCCTCATTGCGAGGAATTCATTCTCGGGTTAACAGGTGACCCTGCTTTGCACTCCCTGTTTTCCCCTTTTTAAACTCATGTTTCTCTTTTCGTTTGATACCTTCACGAAGGTATTTTGATGTACACTTTTTGCCCTTTGTTCTCACATTTGTATTCATTGTATATATACATTTCATTGATTTCATTGTGTATTGATTTTATTGTATTTTATGGTTGACTATATTGTATTTTATTGTATTTTATGTATTAATGTATTCTCTTCTATTTTCATGTGCCCTGACGAATGCTCTGCTGAACTGCGGATGGTCTCGCCGGTCTCCTTGGAGTCTCGCCTCTCTCGCCCTCTGGAGCCCCTGAGAAGCGATCTTCGGTCTTGGAAGCCTTTCGATGGATCTCGTGCCTTGGGTTTTCTCTCTCGTCTTCCTGGCCTTTCCGTCTGCTTCCGCTTGTCGAAGTGCCGGCCTCCTTTTTCTCGTGTGCTGTCTCGTCTTCGTGTGCTGTGCCTTGTTTGAAGACTTCGACTCGCCGTGTGATTTTATCTTGCTGTGTCTTGTGGACTTTTAAAATTACTACAGATTTCCACCTGGGACCTTTTGTCCCGAAGATTTTATTAATTTGTGAAACGCTATGTCTATTTTTCGGCTATTTGTACTCTGTGAAAACTACCTGTATTACCTATTTGCTGAAATAAAAATTTTTGAAATCTTTTTCTTGGTGACGTGTTTGAATATCATTGAACTTTGCAAGTACATCGGCCAAATAAGAAATACTGTTTTTATTTTTTTGCAATTCCTCATTTAAAATTGGATTAATTTCAGTAAGAAATTCTGTAACTGTTTAACCAATTTAACAATTTTTTGTAAACAAGCACCTCTTGAAAACTATCGTATTTCGGTGTGTAATCATAATTGGTTTAGTAGTTCATCCTTTTCCTCTCAAAGCTTATCAAACAGTCGTGATTTAAGAGGTTGTGCTCTAATGTGGACCACCTTGTAACAAAACGGAGCAAGAATAATTTCGCACAAGTCTGAGAATGAGAAATTATCACGAAACGCGCATACTTTAAACGATAAAAAAAAGGTAAATAAATATTTTAAGAAATATACAGGAATGAAAAATTAAATAAGCTATAATCTATTATAAAAACTTTAGTTACTATATTATAATTACAAATGGCATTTCAAACAAAAATTGTATACTCTGAGTTGCCGTCAATAAATTTGCAATTGAATAGCATTGGTTTTCATTCATCGATCCCCTAGATCGGATCGACCATTGTGACGTTGGGGTTGGGTCTATTCGTGATTTTCTTTTCATTAACTTTGGGGATTTTTAATTAAGATTGATTGCTATGAATAAACAATTTTTCCAGATGTCCAAAAGCCCAGATGACGACGACTGAGGAGCTCAAGAAGATCATATGTATTAATTCAGATTATACTGTAAAATTATATGTACATTTACTTCTTTTTTGTAAGTTCTACTTAGATTTCGCCTTAGACTAGCCATTTAGTAGCAGTTTAGCAATAATGAGGAACTTAAGATCAGGAAAGTATAGGGAGATAAGAAGTATATAAGCTCAGCTTGAGACACACGATAGAGGTCGAGGGACTCTAGCGTTTAACAGTTTGTCTATAGTCGAAGACGAGGTCGAGAATTGCTACAAATTATCGACGGCGTAGTGAAACCTAGAAGTCGAGACAGCCTCAACTTTACTGTATTGGTAAGACTCCGTTAATTTGATATTAGTGGAACAAGTGAATATACCTAAGGCGATATTTTGGGAGAGTCGGTATACATTTGTCATTATAGTAGTTTATCAAATAAATATAGTGTGAGAAACCTGTCTAATGTCTTTTTGAATGACGTATTGTCTCTTAGTATAATGAGTTTAGCAATGGCACAAGAGGCCTATGGGAATATAAATTCGTCACAGTGGTGCCCAACCGTTCCCACCCCTGGAGAAAGAGCCTTACCTGGAGTATTAATTTTTCCGATTAAATATTTCAATGGATCAGGAAATGTAATTTAATTTCTATAGAGAGTAAACGACAATATTACCTTTTATCAGATACCGGCTGAATTACATTGTTCATATTTACGCAATCATTTAAGAGGCAGAGCACGCGAATGGTATGATGTGATCGGTGCTGACTTTAAACAGAGAGAATCTACTGACTTTGAGAACATATAGGCAGTTCTAAAAGATGCATTTCAAGTAGTATGCGGCCGTACGCGCTTACAAGCGGAATTCTACTTGCCTCAACAGCGACAAAATCAATCTCCAATAGATTTTGTCTATCATATTTTAAAAATCGCTCTTTAGCTAAATTTATTGATACCTGAGCCTGAGTTAATGCAACATATAATGTTGAGAATGTCAACACCCCTTCTGGACTATTTCAAAGTCCGTAAGCCGACCTCTAAAATTGAACTGTTTCAATTTCTATCTCAATATGAAATGCGTCATTTAAATGAAGATGGGAACAATCATCGACTAATTCAAAATCGGAGAAATTTCAGTTTGATTAGACATCACCATAAGCGAGGTAATGTTCTTGATCCATATAACGTAAGGCAAACTAGAGATGCGCAGTTCCAGAATATCGACAACCGTAATGTTAATAGCCGCCAAAATTTTGATCTTTCTCCAATAGCTTTAAATTTATTATCTATAAAACCAACAGAAACTTACAATCAATGTAAGTGGAAGTTTGAAAAAGTCATTAAAGCCTTTCAACATCAGATACGAACTGTGAGAAGGAAGTCTGGGATATTGCAAAAGCGGACCCGATAGTTTTTGATAACCAATATCAATACATTAATCAATGCTTTCCTTTTGCCTCTAGTGTTAATGATAAATACTTCAGTCACTCTGTTAGAAGGGGTTCGAGCACCAATTATCACGACAAGTCTTGTAATCAATATGGTCGAGGGATGCGAGTGCAGCTAGAAGCAGATCGCAAGATGTGTTCCTACAATTCAGCTGATGAAAGATCTGAACTGTATGTGCCCTTCACCGCAGGAAGCATACCTCGACTCCAGTATCGCCAATGGATATCCGCATCTGACACTGCAATAGAGAAACGGAGTCCGTCCGCAAGAGTCGTCCACAAGAAGACAACCATGGAGAATCGAAGTGCGGTCTCAACAGTTACCAGTAAGAAACGGACCACGGGATTTCACTGCCAAGCCACAAGGGTCTTCAAAGAGCCAATCTCGAGTCACGCTTATCCATTCCAAGGGATCTACAACAAGTCACAGATGACAGCAGATCCCACAGTTTAGAAGGTAGTTCTTCAACAAGATTCTCATCAACAAAGAAAAGTCATGACTAAATATCAGGTTGTATTGCTCTTTGTTATTCTAATCTGATGAGAAGGTATTTTTGGGAGAGCAAGTCTTTGGTTTTGCGGCTTGAGTTCCAATGCGGTAGCGCAACTATGGCTTGTTTTTTTAAGAGTAGCTGTCTTGTTATTTACTGTTCATAAATTATGTATATAGTATAGAAATTTCATAATTGTATTCCTATGTTATATATCTGGTCACTTCGCGGCATAATTAGGGATCACGACTATTATTAACACTTAGTGCTGCGTTTGTTTGCATTTTGCCATTCAAAAAACTACTTATTAAATACTTCTAGTGGAGGAATGGGAGGAATAATGAAGCGCAATGAGAGAGGATATAAATTTAAAATTTCAGGATAGAAATTAAAACTGAAAACTATAAAAGGAAATTCATGATCTTTTATTGCAATAAAAGGGAAGTAGTAAATATTTGTTCAACATTTTAAAACAGCAATCCGAGGGATTCTCTTACTGAATTTTTAATAAAGTTAAACATGCACGTAGCGTGAAGAAATTTGGTTACTTTTTCACATATTTTTTCTCTATCTACTACTCTTTTCATATTCAGATTCATCTATTACAGCTAGCTGCAGCTATAGTTCCATTTAAACAATATTTGTTTAGGTGGAATATAATACAAAAACTTAAGTAACGTTACGGAGGCGG
Source organism: Nephila pilipes (assembly GCA_019974015.1). NCBI lineage: Eukaryota > Metazoa > Arthropoda > Arachnida > Araneae > Nephilidae > Nephila > Nephila pilipes. The sequence continues at coordinate 44,151 of BMAW01045968.1, forward strand.
GTCGAAAAATACTGGTATGAGAAATGGAAATAGAGTATCAGGAATGAGGCAACTCATTATAATACTGTCCAATGTTATTTTTTCTCTCTCCTTTATTTAAGAGTGAGAAGTGAATGTGACGCCCTTTGCATTCCAAAAAGTCGTCATCATAACTTTTCCAGTCTTCACTTTCTTTGGGGAAGATTCACCATGTTCCGGTGCATAATTGATGAATGCAGGTTTCTTCGAAGGAGCAATTCGACATGACAGCAATCAAATTTTGGTTTGGAATCAAATGGCTGCCTTATCGGAACCCACCTATCAATCAGTGTCAAATTTGTCTAGGCACCCGTTTAACAGATGGAAGCACACAATGGTAATACTAATTAACCTTATCAACGTCATGAATTGTCAGAAATAGATACTTTTTGAGATACCCTCGCAGAATGAAAGAACCATGAAATATCAGAAGTATTAGATGACATAACTTAATTAGTATAAGTCATTCGATAGCAGATGGATCGAAGATTCGTAATTTAATTTTTCTAAAGACCGTAGTATAGGAAAAGGGAACTACTTTATGTTAAATGCAACTGATTTCAAAGGCCTTGCGTGGCTCTTGGCATGGAAATCAAGCGAATGAGGTACCGTCTCTAGTATCATTTTTGTCATCTGAATTTGAATAAAAATGTTAAGTACATTGCCGGTTGCAATTTATATCGCGACTTTAATGAAAGAAATCTATTGTAAATGTCGCTCTATTTCTGTGTTATATTTTTAAAAACTTTTAAAATTTTGTTCTCTTGAATGAAAAGAAAACAGTTTTGAAATAATTCTTTACTATTCTGGAATCAGATTCCACAATTTTATTAATAACAACCATCAAATGATGTTAAAGGCTTCTTTGAACTCTCATTTTGATTGCGAAAAAAAAACAGTAAGCAATTGTCACTAATTTAAGTTAGTTAGTTGTGTTTTTTTCTTCTTATTAATGCCGCCTCTAGAAGCAACACGAGGGCGATAAACAACAACCTTCGTAATTTTCACTCTCGGTCAAGTGACGAGGACGACATCTGAGTTGACATATCCCTCTCCAAACTTCCTTACCAAGCCATCGGTAGGACTTGGGACCTTGACAGATTTACGTGCATCAGCACCGCTATACGGCGGATCTTTAGTGGCATCAAGGCTTTGATCTACGACTCGACGGAAATAACGCAGGCGGCGAGTTTGCAACTGAGACCACTAGGCTACCGTGACCCCTATGATTATGTGGGATTTTATGAATCCCTATGGGACATATTCTGTTTGTTGCCCTCAGACAATTTTTAGGCGAAAAAAAAATTAATAAAAATCAATGATAACAATTTATATTTCTGCGTAAGAATAATTTAATGAATACCAATTAACTTGTTCAATAAGTTATTAGGATTAAATTTCGCTTAATAGAAATAAGATTTTTTTTTGTTTCTTCATAAATATTTCTTCAAAAACATTTGTGTGTAACTGGTAATTATAAATGTATTAAAATTTAAGACATGTGTTTAATTGATTGTTTATCAATGTAGCACTTAGAACGATTAGAGGCGACAAACTTCATTATTCTGAACTTTGGTCAAGTGAAGAGGACACCACCTGAACTGGAACCTCCCTCTCCAAATTTCTACATCCCACCAACGGGAGGACTTTCTCTCGACATATCTAGCGCTGAGTCTCGACAGATTTAGCGCGCATCAGTAAACAAAGTTTAAAATAATTAAATAAAAGGTGAGATTTCTTCATAAAAGTTTTGTCTTTCAGTTATTTATGTTAACGTTATTTTGAATGCAGCTTCAATGTCGTTTGATGTAAGACGTTACATATAGCAATTAACTCTGAATTTAATTGCTCATTTGATTGAGAATTTAGTATTTTCTTATGTTTTGTTTCTTTCCTTTTGGTTCTGTCATTTTAATTCTTTTTTGTAGTTTTCTATCAATATTAGAGACATAAAGTGAGGCAAATTAATAAGTAAGCAATTAAAAGTTTTTGTGTATCTATTTTTCATTTTATAACATAATACATTCAGAAAGTATTTTTTTTTAAATGTTAAATCCTTCTACTTAAAATTTTATAAAATATCAATGCTTTATTTAAATTTTAGGATTTCAATTAGAATTTTTTAAATAAAATAGTATTAACAGTAAAATACTAATTATCTCCACAATTTAAATTCATAAATAGGTATCCTATACTAATAATTATTTAATGAGCTATTAAAAGGGTTTTTCTAAATATTTTATACCTTTTTGTTTTAACTCCCTCCGTAGTCCAAAAATGACGCTTAAATTTTCATAGAATGTTTTTTTTAAAAAAATAATTTTTTCTTAAATAAATTTATGTATGATAGAAAATTGTCCAAAAACTTTTCTATTGTCATTGTAAAAAATCATTTTTTAAATTAAAAATGTATAAAGTTTAAAAATATTAGCTAAACGGTAACTAGAAATTACAATGAATAAGCAAATTTGCAATATTTTGAGAACTGTATCGAAACAACAATGTGTCTCTTGATATAAAGACTTGATAACTTTGATAAATGTTCTAAAGCAAACGTAATTTGAAAATAAAATGAAGAATTATTTTGAAATGCATTGGTAGTAAAGAGTATACAGACCAAAATTTTGTTTCAAACAACAGAAATAAATCCGTTTGCGATTATGATATTTGTTTTAAAAATAATAAAATCAAACAACACTGCATAAATTGCAACAAATAAATTTATTCAACCAAACATATAAACTATAAAACTATGAATATTCAAAACAAGCACATTGGTCTTGGCATTTGTTCTTTTATCACTAAGTCACTAAATTTCGTATTTACAGTTTTTCTTTCTTATAGCTCTATATTTGTGTAGAAGCATAGCAATATTGACAGAAGAAAACGAATTATTCACGGTATTGACAGTGAATAACATGAACAATTGGTTGGATTTTTTTCACTAATTTCTATTTGCTTTTTATAGAAGTAGTAAATGGAGTCCAGTTTTAATTTTATTTATGTCATTTATTCTGTATTTCTAATGATAATTATTAACATATGCTTTTACATTTCATTTTGAATAGAAAAACCACAGTAAGTCCCTTTTCATCCAAGATATAACTGAATAGAAAATCCTACACGATGAAAAACGCAATAATGCCCGAGCACAAGGAAGAAGAGAAAAGAATGAACCTATACGAAAGAAATAAGAGCTATAAATGCAATTAGTAGCGCAAGCAGACCGGACATTCTAAGATCGCTTTGGACATCTATGACTTAGACATTCATGATATATTGTTTGGCTATTCAAAGTAATATCTAATTTGGAATTAATTCAGATGTCATTAATCTGCAATGAATTATTAATGTCTGTACCTGAAGATATTATGGGCGAGATGTTATATTTTTCCTGACATAAACCTGAATATTGCCTTAATATTTCTTAAATCAGGTTTCCACAAACCTTTCAGTGAAAATGGAAGCATGCAAATAGCTATTTTCATTTTACTTAAATTTAATGATTATTTCAAATCAACTGCTATAGCTCTTTTAATGTATAAATGAGAAATAAGAAACCCGATAATAAAGAGATGGCACTTCTATGACCTGTTGACATTTTTTTTTAGCGAGAACATTTAACTTTAAAATGCACAGTGTTTGTTACGCAGAGGACAGTTCACGATGATATAAATTCTTTATGGATACCCACTCCGAGTTCTGTTTATCTTTATATAAAACTATGAAGACCACAAAAACAGCATTAAACTCTAATAATTTAATAGTATCCTCGTGCTCTGGGGTCGGTGACTGGTACCAAGACGTATCGGACTCCAGCTTGACCTGCGGGTGCTACTGGTGCAACTGGGGCGGGAATGTTACCAGCATAGGCAGCGGCAATTCCATTATCATCTCCGGAGGATTCCATGGTGACATCGGCAGAGTTGAGGTTGGCGGTTCCGGGTTCGTTGGTCCTGACGGTAGCTCTGAAGCCCAATTCATCAGCGACGTAGTCGACAACTCTGGAATGTCCCTCAAGATCGGTGACAGTGTAGGATCCACTCACTCGTCCGTTTCCATCACCAGATTCTTGGTGGCCACTGCTTCCGCCATCTTCGGTGTTGGAGGTGTAACCGAAGGAATAGGGGGTAGGTTGAGCCAAAGGATCCTACAAGAAGATGTGATTTCTTTATAATTAATCAAGTAGATTGTAAAAGCATTCGAATAAAAGAATCAGTAGCTTAGAATCTACGAGCAAAATAATCTACGAAGTCCAGCATTCAAAAGTTGCTTAGACATTTTGAAGTGAATCTTTATTGTCTTGTACTATTTATTTTACATTGTTTCGTTAAAATATCTATTTATTTGTTGATTAAGTTTATCGCTCTAATATTCAAGTAGCCCTTTCATGTATTTAGATATTTCGAATCAATGTATCGATATTTATTTAATATGAACATTTAAGTATGATTGAATATTATTTGCTTTCTTGGCTTAAAATATTCAAAATAGGGATTGTTTTATATTTCAAAATGATTTCAGATACTTTTTAAATTTTCATGCTAATTTTTAATTGGGAGGGAGAATAAGGGATGAATTTTTGGCGATTTATTGAAATTAAAAGAAGATTAGAAGATGTTTCTTCTTTAGTAGCTGAAGAAATCAATAATTTTGGAGAAATTTACTAAAAAATTTTCTGCTCTTGCATAAATTTTATATTATTTTAATCTAACTTAGTTTTAAGTAACTTTTTTTAGAATATACATTTTGCATAGCAAGAGTAAGTTATGTTTACTTTTCTAGCTTCAGTTTTTAATTGCAGTAAAACTTACAAAACATACTTCCCTCAAACAAGTAAGTCGATGAAAATATTTTCCATTTTGTTGAATATCATTTTATTGAAAGTAATTTTGAAGTAAAACTATCTATAAATATAAAGAATTTTGTAAATTACCGATACATTTTTTAATTAATTGTAATCAGAGCTTAAGTCATTAAGAGAAAGGTTCATTGTTAGGTTTAAAGTATTAAAGCTAATTATTAAAAATATTTCGTTGTTAACTTTTAAATAGTATTTTTGCAATTAGCTCTCATAATTACTATTTATAAATGATCAATGCTCTAAATTCTGAGAATAATATACATTAAAGTGATTGAATACAATGGTGCAATCACAAATATTAAAGCAAATTGAACTAAATTTGGTGAATTTATATTTTATTTTGAATGGATTTTCAATTTTCTCAGAATCGAAATTATTTTTTTACCTTTAAATAAAGTTGAGAAAAAGTGTGATTAAAAATATTGGAATTTAATCTCTATCAGATCAGTTTTTATGATACTTACGGCTAACTGAGAGACAGCGACTGCGATTAAGGCAGAAAGGACGATGAACACCTATGAAGTATGATGAAATAATTAATGCACATGACAATGTTTCTCACATTAAAGTAAGAACATGATATACAAAACGAATGAATAACACACATACAATGCGTTTAAATTTTTGATTGAATATACTAAAACTATTACATATATTTAAACTTTAGAATGTAGGAATAATAGTAATTTTAATACTAATGAAATGAGTGGCTAATTCACATTTTTGAAATTTATTATACTCAATCATAAATATTGCTTTTTATTGTAGATTTATTTCTAAACTCTTAAAACTATCCTAGCTTAATGTTAAAGAATAAGATACGAAATTGGAACACTTTTTCATATAAAAAGCGCTCGGACATTAATATTTTATTTTGACATCGTTATTCTTTAGAGAACAACATATTTTATAATACACTAATTTTTTTCGAATCAATTCATTTTGTCTGTTGTAAAATGTGTTCCTGGTTGCACTGAATGACTAAATAGCCTTTGCACTTTACGTATTCACTTGAATGAATTGCTCCTAAATTTTAAGAATATTGCATCATAAACGGATGCATATGTTACAACGTCTCAAATTTAGTCTCAAATTTAGTCTCAAATTTATATGAAAACTATATCAATTTTTTGCCTAAAAATGCAATTGAAATATCGATAATGCTTTTTGATATTAGGCGAAGATATCTTTAAATAACATTTTTTAAAAACTGTACTTGGAGTATTGTATACTGCAATCTTGTATCAAATACATTTAAGATGAATGATATTCTGATACAAAATTATTTGATTCAAAAATATTTTTTGCTTAATATCTCTTACAAGTTCGAAATAACACGAGACGAATATTTCTCAATTACAAATTCTTTTTACTAATTTCCTCTTATAAAATTTTTACATCAATTGATAATTTTAATTAGAAGATATTTTAAAATAGACGAATTTGAAGTTTTTGGAAAAAATATTTATATTTTTTTTCAATGATTTCTTTCTATACAAGCAATTGTTCTAATGTACATATGCATAGAAGTTTTGATTGAAACGAGATTGATAAAACTAAACAAAATAATTACGCCATTAAATTTATATTTATGAAAATAGATTTCTGGCCATTGAAATTGAATTATAGTTTTTGTCTTGTGGCTCAAATTATTAATTTAACTCAAAACTTAAGGCATCGCTTAAATCGTTAAATCATCCATTTCTTGAAGATTTAAAGTTAGCATCTTTACTATTTAGTACAGATGCATAATGATTTTCAAAATACATTTGATGTAAATTCAGTATTGTTACATGAAATTTTAAGTAGGATTAAAATAAATCTACATAAGTTTATATATATGTGTGTGTGAGGTACAGTATATAATAAATCAAAAGTAGCAATTTAAGATTTTTATCTTTAATTTCTTTGATACAAAAGTATTTTAACTTTAAAAGAAACTTTATTAGGATATTAGAAGTCTTTCGAAATATTGAAGAATCACAAAATTCTTTTAAGAAAAACTAAATTACATTGGAATGAAAGCACCAATGCGAAGATTATTAAGCAAAATTATATTATCTGACAAACTGATTGTATCTAAATGTTTAAATCTTAACGGAAATTTTTTCTGGCTTTTATAAGGCGTTTTTCTGGTGTTTTCTTTTCAGGATTTTTAATATCATTGTCTTATTGGGTAGTATCTATATACGACACGTTTTTAATATTCAAAAACTATTTTAGTGTTATAAAATCGAATGAAACTGAAAATATATTTTTAAAATGATCAGAATCATTTTTATGTATGCTAGTGCATGAAAAACTTTCTGTTTAATTCAATTTTTTTAAAAAAAGTGTTAAATTATATGAGAAATGTTTTTAGGAAGTAAAAGCTAACTTTCTTTAAAAAATTATTCACAGAAACTTATTTCTCCAAATACTCACGAATTTCTTACATTTAATACAGTTTAAAGTATTAGCGTTTGTTGGCAAGAATGTTTAGCGGAGACAATAAATAAATTTTTAAAGAGTTTTATTAACATCTCCGGTCGAAACTCGAGATTCGTTTTCTACTAAATAACTTAGAGTATATTTTTAAGCATTGTGTATTCCTCAAAGACTATTTGTAAAGTAAACTGCCATGTATTGGCAAAGAGTTTTCAGAGCCTGTACAAAATAATTAATGGCGTTACAGTATCTAAAGCATACATACCTTCATTGTTGAGTTAGAGAGTTGAGGAACTGGACTCCTACAAATGTGAAGACAAGGACAAGTGTGAGTGCCTATCAGATTGTCACCGGCGCTTATATATACAAATCCCACGGGCTTTCTACAGCTCGCTCGATCCACATTTACACGAGATGCATGCTGATGACCAACGGAAGTGCACTGGAGAGGTCGCGAAGTCCACTTTCTGCATACCTTCCGGCACTTCTGTCACATCTCCTTGAGGACTCTTTTTCTTTTTCTCCTTCCTTTTTCTTTTTTGTCATTCTCCTCCTCCCCCTGGCTTTCTTTCATTTTCCATTTTACATCTTAGGCATATCTGGTTCACCTGTGTGATGCACTCCGATCACGTAAGCAGTGTCTTCTTATTATGAAGCAGTGATAAAGTGAAGGTAAAAAGAATCTTCTTGTTAATGAGAACAAGCCTCTCCTTTTGTGTTGAAAAGTTGGTTATTCGGTCCACGGTTGGGCTTAGGCCGTGAGGATGTTTATGAATGGGGTATTCCATCGAATTCATCTTCGGCATTGATGGATAGGAGAGGTTCTGGAAGGGAATAAGAAATTAAAAGTAAACTGAAGAAACTGTGAATTATTGTTACTTTGCATTTTAAGATACTTTTTCTTACGAAATATTTGTATAGTTTTTAGATTCATCCTTTGTGTATTATATTGTGGTATGAAGAGAAAATTAGAAGGTCATACCGAAATTCTATTTGCATGTTTTTGTTGACAACTGAGATGCTTCTCAGACAGATTTATTCTCTGTCAGTGGGGCTAAATTATTTTTTCTTATACAAAAGAAGAAATAATAGAGAAAGTAAAAATAGTGCATTTTAATTACTCTTTTTTCTTCTGACAGTATACTTATCGTATTTTACAATACACCTATATCCTAAAAAATTTAAAGATATTGAGACACCATATAAATGTAAAATGAAATTATAACAAAAAAGCTACCTCAGAAGTATCTTGTATTACATGTGTTTTAATTTTATTTGATTTCTTATAGCGAACTCTTATATTTATTATATTTCACTGTTGAGTTTACGAATAATTTCAGGTTAAAAGAATTCTAAAGTTCGCCTTAATTTTTCTATTAAAATAAACCATGAAGTATAAAACAAATAAACGGTTCAAAAGCTTAGACAAAGTTATGTGTATTATTATTTAATATTTAAAACTATGAATAACTCTGTCTCGCGTTAAAATAATGCCTTTAGCAGCACATTTTCGTGCTTTTTCAATTTCTGTTCGCAGACCGAGTTCTTAATTAAAATCGTCTTTTCAAATTTAATTCCCCTGACCTTTATTGTATATACTAACATGTTATATATATCAATGTGAAATCTGTTTACCCTATACATGTTGTACTGTATTGCAGACTATTAATAAAGATTACTTGTTTTCAGGACATCACATTTATTTGCACACATCTTTTCAAACATAAATTAGATACACAATTTCCCCAAGTACAATTTTTCAACGTTCGTCTTTACATCTTAGAACCCAACTACAATTCTATTTTTATGTCCGTTGCCAATAAATTTTCTAATAACAAATATATGATCTGGTGTTGCCAATAGCATAATGTTATTTCTTTGTAAAAACTTTAAACATTTAAAAAAAATATATCTTAATAAAGAATATTGAAAAAAATATCACTTTAAGTTTAAATCGTTTGCTTTTAAAAGTTGAATAGATAATATTTTAAAAAAGTATCACATTAAGATTATATCGTTTGTTTTTAAAAATTGAATACATCACATTGTGCATAAACGAAAGAAGTTATTTACTAGCGAGAGAGGATTAATCTCTATGAAACGGTTAATAGTCAATTTGATTAGGCACCACACACGTTATTGATAGGAAAAAAGTCTTAATTCAATCAAATAATGGAGATTTTAGGGTTTTGATAACTATGTCTGAATAACTAAAATGTTAGCATAGTCTTTGAGCAGTGAGAAACAAGATTGCTGATAACTAAAGTAATGCGACAATATTCTTTGTGTAGCAATTTATTTCATTCCCTTAATTTCTTAAGATTTATTTTTTTATGTTTCTATATAAAAATGTAAGATCAAAACTTTTCAAAATCTTCCTCTGTATTAATATTTTTCTTGTTTTCGTTCGATAAATACTCTTAATAAAGTAATGCAACCATAAATAAGATAAAAAAAAAGGCAATATCTTAAAATACAGAAAACTCAAAATACATATTTTAACCAATTTTTAATATATTAAAATTTCTCATTTGATTTATCGGACATGTGAGTTTATATTATAATTTTTGAGAGATATCTATTTTATAAGATATTCTATCTTTGAATATTTTACTATAACAGGCAATTTCCTGAAAGATTAACTCATCATTTAACTTATTTTAAGTACAAGTATGACGACAATGAGAGATTTAACAATTATTAAGAAGTCTATACATTATATCACATTTTTTATTATTGGTTAAGACGTCATATACAGTGTCGTATTTTTATTTATTTCTATTACCATTTTTGTTTTTGAGTCAGATATATATGCGAAGACTGAGATTCATTAATTTTTAGATACATGAGAAAAACTATACTCTTTACTAATGTTACAATATCTGATAATGTATATGATGAATTTTATATTATTTTTTTAATTTTGGAGATTTTCATATTTTACTATACAATCAGATCTAATTATCAATACAATTCTTATCATATATAAAAGAGGAAGAAAAAATTTAAATGTTTTACTTTTTTCGTAGTCAGAAAACTCGAGTTCCTTAAGAATTATTAAAACTGTTAATTAAAATATAACTTTCTTGAAATTTAATTAAGGATAATTTTTAATCTATATATTTATTAATATTATTATATAACTCTGTCAGACATCTATACAAGAATTGTCACTGTAGTAGCAAATCGGCAATGTTATTATTGAAAATACCATATCATGTGCCGTAGTGCTTTTTAATAAACAACAGGTATAATTAAATGGTAATTCGATTTACAGGTATTCAGTGTACAGTTACGATGAGCATGAACGCATGATAAACTTCACACGAGTAGAAATTGCGTACACAGAAAGCACTCAAATACAACTAAATTACATGTAAAAAACTGTCTGTTGATGTTCTTTGAATTGCTTGAATGTTTGTAGAATTCGAATGGCTGCTCTTGCATTGCACTCATGCGTTGATAATTACGTGTTGATATACTGCATTTACTTTTTGCACTCATTTGTCACCAGAGAGATAACAAAAAAGGGAGTGACTTAGGCGTATGTAACTGCATCTAGATAGTTAAATTACGAACGATTAATTAATTCTTAAGTATATGCGACATTATCAATACATTAGAATTTTCTTGAATGTCGAAATGTCATTCAGAAAAAAAAGATTAAACAGAACAGGCAGTTAAAAAGAAAAAAAAAATACAAAGTTCTCTCGTATTTAAAAAAATAATAGCTTCTTAGCATGCGTGACTATTGTAAGACTTAAATACAATTAATAAGTTTATTTATTTATATACATGCAATTAACAATCTTATTAAGACCACAACTACAATAAAATTGCTAAAATGAACCTCTTTTGTTTAAATGTATTTGCCCTGAATTCTAGAAATGAAGCATATATATTTTTCAAATTACATTGGTTTAAGCAAGAAAAGGATTCGAAACCTCTCTCTCCAAGAATAATTAAATTTTTCCTCAAGAACACTGTTTCCATCAACGATTAGCGGATTCGGTCACGACTCATGGCCGATGTTGTTTTCGTTGAGTTGTGTGTTCGAGCCCTGATGCCACTAAAGACCCATCGTGCAGAGATGCTAATGCACGTTAAATCTGTCTTGTCTCCAAGTTCTTCTGTAGGCTAGGTGAAGAAGTTTTGAAGTGAGATACCAGAACGGATGTTTTCCTAATCATTTTTGACCACAGTTCATTATTACGAGGTCTTCGTAAATAACTCTTGAGTTGTTTCTAAGTGCCATGTTAATAAAACAGTCAATCAATCGTGTTTGAGGGTTTTGGAGGTTAAGGGTTACCAGCTCAGATGTTGTCCTTGTGAGGTCGGTCGTCGTTAGCCCTCTAAGTGGGATATTAAAAATCAATCTATGCATCTACGACAAAAATAATAAGAAAATAGAGCCCTTCTTCAAAGAAAAAAATCCGGGAAAGTGATTGACTCGCAGCTTTATTATCATAGTTTAAAGGTTTTGGGTGAAAGCTAAAATTCTTTTGAATTTTTGGACCATTTGAAGAGTTATAATTCCCTGTTACTTTTCCTTAATTGTTGTGTGTTAACCTTACAAATTTCAAAAAGTTGTTTATAATTTTTTTTGACAGCTAAAACAAGATTCACCTACAAGTTCCAAGTTGCCAGCTTAAGGATGCAGTAAAATGGAAAGATAATCTAAGATCGAAGAAGTGGTTAAAACAGTGTATCTCAATAACTGTGAAATAGATGCAGCCAAGACACATATATTGAAAGCTTTATGCCTGCCAATGTGTATTTTGCATAAAAACTTAAATAATTTTTTTCTCATTTTTACGTACCATTTTTAGGGTAGGAAAGACAAATATGACACTTTTTTAAAACTATAAAATATTTAATTATCTAAATAATCACACGTAAAATACAATTCCATAAAAGTCTTATGATGTAGAATTAAAATAATTAAAAGTTGCACATATTTTCTCAAAACCTGTACCTATTCATTGAAGATATTTTTTTTAAAGAAAATATAATTATGAGTAAATTAATCAAATTTTTGAGAATTGTCTACCGACAGTGGTATCTCCTACAGAGTATATTTCGAGTCTGATGGGAAAGGCGTCTGTGGTAATCTTTGAATATTGTTGATTTATTTCGCGACACTTAGAGACAATTTGACGAGATATTTCCGCAGACAGCCATCCGGGAACTTCATCAATCTACGCCATTCTGAGCAACTACTTGCATCTAGATCAGACGTGGACCAGATGTCTTAATAACTTTGTAACTATCGAATTCTGGAATAATCATGCAATCTATCTGGAATCTCTTAATCTCTTTATTCTTATTCATATTCTTCTCCATCCATACTTCTCTTTTGTCACAATTGAGCAAATACTTCATGGCGCGTCAGTTTTTATTTCTTAGAATGTATATCATATAGTCTTATGTATTATATTTAAATATTTATCACGAATATTATAAGTTACACATACTTTTCTGAAATATGTCTTATGAAATTTACGATGAATTTAAATAATGCAGTTGTAGGTAAAAGCTGAACTAAATTAAAAATATTATGTCTAGGGTAATGTTCTTGATAATGGTTTTTGTTAACTTGTCATTAACTGAGACAGGTTTACGATTAATTTATATTTTAGTTCAAAAAAGATAGTTATGGATACTATCGAAGAGTTTCAACAAATTAGAATATCTTTGTAACTAGAGTTATTTTTTTTTAAAAAAAATTCTATATAGCTTTTGTGAAATTATTAGAATTCTTTTTATTTCGTCACATCAGTTCATAGCAATTCTGTCGAATTGTGTTATAAAAGAAATCTATAACGATTCGTTTAAATCTTAAAGTTCAATAAATTTTTAAATAAAAATAGGAAAAATTAAATAGTTTTAGTAAAACTTAAACTAAATTAATATAATATTAGCAAGCTCCCCCCTCCAGGTACGTGAAGATCAAATCGCATATAACTGCTGATTCATTTAAATAAATGAAATTAAGGTATTTTTCAATTGTTTTGTGGAGAACTTGTTAATGTATATAAAAAGGAATAAAAAAAAGCAATTATTGACAACGTATTAACTTTGTTAAAAATTTCAGATTCATCAAATTATTTCATGAGAATAAATGTATTTGCTACAATAAATCAGTAATACTTTTGAATTACAGCAATATTTGAGATAAGTAATTTTTTTTATTTTCGTATGTCTCACAAATATTATCATGAAATATAAATTAAAAGTGTTGCAATTCGAATATTTATTAATATACACATCAACGCCATTGACATAAGGATGAATCTTTTTAATCTTAAGAAGTTTGTTTTAACCAAGGAGTCCTTGTATCATAGCTAAAAAAAATCTTGAAAGAAGTGCTTTAGAATATGTAAGAAATGTTTTCAGGCCTATAACTATGAAACTGCTTGTGACGTTGAGCTATTCGTGTTTCTCTTCACTAACCTCGGGGTCATTATAATAATTTAAATTGGTATATTTTATAAAGATAAGAAATGCAATGAATTGAATTAGAGATAGTGATATATAAATGAAAAAGAATTGAATACAAAATGAAGGGAGAGTGAAGAGAACGTCAGACTGATAAATATTTATTAGTTGTATTAAAATATTGCAGTTAATCTTTTGGATTGAAGTGAATCTTAATTTAAGTATTAAAATAAGAATCGGCTGTTTGCGAAAAGTAGTTGAATCAGAACGAGGGAATTGATTATCTAAGACCTTATTAGTTATCATACTTTAGAGTTAAAGTAAAGTTTGATTTCGAGAGAGAACGACGTTACCTATTCTACAGGGATTACAGATAAAGTATTTTATCTTGTTCCTAAATATTTTCAGTTGGGAAAAATAATTATTTACTGTGTAATTAGAAGGAAAGAAATGGTAGTAGAATGAAATAATGAAGGAAAGTTGTCACTCAAGCTTATCGTCATAAAATCAGTAGTAAAGGGAAATATTAAGTATATCATAGGTCTGATGGTCTTATGGGGTAATGTGCGGCTTATGTGCTTAAAAAAAATTCGAACTTCAACAGCAGCAAGAATAACTTTTCCCGCCCAAAAAATATTCTTATATATGTATGTGTGCGGAGTATAACATTTTTGTACTTTATTAATTTAAGTTACGTAATTTTAAATCGTAGTTTTTTTCACAATATGTGCATAAAGGTATCCGCCTACCTTTAAAACGCGATTTTCGGACAAAAAGTCGTTTTTTTTATTTACGGTCTATTATTAAAGCCGGATTTCTTATCTTTCTAGAACAGTTTCAATTTTGTTTCTATCTTACATAGAACTTGAGTTATAAGCCTTTTAATAATAGTCTGTATCAAATTTTAGAACTGGAAGTAGCATTTTGCTACCGGAAATGGAACTTTAATGTTTGTTTTTCATTGATATTTTGCGTAATATCGCCATCAAAATATCTTCCAACATGCAAGATAAATTTCCTAAGACTCAAAATGCAAATAAATATTTTTATGGTGTAATATGATAAAGAGTACTAAAGGAAGTTTTTGTTTGTTTGAAAACTGGGTATTTGAGTGCATATGATGCAATTATACAATTTAATGAAGGACATCAAGGCTGCTTAAAAGTCTTAAATAAGCTGAACATTGAAAATCTGGGCTACGTTACTGTAAAAGGATACAAAAAGCTGGATTACAATCGAATCAGGGAATTGAAGCATTATATAGCACCTGTTAAATGTAAGCGTAGGAAAGTTTTAAAGATCATCAGGAAGAAAAAGATAACTTATTTAAGTAACACAGACAGTGAATTTTACAAATCAGGGGCCTTTTAATGTTAAATGTTTATTTAATTAGGTAAGTTTCTGGATTAAAATGTATTTTCAACTTTTTCTCAAAATCAAGATTTCCATATTTTGCTTCAGCGCAAAACATCGTATTGAAAAAAGTTATGTATATAATGTTATGAAATTTTCATGGAATACTCTATGAAAGTGAATTCAGGACTTGAACCTCTCCTATTGTTATTATGCGATTGCTTTGCATTTTATTGATGATAAAAGTCATAACTTATCACAAATTTGAACGGTTTTTCTGTATGTTCAAGTACGACTTCCTAGAAGTATTTAATTTTCAGGGTTATAATTGTGAGAGAGGCACAAGTTCTAAATTAGATTCAATTCATCATAATAAAATTTACAGAATTGAAATATCTCTATTTAAATTTCAGTTTTGGTGTTTTGCACAAGTGCCATTTTACTGTTATTTTTATGTATATTTTGAGCTGAAATATTAAAATAATTATTAATTTATTCAAATTTTAATAATTATTTTAATAATAATTATTAATTTTGTATTTTAAGTTTTTAGTCATATCTTATAGTATAATGCATATAAAAAGTTATTTTTTCAATTATTTAAAAAAAATCCTCTTCGAAGGTAGGCGGATACCTTAAAGAACATATGTATATTTCATATTATGTACAATAATTATGCGTACATAATGGACTGATTTTTTTTATTTGATGTATAATTTTTATAACCCATTTGAGTGAAGATAATAATGAAAAATATAAATCCGATTTACGACCTACAGTACTGGAAAAATATAAGGTGGAGTGAAAAAAACATCTAATTAGGAAAACAATTGCGAGTTCAAGTTATATAAAGTTTTACGACTTGAATTAACGCTATTCAATAATAAACTAAAATAAATTTGTAAGAAAACCTGACATTTTTTGGATTATATAAAAATATTCAAAATCGGCGGTTGGCAACTTGGAAAAAGTATAAAGTCGTCTACGGATTACATCATCTGTTAGAATAAATTGAGAAAGCATTACTTGCCTATTTTTTTTGAAATAAATGCAAGTCTTATTGGATGCAACAGTATTATATTCTTGTGTATTTAGAAACAATGCCAAGAGGATTGTACTTGTCAGTAACTGAACAGGGTTAGATACTATCTTTTAAAGAGGCTGTTTATAGTGTGCTGAAATTGTTCGATAAATTGGAAGATATAAGGATGTAATGAACGGATTTCTCATGAAACCAAGTAGTTATGATTCAAAAAGTCGAACAAGAAAGCTAAAGATAATTTCTTAAAGGCAAGAGAGGCAAATACAGCGACTCTCTACCCGAAAAAAAAATGTTTCCCTCTCAAATTAAAGATGAAATGTAGTTTCTCTGAACCAATCGAACAATAAGAAATGCATAGCATGGATATCCTAAGGTTGTACATAAGCTGTTGAAAGGAAAACTTCCCTTTATAAGCGGCATACTGTGATTAAACTTTAAATTTCGCTCAGAAACATTTAAAAATTGGCACCAACTAGAATGCTGTAGCTTTTTAAGACGGAAAAAAAAGTTTAATTTAAACGATTATTTTAGACTTAAGTTTTACTGGTATAATCTGCGTAAAGAACACCACCCTTTCTCGAGAAGCCGGTTTGGAAGAAAATCTGTCATGGTTTGGACCGTATTTACAGCTGGTGGAACAATTTAGAAATTGTTTTTGACTACAACAAAATTAATTCAATGTCTTTAAAGAACATGCAGGCGGATTGTTTGTTGCTAAATGTTCTGATTACATCCGGTGATTGGATATTTTAGCAAGACAATGCATCTGTGCCTGATTCGTGCTCCACAAATTTCTGGATGAAGGCGAACAAAATAAAACTCTTTCAATAGTCCTCTCGGAGCACCAACTGAATCTAATAGAAAACTTTTGGTTCATTTTAGCTTGAGATGTGTACAAAAATGGGCGAAATTCTGATCTAAAACCCGGAATTAAAAATTGCTGGAACAACAATGGACCCATCCCTTTCAAACTCTGATTTAAAGAACCAACGATTAATACAAGAAAATGATTACTTATTAAAATACAAAATACATAGCTTATTATAGAATAAATCATATCGACTCACTTTTTCCAACTTCATCTATGTGGCAATTTCCCTAATTTCTCATAAAAGTTTACGTAATGTAACTGAAATTAAATGAAGTTTTGCTGCGATTTTATCATATTATGAAGAATCATTATATTTAATAAAAATTAACATTTTATGAAAATTTGCATTACGTAAAAATATGATGCATATTTCTTATCTAATCTCATCCATTTTATTATTAATATGTACTAACATGTTATTTTGAGAAAATGGTATAAATAAAATTGCGTGAGCATAAAATAAAGAATATAAGGTGTTATGTTCAAAAGGTTGACATAGTAATACATTATGATTATAATAACTACATTTAGCTTGTTTAAAGTATAAGTGATTTTCTAAGATGTATTTAATTTAATATTGTATCATTTGCTTTCATTTCGAGGTTAGAACAGAATATTATTGACTACTTTAATAATTTATCGTTTGATTTTTTTTTAAAACGTTTTTCTGTATTTCACTTGTGAGTGCGTGTGTCATCAAATTTTCGATCGTTAATTTAACCAACTTCCCATTAAGCTAGAACTCTGAAACTTTGGGAATAGTTCCTACTCGTCTAACAATGCAATATTTAGACATTCGCGACAAGTTTTAACTAATATTTCAATAATTTTTTTTAATAACGTAATTTGTGTAGTAACCTGGCGCCATCTAAGGAAGATATATTGAATTACGCAGAGAGAGTAATCTGAAAGACGAGAGAGATATGAGGTTTTTTACAAAGTTTTAACTAATATTTTAATATTTTTTTTTTATTAAACTTTGCCACCATTTTAAAACGTTGTTTTGAAAAACGTTGGTTTCTTATCTCGAATTATTTAATATGGAATTTAATAAGGGATTTTTATGACAGAATTGTCCGTTTTATTCTTTTCGTTGTTAACGTTAGCAAAATTTTTGTCCTTCAGAATGCTTTGCTTGTGAAAATAAAAATGCATTAGAGATTTGAAGAAAGTATTTCCTTTTCTTGATAGTAATTGCTTCTGCGGAGCCTAGGGCTAAGAAATACGCTTACTTTACGCTAATTAATATTTATTTTGGTCAACCAGTGATATAGAATGAGAAGAGGATGACTACCGAATACAAAAACTTTAAACTTTCATCGTTATTTCAGCTTAACAAAGGGGAAGCTCTTTTATAACTCAATAAACCCTTAAAAAAACATTAACACATGTTAAAATGAAATTAGCAAAGCCAATGTCAGTTTATTTATTTTAACTTTTTTTCTCTCTTGGACTGTATTAGTCAGAATCTAACTTCGTCGTAAGTTAAGGAGACTTAGTAATGACAAATAAATAATAACACCAGACTAAAAAAAAAAAAAAGAAAAGAAGAAAAGAGGGGGGATATTTAAAGGGTATTTAATACTTGGAAAAAATATATTATAATAATGAATTTTAATTCATAAAAACTAAATTACGCTATCTGTCACCCTTATGGTAGAAATGACTGCCAATAAAAAGATAATGTTACCCAGAAGATATGTGTATCTTTTTAAAGAATTCAATAAATAATTTCTTTCTTAAAATTATATAAAAGTCCTCGAATATGAATACTATGATAAGCAAAAGGTAAAGATGGCATTAGGAAACTTTATTATAAATGATTATACGTCGCAAATAAGGTGACAGAGAAGTACGGACGCTTTCCCAAACATGAACATACAACAGATGTAAAGAAATGTCAGAGTTCTCTGTGTCAAGGGATACAGTTGATGGACATATTAATGGAAACAAAACAATGGTTTGTCGCGAACTGAAAAAAAAAAAAAAGAAACCTGATTCGCGGCCGACCTCTTTTTAAGTGATAAATACAAAAAGTTTTAAGATGTCGTGTGGAATAGTGGTGAAATTTAGAATTGTAAATGACAGGAAAAATGGATCCGGAAGAGTTTTGATGACTAAATATTTCAGGAATAAGTCAGGATAAATAAAAACCAATTCTGACTATATGAAACAAAAACTGGTTCTGGAAATGTGTTATCTTTATTAGCATTTAAAGGATCAATCTTTTTAATTTAAAATCGAAAAATTTATTAGCCACCCAAGGGGCTATTGTTTTAATTGGATCACTTTTGGCGTAACAGATTACTTTTCAATTTTTAATCGTTTGCTTCAATTTCAATTACATTTAGCTTAAATGTATTCAATTTAATAATTTATCGTATTCTTTAATTTTAATTACATGTAGCTGATATAATATTCAATTAAATAATTTGTCGTTTACTTTAATTTTAATTACTTTTAGCGTAAATATATTCAATTTGATAATTTATCGTTTCCTTTAATTTTAATATCGGAAAAGTTTACTATAGTCTTTTTCTCGATATTTTAACGTTTACTTTAATTCCTATATTTACTTGAGTAAATTAATAATAATTATAGAAAAAAGCGCACATTGGAGGGCTAAATCTATTCTTTACTAAACTTTGCATATAACTTAATTTTTTTTTTTTTTTTTTTGCTTTTAAGTGTAAAATTTTCATAACAAATGAATTTTTACTAGTCAAAGAAATTTTAGAATATGAGATATCACATAGAATAAAAACAATTTCTTATAAATTTAACTTTATATAGTAAAAGTAATATCATGTAAAAATTAAAAAAATTTGGTTGGGGTTTTCTCGAAAACTAAGTCAATTAAAGATAGTGTGTATGATTTAAGATGTTCAAGATGAGCAGAGTTAAAAGTAGAACATTCGATCAGGATGTGTCTCACAGACAGAGGACAAACTCAACGAGTTCTCATAAGAGATTTTCTTTCAGAATGAGTAAGCCACGTATATCTGAAAATATTGGGATTAAAAGAAAATCTGCGCCTACGGTAGTAAGTAGTTATAATCTTGTGTTTTATTGGCGACTATGCAAAGTCGCATCACAAATTCGAATCCTGATTTCGATTAAGATTATTTTGCGGAATAATGACACTCACTAGATTAAATCAAATTGGCATAACAGTCTAAATTGTTGAGATGAGGAAGTTTGTAAAAGGAAATGCCTTATATTGACCAAAGGTTAGAATTAGGAAATTCACCCTCAATATCAGCCGTGTAGTTCTAAAGCGATAGTGACTTAAGCCTACAAAATAAGAAGGTATTTTAACATGAATTGGAAATTATTGTTGTGCATAAATTAATAAATTTTCTGTGATAAGCTGAAAACTTTGAATCTATACCATTTATTTCAACACCTTATATTGTGAAAATCTCAAATAACATTGAATACTTCAATATCAAATTAAGACAAGGCCATACTTATCATTTCAAATTAACGATTTATTTCATGAAGTGAAATTTGTAAGAGAAAAAAAAAGAGAAATAAACAGGTCAACCGTCTGAATTTATTTATGCAAGTATATGAAATATACTGCAAAAATTAAGGACGAAGTCGAAAAATTATCATACCAACAGAAAGAAAAAGCAGAATGGACTGAAAGACCAATCAGGAGATAAAGTAGTGTGAGTTTCGGTAGCACATGCTCAGGTATGCAGCTAGACGTAATGCTGGAGTGTCGGAGAGGAATAAAACACATGACACACTTGGCGATGCTGCCTCAGTGTAAAATATCTAACTATCAATCTGCTATACGATTTCTGGATGATTTTATCCGAAGTCAAATAGTTGGAAAAAAAGCTGCAGAGTTCGGAATTGTTCACAGCATCGTTTCACGACTTTGGAGAGAATTTGAAACTACACGAACAGCTGTCCGATGGTTCAGTTGTCGTCGTCCATGAGCAACCACGCCAACGGATAACTGGTACATTACCCTACAGGCCAGAAGAAACAGGCCGCAGACAGTAGGAGAAATCGCTAGACACACGGCATATGCGATTGACTGACCAATATCACGTTTTACCGTGGTCAGGAGGCTGTACAGTGGTGGTCTGTTTGTGCGACGACTTGTGCGGTGTGTACATTTAACACCTGATAATCGGATAATGCTTTTTTTGTGATACCAGGAACACCAGAATTGGACAGATAATCAATGGGGTCGAGTACTTTTAACGGATGAGAGCAGGTTTAGTCTGAGTAATGATTCTGGACTTATACACATCTGGATAGAGCTGGGAACCAGCAATAACCCCTCCAACATTATCGAAAGAGATAGGTTTGGAGGTCGCGGTGTTCTCGTTTAGGTAGGCATCATGCTTATCTTCAACCATTCTGAATATTTGAAAAATCCTTTAAATAAATTTTTAGTCTTTACAATAAATATTTTCTTTAACTGTTTCAGTTTCTTTAATAATTTTTTAATTAAGATTTCTCACTTTTCGATGAATATATATAAGAATTTTTTGCATAAGTAAAGTTTCTTATAAATTCTATTATACTTATAAAATTTGGAAAAGAAATACCAAGAAGCATTAATATTGAGAGAAGCAAGGTAAGCAACAGTATTCCTGAGAACCCAGAGTTCCCTCCTTAACAGTAAATTGAAATACAGGGTTATTCAAAATGGATCATCCGATTTCAAAATTCCGTATTTCCAAAAATTATCGACACAGAATGATAAATAATTCATTAATACAATGGAAAATTTTGGAAGTTTTATATTGTGAAAAATAGATGACCCTTGTGTGTTCTTCTTGAATCTTTTGCATGAAAGCTGTTTCAGAAACTTTCACTAAGCTACCTTTCAGTTAGATTGGTTGCAATGGATCAGGTGACTTAATGTTACACAGCTGGCCACCTAAATCACTTGAAATTGTCCCATGCAATTTATTCCTTTGGTGGTTTGTAAAAGTTAAAGTGTTGCGCCACCATTGCTACAAATTTATATGAGCTAAAACAGCGGATTTTTACTGCTGTAAATCAATTACCATTGACTCTTTACAACGTGTTTGACAGGAATTTACATATCGAATTGATATTGTCCGTGAAACTAAATAAGTTATATCAAACTCTTGTATAAAACACTTCAATATTTTCTTTTTACATTCATGTATACATCAAAATATCAGAAATATTTATCGAATAAGTAAACTGAATAAAATTAATAAATATATTAACTATTCATGCGAAAAAAAAACCCTTCCTAAATTATAAAAAAAGGAAATAGGAAATATTATGGATTGAAAACAAGCACAAAAAATCTTTATGAACAAAAGGTAAAGTTACCTCATTCCAAATATAAAATGTTTAAAAAGATTATCAGTTAAATTTTGCGAAATGTTTTCAAATGTATAACCATTACAGAGTTTATGATAGATAGCATGATAATTTGAATTATGATCATTATTTTAAATGTATGTCGCAGAATTTAATTTATAACTAAATCCTGATTGAAAATAGTACTAAGCCAAGTAACAAAAAATAAAATAGAATTTCTTTAATGCTAAAAGGAATTTTTTCTTAAAAAAATTGCTTAACGTGAAGGAAGACAATATTTTCCCCAGAAGAATTTCTAGTGTAACAATTAAGTTAAGAATAAGAATATTAAAATTTTTATAGTGAAGATAGAATTCTTATATTTTAATATTTTTTACACTGAATTAATTTATGTTTAAGGCAGAGATCCCTCCCTCCCTATGTTCCGATCCCTCCATATTTTAATTTTCTATGATACTCAGATTTAAAAAACTTTTACTTTTTTTTTATTATTCGTAGGAATTTGAGCTGAAATTTTTCGCTATCTATATGTATCCTTGAAATATTATGTGTGGTATTTTATGAGCTACGTTGATAAAAATTTAGGTTAAATTGCTCTTCACAGACAAGGAAAACCTTGACATGACCTTCATGGAAAAGTTTTAGAAAGCCTTAACCCCACGAAATGTCCTATATCGTTTGAATTTTATAATTCGATTTGAACTAGGGTGATTCTATTAATAAGTTATGCAACTCGAAAATTTTCGAGTTTCCATATGCATAAGTTACATAAATTATGCAATAAAGAAGAAGTTCATTATGTATTCCCTGTAGATTAAACTGGTCCAATTACTTTAAACTTGGTTGGTTGGTTGTATGAAATTTCGGGCACAGAATTCTTATGGTATATATTATACCAATCACAAGGTAAGAAAACTTTGAGATAGGCTTAACCTTGGAGACAGGTTTGTTGTATGTGAGGAATTTGGTTCCATTTTTTTTGAATAAAACATATTGCATAATCTATAATACTTAATAAAAATGAATAACTAAAATGGAAGTATAACTTCACAAAAATTCCGTCATTTTTTGAAAAGAGATTAAATTAAATATATGTTAAAAAAGTTACTTGAAAACGTATTGCCGTAACATAGTTTATTCGGCTTATTGAATCAAAATGAATTCAAATTAAGAATTTTTTTTTTATAAAAATGATACTGTACTGCTCATATTCTTTTGTTCTTTAGATTAGAGTTAAGAAAATTTTTAACTTTTCATTCTCTAAGGGCTCAAAAAGGATTAATTTATTAGCAATTCATTGTTGTTAACACTGGATTTGTTTATTTATTACAAATTAAATCACACTGTACGCAATATTGCTAAGTTAAACCAAAGTATTACATCGTGGACAAAAGAATATTAGTTTTTGGATGAAATGTTATTTCCGTCAATGAAATAAAATGGAAAGTGGTTTGTTTTTTCTTATTTCAAATGTGCATTTAATATTTTTATTTAATTAAAAGTATTTTGTAAAACATTATCATTTCAAGAGTTCATATACTTATTAATAGTTAAAGAAACAAGTTTGTTAAACAGAAATAATTATAAATTCATGAATCATTGCTTGTGCTTTTAATCAATACATAGAGTTGTTTCAAATTCAGTGAAACAAAATTGATTACACACTTCAATGCTAAAACCTTTTTTTTAGTGTTTGAATACTGAGCATTTTTATAATTTCAATGTATTGTAATTATAATAGTAAATAATAAATTGTTATATAAATATTTATAGGGTTGTTTTGGTTATTATTTTTAATTATTTTTAAGGTTTTATTAATGTAAGATTAGAAGTAACAAGAAAGCTATTGGTGACAGACCTCGTAATTTTGAGTCTAGGTCAAGTGACGAGCACGACACCTTAACTGGCATCCCCCTCACCTAAATTCCACACAACGCCAACGAGAGGACTTTGAACCTGGACAGATTTAAAATGCATAAGTCCCAGTTACACGGCGGGTCTTTAGTGGAATCAAGGCTCGTACCCTCGATTTGACGAAAACCGCCGGCCGAGAGTCCATGGCCACTAAGCTACTGTGGCTAATATTTATAGGGAAATCAATTTGTATTACTTGAAGTTAAGTTTGTTTTAATCTACTAAAAAAAGGACTAATGTATTACAATTCGTTATTATTAATATCTGAGCATATGAAAACGTATGCTATAATTTATTTATATATTTTTTTAAATTTTGAAAAACGAAAATCAACATTTTAAGTTTCGCTTATATTGTAAAATATTTAGTTAAGCAATTTTTACCTACTTGGTTCCCTTAAGTACAAAAACCTTTAAAATAAACGCAGACTTTATTTTCTTAAAAATTCGTTTTCGAATTAAATTTCAATTAGCTTTTCATACAACTGAGCTGAAACATTGTTCTTTAAAAAGTACGTTGTAAATATTTATTTAAATATAATGAATTTAAGCAATGCAAGAATATTCTGGGCATCTAGCATTATACATAAATTTATATATAATACAATAAATATAGTTCTTTTTCTTTTCAATAATGGAGTACTTTATCTTCATCTTAAAGAAATGTTTAATCTGTATGAAATTGTGTTACCTTGAAATAAAATATAGAACATTAAAAATTAACTTTTCAAATTAGTTATGAATAAAATCCGATTTTACTTTGCAAAAATTTAACAATTTGAGGAAATAAAAATTTGATTTTTTTTATAAATCCTTTCACCGATTTCACTCTTTGAAGTGGTAGTTTATTTCAATTTGTATATTTATTCGAACTATATGCATTACAAGCAAAAGTTTTGGCATCTTCTTGGTATTATAGTTTTATTATGATGTAGTACGAAACTACGTCTCAACGTAATGAATTTCTTTAACCTTATTCATTCATCAGAGTAGTATTTATTATTTTATGCCAAAAGGCTGTGCTAAACAAAAGAGTAAATTTAAATAATAATTATTAATTATTTATTTCTATGACTATTTATTCAAGTATTGACTAATACTTTTTCTTTAAAATTTTCTTTTAAAGATTAAATTTCTTTTCAATTTCTTTAGGTGAAATTATTGAAACAGGATTTCATGTTAAAATTGGTTTTATCAAGTTGCATGATGAACAGAAATTTTTTTCTTAAAAAAAAAGGAGTCAAAACTGGAAAAGGAAATATATTTTAGAAGAAAACTTCAAGTAATTCTGTATTACTTAAGTTAATTTCCAAAATAGTGTAAAAATTTCTTCATTCATTAAATTTCGCTTCATTGTATTGAAAAAATCAATCATATTGATCAACATAGGGGAATTCTTAAGTAGAAATGTTTATGAAGTAACAAAAAAATTGCTTATTCCATTTAAGAGAAATCTAAACTCAAATTTTTTTCAAAAAGTTAAATTGGCATTCATTATACGCGGATATCTTACGCGGGAATTTCATTTTTTTTTAACATTAAATTTTTTCAAAGCTGTTTTTTGTTTCGCCTTAAAAATACTTAAAGCCGACAAATGTCATAATATGTCCCCTAAGGACTTAAGGCCATAAATCCTTAACAAACAAAGAGGTCGCGGTAGAAACGTGATCTTGGTGGCGCACTCGCGGCCTGTGTTGTTTCCGTCCAGTCGTGAGTTGAAGCTCTGATGCCAACAAAGACCCTGCCGTAAAACGGTCTGATGCAATTTAAATTTGGTCAAAACCTTAAGTCCTGTTGACGGGGTGTGAAAGTTTGGAGAAGGAGGGTGTCAGTTTAGATGTCGTCCTCATCACTTGTTCGAGGTTGAACGTCACGAGGTCCGTCGTCAATAGCCCTCAAGTTGCTTCCAAGCGCGACGTTAGTAAATTACACTAAAATAAAAAATGAGATGATGTTTTCAACAATGAAGTATTGAAATATATAGTCTATAACAAGAACAACAACAACAACAACAAAATCCGATTAACCAAGTAGAAGTTGTCTGATGGAAACAAAAAACGGTGAATAGGAAAACTATGTACAGAATAGAAAATGTTTAAAATTTCAGAAAAATTGAATGATCAATTTCCGAGTTACATAGTTACAAAGTAATGAGCTCAATAAGGCGTTGACACTCCTCTAGTCTGCCACACGACGTGTCATAGAGTGATTCAGATTCCTGATGGTCTCACTGCGGTATTCCTTGACAAATTTGCTATTGTTGGGAGAGGTCGTCAACATTTCCAGGTCGATGCAGTCGCCTTCTCATTACATCCCAGACATGCTTGATTGCAGAGAGATCTGGCTGGCCAAGGAAGTGTTTGGCAAGCTGTAAAACAGTTCATAGCAACACATGCCGAATGCGATCTGGCATTATCTTGCTGAAAAATAAGGCCAGAGTACTGCAAAAGGAACGGTAGCAAAACAGGTCTCAGAATGTTGTTGATGAGTCGTGTCTCTAATGACGTCCAAAGGGGTCCGACTATCAAGAGAAATGGCACCCCAGACCATAACTCCTCACCAGACACGTCTTCGATCATCGTCAGGAAACAGTTGGAAGCGGAATTCGTCGCTAAACACGAAACGCCCTCAGTCAGCATCATTTCAACCTGATAGAGCCAAGAACCATTGTAATCTGCCTCGAAAGTGTGCAGGCGTGAGTGTCAGGTGGCATAGAGGTTGTTACCAACGTAGATTTTGCTCTATCAGATGTCTTTGAATGGTCATTGTGGGCACTCGTGTGCGGGTCACACGTCTGATGGTTGATTACGATGAATCAGGCGCTGTGACAGCCGATATGACAATCACTCTGTCCTCCCTGCTGTGGCCCTAGGTCGACCGCTACCATCATGACGCTGAAATCTGCCATTGTCCATCCATTCTTGCCAGTATCTTCTAATCGTCGCATCGCTTCGATCCATATGACTAGCGATTCTCCGATTTGCCTAACCTGCCTCTTTCAATCCAATGATACAACCTCTTTCAAACTCTGACAGTTGCTCGTAATGAGCTCGAATCCTGCGGCGCCTCATTTTTTTAGTTGTTGAAATATATCCTACATCGAAATGCAACAGAAAATTTGACCATCAGATTGAGAATCACTTTTTATAAACACCTGCTGAGTGTGCAGTTCCTATGAGCTGTAGCTTTCCTCTATTCATTCATTGGATACCGAATTTTAACTATTTGTATGTTCGGTACAAATGTCTTTGCATATTAAAAAGTCGGGCAACTCCTTCTTAGTGCGTCGTTATATATATATATATATATATATATATATATATACAGCTTCCTACATTTTTTTTTATTTGCGTACGTTGATTAATATTGAAATATTTCAATTTAGCTTCAGATACTGCATTAATAAGAACAGTAATGAAATAAATTACTGATAAATAACTTTTACTCGAGTCCCCAGATTTATAATGAGAGAATGGGATACTCCAAATATTTTCGTATTCATTTCGCATGCTAAAATACATATATTTTTTGCTCTTTTTACCCATTTTCTTGTCAATTTAGAATTCGATAAGGGTATTTAAATATAATTAAGTAAGTGTGTTTTGACCGATTGAAAGCATTTTTTTTTCTTACTTTGGCTCTTTGTTTCTTTAGATTCTAAATTATTTTCATCTTATTTTAATTTTTTTATAAAAATTTGTAAACATTTTTAGGTTATGCACAAAGTGTTAAACATTTAGAAAGATTTCAAAATGGCTCATTTAAGTATTTAAAATAACAGGAGACATTTTAGAAATATATAGAAATGTATATCCGCGATACCTGTGTCATTTTTCATATTTAGAAGGAACATAATGGTATTTTAAAGAAGCGTTCCTCAATATATTCTCATTTTCAAACCCTTGTGATAATATTCTAGGGAACCCCAGCGCTTATGTAACAAAATTTTTTCATAAATATTTTACTAGCAATATTTAGAGGGAAAAAAAAGGGCAATAATTTTAGTCATTTATTTGAAAAAAAAAAGCTATTATATGCATTTAGTATAATTCTATATAAATATATATAGGTATAGATACATAATAAATTTCTTTAGTATTAGAATTTATACTAAATATTAATGAGACATCTTTTTTTTTTTTTGGAATATAAATATTGAATTCGGAGTCTGACATTCGATATACATAGGCGGCTTTCATCTTCCTCGGAAAGGAGACGATTTCTTTCCTTATTTTTAATACTTCTTAACCATTTCGTGACTGCAGGCACAAATGAAAGCATATCGTCGAGGCCTGAGATTTTACAAGTTTAAATCCACGAAACGACGAACGCTTTAAATTTAATCACGCTCTTTGGAGCATATATGCGGTCTATGTTTTGTATATTTATTTATTTACATATATTTTAAATTCAATATTTTTATATTTATATTAATGTTACATTTAATTATTACAGTACTTTCTTTGTAATCGGACACTTAGCTTTTCCCGTCCTGCCAATAATCTGGTGTTTTTACTCTAAGTGAAAAATCATAGAAAATTACTTTGTACAACCTAATTCTACGTTATAACGTAGGTTATCGATACAAAACAGTACATTTTTTGTAGTTTTAGTGATTTCGTGATTTTGACTATTTACATGTACTATATAAAATTTCTTAATTTTTTTTTAAAAAAACCTCCGATCGGGCTGCTAATCAAACAGAAGAAACTGTAGTACGTGAAGATGCGCATTAAGCTTTCTAATTTAGAACATCTGCTATTATCGACACAATCTCGCCATTTTAAGCTGAACTGTACATGCGAAAACATAGAGGATACACTTGATGTTCCGTCAAGTACGAGTCGCGTAGTATAAAATTTCCTTTCTTCGAACAATACAGAATAATGTAGCAGAAATTCACCAAAATATGAAATGAGTATACTGTAAAAAACTTTATGAGTGTTGGTGTTGTGCTTGAGCGGTGTATATAATTTTAAAATGGGAAAACCGATTATCACGATGTAAGGGGATCGGGATTGTAAGTCTATTCAAACAAACATTAACAGCAGAAAGAGTTTTTGTGGCCGAAAACGTGTCTTGTCTATTCAGTTTATGGTACCAGAAACAAGTATCTCTGCAGCTGTTTGTTGTCAGGCTTTACGACGACTACAAAGAGAAGACCAAAGCTTCCAGACCAATGAGGAGCTTCGAAACAACGAGTAGATCCATCTAACACCACTGGCGGCAACGTTCTTCGAAGAGGGGATCGAAAAGCTCTTCCACCGATATGGGAAATGCTTGGCAATTATGGAGAAAAGTAACCATGTTTGCAAACTCTTGATAATAAATTCATCTAGTTCTGTATTTTTGTCTTTTTTTATGGTTGATAAATAAAACGTCCAGTACATTAACATAGGGATTTAGCTGTTATTATTCGAAATCATAACAATAATAAGACGACCAGGTATACGCATCAAGCATATTTATTCCTTTTGATGAGAGAGAGGACATTTTGCATACATTTTGGGTAGATCGTAGCATGACTCTGGCCTTAATAGCCAGAGTGAAAGTGAGAGAGAGAATTTTACCTTTTTTCGTATTTATATGGAGAGATTTTCTTTAGGTCATGTGATATTGGATGAAGGAATTTAGAGAGATTTCTTCTGGAGAAGAAAAGCTTAGTAGGGATTATCCCTTCAGCTCTGCAACCATGGGAAAGTTAATTTAGCAGATTTTGCAAGCGCGTGATCACTTAAATTAAAGATTAAATTGAAATAGTATCAGAAAATAAAGAAGCAACTTTTTATTGTGATTTAAAAGAATGGAAAAATTAGAAAATTAAATTATTTTTATGTTGAATAATTACTGTACACACACAAACGCGCGCGCGCGCATACACTTTCAACGGAAATCCAAAATTTATCCAAAACTACTATGTCATTAAATATCATTTTCAATGAATCGTCCTATTGTAAGTCACACTTTTCTTTTCTTCTTTAAAAGTTAGGTTCTGAGGATGAAGGAAGTGCTAGAGAATGGATACTATACCCAATCATGTAGTCCTATTGAAAGGGATGGAAAATAATAATCAGTTTTATTCGCCAGCTTCTCTAGATGGGATACAATAAAATTTGATATTTGTTGGTATCGATGTTCACAATTCAGTCAAGATAATCTTTTAACTATAACTTGATCCTTCCATAAGTTTAACTTACTTTTAAATCCATGAATCTTGGTATTTGAAATCAAAATATTTTCTCTGCCGCTTTGCAGTAACTTATTCAGTTGACGAAAAACATCTGCTATATAAGCTAGCATTTGTACCTAAATTTGATCCTCAATGCATTTAGTACAATCTTGTTTGTTGTTTTGTTGAAAATGTATATGTATATTTCATCCCTTAACTCAAAAAGCTGTTAAAATCTCTGTCTCTACTTAACCACTCGATTTCAATGTATTACAGCTGTGCTCTCTTTATCCATGTTTTCTCAGAGCTTTTTAAAGATTCTGGAATGAAGTGGCTTTCGTTTAATGAAGTTTGTCATTTTTATAGCATTATCAAATATATCTTTTGTAGTTCATTACCAAAAGAGGAACCAAGAATACTTCTCTATAAATTAAACAGTGTGTGGGAAAAACATGGACATTTTCTTTTCTTTTACAAGAGTAACATATCTATTTATGGAGCCAACCATGGAAGTAACACCATCCAACATTCTAAGAAATATTTTTTTTCCAGATATGCACATAAAATATTAAATATATCTATTCCTGTGCTTGTTTCAAGCTATTCTTTGAAGCAGAGGAAGTTTACTTGAATTTCCCCTACAAATATTAGAACATAACATTTGCAAAAATTCGCTTCTACAACAACGCCATAAGATAAAATGCCTTAATAATTAGCCCGAGGTAGACGTAGTTCGTAGAGGCGCAGCAAAAAGTGACAGGTCAACATTTCTTCGGACACATTGGTCCAGGGTTCAAAACACTGTCCGCATTCCAAGTTCAACAACTCTTTCCCTCTCTACGCCGAAAAACATCTTACGCCGAAGTGGTGACTCAAGATTTGAACAATGGATGATAGAACAGCCTGGAACTACTGGTTGCATATCCCCTAACGCAAACACTTGTCTCTGTGTGTCTAATTTAGGCAACAGCGCAAAAATCACAACTAGTGAAATTTTCGACTTCGGCGCACATGTCGACGAGAACCGCACTCAAGAAGAGACACCGTTGACGTCAAATGGAAAACTGTTCCTAGCAAAACTCAATTCAACAGGGAGAGTATGAATATCAATTGCAGTAATGGCTGAAAAAGCAGCCTTCTCTATAAATACCAATGTTTCTCTTCGTATCATCACGATGAACAATAGTACGCAGGAGTATGCAGCAACTTTCTTCAACAACAATGCCAAAAGTTAAAGCACCTTAATAACTAGCCCGAGAAAGATGTCTTTTTTCGTCCAATAGGTAGAGGCTCAGCAAAAAGGGACTGGTCACCTTTTTTTCGGACCCACTGGTTAACGGTTCGAAACATCGCCGGCATTCCAAGATCAGAAACTCTCTCTCCCTCCACGGGGTAGAAAAATCACTAAACGCCGAACATTTGTAGTTTAAATTCCACTTGAATTAAAAAAAAATATCATTTTTCAGTTTATTCATACAAATTTTCTTCAACATCGTGTGATATATCACTGATTCGCCGACTTACGGTATAGTTCGAAAGTGGAATATTTTCAATTTTCGTTACTGTATCTTCACCCAATATTTTACCCACTAAAATTTTACATGCGGGCGTTATCAGTTTCTCACAATTGGGGGACTTTCTTTTCCTTGCAATAAGCTCTGCTAGCAAATAACTTGCTTCCTGAGTCTTTTTATTAAATCTTAATATGTTTATTAAAACAATATTCTGTTTATTTTAACAGAGTTTTAAAATAATCAAGTGTTTTAATTTCAGTATGATTTGTCGAGCAATACCTGTTCAATTTGGTTGGAGCCATATTTGTATTCGTAGGTATTTTTAAAAACAAATGAGATATAATGGAAAAGGACATTCTAGATAAACCATTTCACGTAAAGCTGTTGATAAATAACTTTCATTTTAATTGTGAACGCTTTTGCACCTCAATTCTTTATCTCTCAATTGAAATTTTGTATGAGATTCTAAATCTTCCTCTCTAATTTCTACAGAATCGTTTGCATTGTTTGTCTTTAAGTATCACCACATCTTAACAGTTAAAATCTGTTGAAGAGTTAAAAAATGAGAAAAAACCGAATGGGATACTCAAAAAGTAGTAAAATAATAATTAAATGTATAAAAAAAACGCGCACTATCACTATGTTTAACCAATAACTTGATCCTACCCATTTAGTATTACTAAAATGCTCACATAGTCCCCCCCCCATTACCCCCACTGAAGTATAGTAGCGAAATAGGAAACAACTGTTTTCCCTTTTATGACGTACGTGTTATTTCTCTATTTCTTACGGAACCCTTAACAATGTTTCGAGGAATCCTGGTTTGGAAATTCTGCTGTGAAATGAACTGTTGACTTCGTGTTGATTCAGTTTCACCCTTTGAAAGTTATTGGGATAAAGAAATAGAATTTCTTGTATAAATATGGGATACAAAACATTCTCTAGATATTATGTGACGTTGGGATATTCCCAGTTTTCTCTTCGCTAACCTCGAAGACGTTTGGAATTGTATAAAATTACAATTTCTTCCCAAACCAAAATGAAACGTGATTAGGTAAATTAGATGAAGATAAGAAGTGTGGTGAATTGAATTAGAGATAATGATATATAATGAAAATAGAATTGAAAGGAAAGAGAATGGAGATAGAGGATAACGATAGGTTAACAGATCTCCAGATTTAATTGAAGAATTGTAATTAATCTTTTATATTGGATCGCGAAGTGCTTGAATTGAGATGATTGATTTGGTAAGCTTAAAGAGGTATTTGAAAGACAGAGAGTGATCTTGGATATTTTAAATGATTTATGTTGTTTTTCTCTAGCATATCTTCAGTTGGAGTCTTGAAATCATTGATTATTTAATTAGTCTTTTAGGTGATCGTGTAGTTAAATAATGAAGGAAATATGGCACAAATATAATGAGTTTATTTTAATATTGTTTAAAATTATTCTTTATTACCACTTTGTTTTGTTAAGAGATAACTGTAACTATTATAAAGTTATTACTGAAACTTTTTTGCATTATCTAAACCAGTTTTAAGACATCTTTCAACCCGATTTTCAATAGTAAATTAATATTTTTTGTTGCAATCATTCAGGTACACCCATAATTCATTGAAGAATTAAAAGAAGATTTATTTTCTGCTAAATGAATTTAATAAATTGCTGTACAAATGTCTTATATTGTCTTATTATATGTCTCTACAAAAGATGAACATTATAGTTTTTAGCATTTTAAGATGCTGGTTGATTGCTTTTATTAACGTCGCACTAGAAACAGCACAAGAGCTATCGGCGACGAACCTCGTAATTTTGAACCTCGGTCAAGTGACGAGGACGACACTTGAACTGGTATCTCCCTCTCCTAACTTCCTCACCACGCCTACGGGAGGACTTTGGGCCCCAACAGATTTAATATGCATCATCGCCGGCTACACATCGGGTCTTTAGTGGCATCAAGGTTTGAACCTACGACTCGACAAAAACTGCCAGTCGCGAGTTCGCGACCATGACCCCAGTTTAACAGATGGCTTAGGAATGAGAAGAGTCTCTGTCGTATTAGAGTCTAGTGTTCTGAATGACCAGCAAAAATCAGTATTTTTCAAAAAAATATCACGAATTCCTTGCCCAACGTGCCATAATATCCTGACTTAGTACAGTGCTATTTCTTCCGGTCTCCGTTCATGAAGAGATGCATCAAGAGACAAATTTGACTATGACGAAGTGGTCAAAAGATAAGGAAGGAGCTGTCAGTCAACATGGCAGATGAGTATCAAAAATATTTCAAATAAGGAAATCACCGATTGAACAAATTTATTAAGTGTAACGGAGAATAGTTTGAAGTTAATAAGGATGCTTTTGCGCACGCACGCACGC
This sequence comes from Nephila pilipes, assembly GCA_019974015.1. Classification (NCBI taxonomy): domain Eukaryota; kingdom Metazoa; phylum Arthropoda; class Arachnida; order Araneae; family Nephilidae; genus Nephila; species Nephila pilipes. The sequence continues at coordinate 78,461 of BMAW01045968.1, forward strand.
ACGCACGCGCACACACACACAAATTAAAAGAATTTTTTTTGTGTGTGTGGCATTATTTACCGAGTATTCTTTTTAGTATTCTACAGAGTTTGTAATTTTCTCTTTATCGTGATAGTATTTAAAATCAGTTAAATATTTCAAGGATTACATTAAAATATTAATTCATATATGGCATAATTTTGTACTTTCTGAATACTAGTGTTAAGATTTTAAAGAAGTTACGAATTTCATAATGAGCTGCTTTTAGATAAATATAAATATTTAGTTATTATTAATTCAAAATGAGCCACAATGAACTGTACTATTACATAGAGAGACGGTGAGAAGTAAATAATGAAGTACGATTAGAATTTAAAATATTTTAAAATCTTTAATTAAACAGAAATTCAGATTTACTTTTTGATTTTACCAGTCATAAACACCTACGTATTACATTTACATATGAATTGTTAAAATTGGTTTCCTGAAAGAACAAGGAATCAATCAAGAATTAGGTGTGTTGGTCTTTTTTCTTTAGCTTGAAGTATTTGGAAAATTGACTAAGCTTTTTTTTACAATTGAGTAAATAAATATTACTTTTAATTTTTAATTGTAGATACTGATTGTAAGTGCCAACTTGTTGAGCCCAAGAACTTGATAAAGAGCCTAAAAACTTGTATGTGTGAAAGCTGTAGGACTATTTATTGAATTAGGCACCCACATATTATTGCTACAATAATAGTGCTAAATACTCCATCAATTCAATTTGTTGCTCGAAATTCTCGTTATTACTACGGAATCAAAATCAGTTTGTTAATCAATTCATTTTGTTAAATTTTACGATAATAGTTAATATTACATTTATTTATACTTAAATATTCATCAAGCTGTTTTTAAATATTTCTCTATTTTAAGTAATACACTTATGTAAATTTGACTTTAACGAAATGTAAGGCATGAAAAATAAAGTTATGAGGTTAAATTTTACTTTCAACAAGTTGAAATAGTTCCAAGGTACGTATGAATCCATGTACTCGTTGATTATATATTAGCGTCACATTTCGAAGCAAACGAATGCAATGAATCCATACTCTCAGACAAGACAGTCGAAACTAAGAAAAGCAAAGTTTTTTTTTTTTAAAAAAAAATCTGATTAAGCGAGTTTAACTTGAAAAGCATATAACTTGAAAGTTAACTTGATAAGTATATAACTGGAAAGTTAACTTGAAAAGTACATAACTTGAAAAGTATGTAACAAAAGTAATCTTCTGCTAGAAGCAAATAAGAAACAGTTTAACGGTTTTATTAGATGCTTATTAATGACACACACTTAGAAGCAATATGAGGGCTATTGGCGGCAGACCATGCAAATGTCAAATGACGAGGGTGATACCTGAGTTGGCACTTTATTCTCCAAACTTTCACACCATCTCAAAATGAGGAGTTGGATCCCCGCCAGGTTCAACGCGTTACAACCTCACTATACGATAGGTCGTTTGTGTCAACTGGATTCGAGCTTACGACTCGCTAGAAACAACGCTGTCAATGAACTCACAACAATGACTACTTGGCTCCCGCAATCGCAACAGCTTAATGGAATAGGAGAAAATGCAAATTGCAAATAAATATTAATTCGAAAATAAATCATAAATCTAAATTCCACGCACTTGAACGACGACACTAAAAGATATGACGTAGGAATCAAATCTGTGCCAATTATAGTAGTGATTCTATTTACTGCATAAGGAGAAAAAAAGTGTGATTCACAATATCAGTTTATACTTCAGTTTGTGTCGAAAAATGCTGTTATGTACTAAAATAGAAAATACAGTGGTCTCTTCTGTTTAAGAAATATTTGAATAAACATCTTCTAGAAGTAAACATGCATTTTCCGAAATAATTAAAATTGAAATAACGGGAAACTACCAAAATTAGAGTGAATATAACAAAATGTTTTATGTGCGGAACTAACTAAGAGTTTCACTTTAAAATTAAGTATTCGATTTTTCATACTTTTTTAGTAAAATTTAGCTTATGTTTATTTCACATATTTCTTATATTAAAAAATCAGTTAAGATTAAAATTTTGTGCCGTTGATATGCGCCAATTATATATTTATTTGGGTTCCAAAATGTTCGCTTGTATCTCTAAATATCTCCAAGAAAAATACTGGAAAACTAATTTAAAATCCTATTTCGCAGGTTATTTAATTTTTGATCACATGAAATTTAAATTCATGATCAAAAGGTACAGTGGAAAAGTTTGAAAATCAATGTTATTAAATCCTTTTAACTTATGTTTTTGAAACTAAAATTTCTTTTAATTAACAAATGTATAATCTAAAGTCAGTTTTTCAATAGTTTTATTATCTGAGAATGAAGCTATTTAACGCATTATACATAACAATATATAAAATTAAAATAATCTATAAGCTAATTTTATGATGTTTATATTGAATAAATGTTTTTTTTATATATATATTTTTTTTATTAAAAATATCATTACCGAAAGAATATATTCTTTATTTAAAAAAATTACAAACTCACAATATCAAAATTAGTCTTTTTATAAATATTTTAGAGCATGATTAATAACTGAGCTTGAATTTTTTAAAACTTAAAACCGACCGAGAGCCTATTTTAAATTTTCAAATAATCTTCATAAAAATATTATAAAGCTCTTTTAAATCTACAAAACTCAATATAACTTAACCCAATATAACTTTAAGAAAACTGAAACTCAATACAATTTTAAAAAAGGTATTATTTTATTTAATTTGGACATTACAAGGACAATACACGTATTCACTAGAAGACAATAATAATATCCATAATATAATCATTCATTTTCCGTCAATTTGAGAGCTCTAATCTAATCCTTAAGATCTTTAATAGTAACCTTCTGCTCTTGGATCAGTAATGGGGACCAAAACGTATCGGACGCCTGGCTTCCTCTCAGGAACAATTGGCTTTATTGCTGGAATAACTGATCTGTGCAAAACTGGTGCAGTTGCATCTGCTGAAGATTCAACGGTGACATCAGCAGGGTTCTGGTTGGTGGTACCTGGCTCGTTGGATTTCACCACAGCTCTGAATCCGTTTTCATCGGCGATATATTCCACTACTCTAGAGTGTCCTTCGAGGTTGTTGACGGTATAGGAACCAGAGACTCGTCCAGCTCCATCACTGGATTCTTGGCGGGAACTGCTGCCGCCATCTTCGGTTTCGGCATTGTAGTTGTAGGTGTATGGAATAGGTACCACTGGTTCCTACAGTAATACATACATTTTCAACGTAAATATCACCACAAAATATGAAGATATTCGTATGAAAAATTTGAGACTTTTGGTTGTAGCGATTTGGTTTGCTGGTTTGCTCCAGAGATGGAAACGATTGAAGTTATTGGTACAAGGGTTATAATTGGCCAAGTTACATGAAACACATGCTAATTCCCGACCCCCACCAGGAAGAATCTGTGATCTAAAGTAAATTAGACTGAGAGAGAGAGAGAGAGAGAGAGAGAGAGAGATGTAAATACAAGAAAGGAAGAATAAGAGAGATAAAATGGCAAGAAGAAGGGTCGAAAATAATAAAAGAACGCTTGATCATCTCAGGGTTACATTAACCTTATTTAATAAAGACAGAAAAATGAATGGTGAAAAGAAAAGAATTTTTTGGTTCTTTGGGGTCGCAAATATTGTATTTGTGTAAAGAAGTAAACCCTTGAGATGGAAATGATTTAAGAGAAAATATAAAAGATTGATATACACAGAAATTTAAAAATAGTCATATATCGAGGACTTAGTATATATATAATTTTAGTCATAGGTAATTATCAATGATAATAAGTATTAAAATCAAATGATATATTGCGTTTCTGTCAATTTAGTTTGATTCATAATATATACAATTAAAATAAAATAGATGCCTCTTAGAAATATAAGAAAATAAATGTAGTAAATTAACATTTTTACATTAAACGTACTACATTTGTTAGATTAAAATATTTTACCCCCATATATCCTTCTGAAATCATAGTAAGTACGTTTACTTCAAATCTGCAATTAAAGTACTTAAAATTTTAAAAATAGATTCAGGCATATCGTACATCAATTTCTTCAAAATATTTTACTAGAGAAGAAATGAGTTTCAAGATCGTTGCTGAAAACTATATAAAAACCGTTCTTTATTTTCTCTTGAAGCCCAAAAATAAAACACGTGCATTGTAAAAACAATGCATTGGCAATGTGTTTTTTAAAACTCAAAAGTTTCTTAATTCTCATAAATTAAGGACCATTTCATAAGTGTTTGAAATTATAATTGTAAAGATTGAATAATCAGTTACATTTCGTTATGAAAATTTGATTAGTTTCTATCCAAATTTTTCCATAAATAAGTTTCTAAAAAGTAGTATTTATAAATAATAGATTACATAATAACATCCATCTCATCAAATTTAAACATAAAATATCACCCTATTTTTCATTAAAAAAAACAGATGCCATTATATCACTAAAAGGAGTAAATTTACTGTTTGAGATATTTTCATTATAAAATGTAGAAAATTTTTATACTTACCGAAACTTGGGCAATTGCAACTGCAATCAAAGCAGCAAAAACGACGAAAACCTACGTAAGAATAAGAATAATAAATTTATTTTGTTTCTGTTAACACTTCACTTGTACAAATATTAAAATTTGTGATTAATTTTTTAAAAATTTGCAAAATTGATTTGAATGATTTGTAGAGAAAGACAAAAAAATATTTCATGACCATTCATTAAGTTAATAGTATGTAAGTAAGGAAATAATACAATAATTTAAAATTTTAGAGCATATTAAAAACTTTAAATAAACTTTTATTTCAATTTTAGGAATTTATTCGACTTAAACAACATGTTTAAAATAAGTATAAAATTATTTTCTGTTTCTACTGTGATCGAATTTTTAATTTTTGTAAAAATTTTCTATATGTATTTATATACGGAATTAGTTATTTTATTTTCATATAACACTCTTATCAATTAATTTGTTTCAAAAATTACTTCAGGGAAATTATATCTTCTTAAAAAATTCTTATTTTAGATAGCTTTGGTTACATAGAACTATCCCAATAAAATTAAGCACTCTCCATAATTACTATTTCCCTATATAATATAACTATTTACGCAAGCGCTAACTATATTTAGCTTGAAAATAGATTTATATAAGAAAGTAAAATATACGAATTTATCTTAGCTTCAAAACTGAGATTGATTTAATCTGAATATGCCTCAGAAAATTCTTAAAATTATGATTTTAGAATCATATTGGAAATATGATTAATTTCAGAAGTCTTGGATCTCAATTTTCAATTACGATATGATGCGAGCTTGAGTAACAAATAAATCTATTTTTCTTTAACTGGAATAAAAAGCTTACTTAAAGCCAAGAACACAGAGAAAGAAATAATTCAAAGCTCTAGAGCAAACCATTACCTTCATTTTGGATTGTAGGACTGTTTTCGGTAGACAGTTCAGATGACAATTGTATAAAATCAAATGGAATCCTTATTGCTTATATACTTCAAAGACACAAAGAGAACTGTACTTAGAACAAGATTTGAATACGAAATTTTATTATCATATAGGAAGGGTATAATACGGCCCGAAATTTTTTTCTTTTGATTTTGTCTCTTTCAGTATCCGTTGGAATTTTTCGATTTCCTTGATCTTTATTTTATCTCCTCCCGAGTTCTTATCTTTGTATAATGACAATAAAATCTACTCACGTATCGCCACATTTTTGAAAAAGATTTTAGTAGGAAACGACCATTAATTGGAATTTGTGAACGAGACAGTCCAAATGCATTTTTTTGTGGTCCATTCAGTCGGGTTTTCTTTTTGAATTAATTGGGAAGACCTTGAACTAAGCATATGAATAGCGGATTCCTTTCCATTACAAAATCCCATTTTTTTTTTCATTTGAAGTAATTAATTGGGCCTTTAAAAAGTTTTCGGTCCCGTTTTAATAAATTAACTTTTTCTCTATAAAAATTCAGCCAAATGACGATTCTTTAATATTTTATGAAAGTTTTTCAAGTAATTAATTCTATTAGAATATTTAGAAAAATTTACTTATAATTCTGACAGCTGAATTTTTTTGTGTAACATTTGTAATAAAAAATTAAATTAAGCATTTGTAGAAATGAGCAGTTATTAAAAGCGTTTATAAGTATTCCTTCTAGCTATGAGGGAAAATGTATAAAACACTTAAATTTTTTTATAAGCATTTGAAAAAACAGTTTTGAGTGAAAGGAAAACAGTTAATAAAACTTCTTTAATATGAATTTTATAAAAATTACATCATTTTTGGAGCGTTAAATTTTTGATTAACTTCATTTACAATAGTTTTTTTTATTAGATTTAATTTAGTTAACTTGTTCTGAAAAATCGATTAATGTTTTTAAAAGTATAAAAAAACTGATAAATGAAAGAAATATTTAGCATTAAAATGTTAGAAGTACTTTATTTAGGAATGACACAAATCAAAATAGAGGTTATTATTTTAAAAATTCAATGCCAGTTTCAAGCTTTTTCGAGATACTGCTCAATGTTGATTCTATTCATATGTTAGCTTTTTTTAAAATTTTTTTCTTCGAGTATTTATCAGTATGACTAAATGTATTTTTGATATTTATGAAAATACTTACGTCATATTACTAAAATTGACAAATTTTAAAATAGAAAATTAGAATTATAAATTTAATTAAATTTTAATATAATTTTTAAATATAATTTGCTCATTTAAATATGTACTTCATATTCATTTAAATTTTTTTTGTTTGATGTTTTTAAGGATATTTATATCGTAATTGCGATAAAATACTTTTATAGGGAAAGCAACAAGTAACATACATAAAAACTAAAAATTATTTTTGAATTTTGTATTATTTTTGAAATTAAACTTACAAATTATAAAATTAATAGCTTCGCCTCGTCGAATATGCTAGTATACGGCTGCCACACACATTTATTCTTTCACTAACCAATCATTTGCGGTATTAAGTATGTGGGACATTCAACAAACTAAAGTTGTATTCATAAAAGATCAGCTTTTTGAATTAAGAATATTATTCAAATCTTTCACTAATGGAAAAAAAAAAAACATTATAAACATTTATTTATTTGGCAATGGTTATTCAAAGGTTCAGTTCTAAGGGGTTGTTTTGAAAGTGATACTGTTTTGTAGATCACTCCCGAATTTGTTCGAAGACTGCAGCAATTATACATGTTGCTCAGCAGCTCCCACAAATAGTTCCACATTGTTTTTTTGTCTCACTAAGTGCTATTTGTTAAATTTCTATTCTTTGAGAACTTGAATTGTACTTTGAATAATTGAAAATTGTGTTTCAAAGAATAAAAACTGCTCAATGAGAGCCAATCAAATCTAATAATTTACATTGAGAATTCTTCTTTGATTCATTTCATCATAAGAAAAATATTCTTAGCCCGCAAATGGGAATCTTTGGAAAATTGAGATAATTTTCTAAATAATATTTTAAAATAACGATCCTTCATAAGAATTTTGACAGTTTCAAGAAAAATGACGGACTTAATAGAATATCAGTTTCAGATATATTATACGTGAAATGATACAGTTGCGGTTTTTCATTCCGTATAAGATTTACCATGAGCGAAAAGTTATGTAAGGATAAATTTAGCAAAACAAAATTTATAAGATTCGAATTGATATTTTGAAAGACAAAATATTTTGAGTGAAATTTATTCAGAACCTTTAAGTTACAAATATTTTGGTTTAGATTAAAAAATCTTTTATTTTTGATAGATTTAATAAAATTTAAACAGGTAACCAATGTTGAAATTTTAATAAAATTTATATTATATTAGAATATAAATTATTATAATATATTTATTAGAGAGAGAGCTTACAATTTCCTTTAATTACCTTAATTACAATAAATAGTTGTGACCACTTTTTTAAAAGAAATGTTTATATGTGTTTTCGAATATTCTTATTCCTGTAGAAAAATTGATGCATTCAAGTTTGTAAATTGCAAACAATAATATTTAAATTAAAATTATTTAATGACATTCGAAAAGATCACGTTCCTTTTCTAAAAGTAATAAATAATGAAAGTGACCGAAGCATGCAAGTTATAAGAATATTTTTTTAATGATTTCTACTTAATAAATATTAAATACCAATTTTTATTCATTTAATATTATTATTCTCTGAATTTCCCTCTTTTAGCGGAGTAGATGCATTCAGGTTTGTAAATTACATAAGAACGGCATTTAAATCCAAACTATTTAATGAGAATATGAGTAATTATATTTGTGTTTTATCATAATAATTATAAAACCAACCCAAATCTTTGAGCTTTTAGAATACTTTCTTTTTTTTATTTCAACTTATTAAATATTAATATAAAAATCCTCATCTTTTCTAAATGGGGATGGTTAATTATTTTTTTTTAAATCCTATCTAGAAAAACTGTTTTAAATTAGAAGTATGAATGAGGAATTTTGAAGACACTAAAATGTAAATCATACTCTTCCTGACCTTGGAATGCGGTACTAGTGAATATATCTTCCACGTTTTCGTTTTTCTTTCATTCCAAAGTAACGGAAAATCCAGTTCTGGAGACTTATGAGATTCATTTGTGACTTTTGAATGTTAATAAAGAAAATGTCTATCAAAAAATAAGATTTGACCTTGCGTCAAAATGATTTAGATGATGGGAGACGTAGATAAAAATCTATTTAAGCTTCCACATTTTTTTTAAATTCATGATTTTAAATCATAGAACTTAACTGATAAACCTCTGAATATGGAACTCGGTTTGAAGTCATTTTGAGGATTTATGATTGACGACTTTTTGGCTCGAGCTTGTTTGGGACAAGGTCAAAATATAAAAGAAATTTCAGATTGGCAGATACACAATTTGTACCTTGAAAAGGATTATAAGTGATTAGTATTCCTTGTTACATTGAAACATTCTTCCTTATTTAAATTTAAAATTGATGAGCAATTATAATTGATGTGAACAATTGCTGTCGAAAATGTTCCAAATGCGTGATAATGAATCATAGAGATTCATTATAAAATATTTATTTATACTTAGTGAAACTTCTGTTATTATCTTGGTCTCTTATTTACCTTTTAACTCAAAAGACAAATTTCTCAAGCAAATTTTACCAAATTATTTTACCACGAAAAAGGAATAGAGTGGAAGTGAGCAAGGAAAAGAATGAAACATAAGTGAAATAGGAAATTTTAAGTTTTAAAAGGAAATCATAATTGACAAATAATTATTATTTGGGGCTTACCTAAGTGATTTAAATTAACATCGAAAAACAGAATGTTGTACTTTATTAGAATAGAAGAAATATGGAATTTCAAGACATTTCAAATACGAAGAATACTGTTATACTCTGATGTTAAAAAAAAGAAATTGGAAGTTCTAAAAAAAACAATTTGTCTAAAGATACTGAAATGTTTTATTGCTGACTTAAAAAGTTTGTAATAAAACTAGATATAAATTGGAAAAAAAATCAATTGTAATCTAAAGCAAAAATTTAAAAGACGAATGAGTGAACTATATGAATATTAAAATACTATTATCAAAGTTCTGAGTTTTATTATTTGACAAGAATTTCGTAAACTTTTATTATTTTTTTTATGAATATAAAAGTTCATTTTTAACGACTTACATAACAAATCCTACCAAATGCATTAATGATACATTCGAATATAATATGCTCAGGTATGAAAAATGTATGTTGGAATTATTTGTATATATCATGAAAGAAAATTGCCTAATCTTTAGAAAATTGTATAGTTTAAAAAAATTGCAAATAAATTCCAGATTTGAAATGCATCATTTGAATATAAGAAATAATCTTCTATTTATTCAAAATTATGTTTAAATAGTAAATTTAAGTTTTAAAATGATTTTAGTTGAGTATAGTTATAAAGTAATTTGAGCGATTTTCTATTACAATAAATCTCAAGTTATTTAAGGATGCTTATACCTCGAAATTCTGAAATCATTTCCGACATTCATTGGAATAGTTCGCAAATGTAGTATTGGGTTTACTTAATTTATATATTCTATCTTAATGAGCTGTAACATTAAAAATAAGTTCAAGGTCTTACAGCATTCACTCAGTCCAATGAAAGCACTATTCACAGAAGAGCCGCTTTGCATTTAAAATGTTATTCTTTGTTTATTTTCCACATTCTTCAGTTTCGCATTCTAAAATTCTACTAACATCCTTGATGTTATCTTGCTATCTCCGTAAGTTATATTCAGCGAAAACAGGGGCACGTTAAAAACGTAGGAATCATAAGAAACAGATGGCTGTAAATACAATAGTATGAGGTTTTGGTTATTTTTATTATTTCTTACTTAATGTATACAATTAAGCACAAAAGTTTTCCAAAGTCAAGGTGAAGATCAAAGACATGCCAAAGTTGTATAAATTAGAATAGTTACGGAATTATATATATATATATATATATATATGTGTGTGTGTGTGTGTGTATTCTGTTATTTGTTTCAAATTTTGGCTTTTAAGGAACAATCGAAAGAAAACACATGGAAGAACATTGGTAATTAAAATGAACATTTAATTTTAAGTATTTGAATACCTCAAATACCTCAAATAAATTCTAATAAAAAATATTCTCAGTCAAATTTATCCTGTATTTCATCATTTTTAAAGATAATTTATTGATTTTTATGTTGTAATAAAAGAATTAATCAAATAATTTACAATATGGACTTATAATTTTTCATTTATGTAATCTATCATAGTTAAATTTAGGTTAAAAGTATGAGAAGCATATATTACAAGCTATGAAAATGGGAAAATGGGAATGTATTTATGTTTAATAACTTGTTTTCTCAAACTCCCTTGACAGAGTTCGATATGTAACATAATTAAAAATAGAAATATGTAGGTACTCTCTAGTTTACTATTAATTAGTCATTAAATAAAATTCTCAATGAACTATAATCAAATTATCACTACCATCATCTTTTATTGAAAGCAACATACATAAAACATGGAAGCAAACACAGCCAGATACTCAGAGAAACACATTACACTTAAAAGTATAACCGAACATTCACAATGAAAATGAATACTGGAAAAAGAAATTGCGTCTTAAAAGTCCTGTCCATTAATAATATCCTTGAGCTCTAGGATCAGTGATAGGCACCAGTATGTATCTCACTCCTGGCCTACCATTGGTTGGAACCACGGGCCTTGTGACTGGAGCTGTCCTGACTGGAGACAATGGCTGGGTTTCAGCAGTGGATTCGATTACCACATCAGCTGGGTTTTGGTTGGCGGTTCCAGGTTCGTTAGTTTGGATGTTGGCTCGGAATCCGTTCTCGTCGGCGATGTAGTTGACGACTCGGCCAAAACCTCCTTCCCCTTGGACGGTGTAGGATCCGGTCACTCTGCCGTTGCCGTCCCCGGACTCTTCGTGGGCACTTCGGCCACCGTCTTCTGTGTCGGCGGAATAGCTGAAGGAGTAGGGGATTGGAGGATATTCAGGTTGCTGCAGAGAAGGAAAAGGGAAAAACAAAGAATAGTTACTAATCACAATTTCATTTCACTGAACGGCTTACAGTTGGAAGAAAACCTTATCAGCTGGTATTTTTGAAAACAATCATTCAAAGGAATTGGAATTATATCTAATTACTAGGGCGGATCAAATATAAACGAGATTTTTGAAAAAGAGCTTTACTGACATACTACATAATGAAATTACAATAGTATTATTTTTAAATTCATCCTGCCTAAAGATCTGCACATTTACCCGATGTATTTTCATCAATGAAGGATTTTTTTTTATTTCTGTGTTATAAAATTATGTTGGACGTGTACGGATACTAATAAAGCAAAAATTCTTCCTCATTTGATGAAAACCTTTTTCATTCTAACGCTTCTTTGAGCGGTCCAGAGAAACGGTAGCTCGCATATCAGGTCCTTAAGAGAATTTTAGATTGTTTTTCTCTAATCTTTCAATGTCTCACCTGTTGGGTGTAGTTCTTCATTATTTTTAAGAAGAGAAACATCGCGGATCGCAACAGAACGTCTCTTTGAACAAAATACTGCTTCAACCTTCTCCGTGAATTCACAGTTGTGTACTACCTTCAATCATGAAGAAATTTGATGTACACAATACCTGTGAATCTAAAAAAATAGCAAATAACCAAATTTTTGTTTTTAGTGAATCAGATTCTCTTTTTGTGGGCCTTTGGACATTGGACCGTTTTGTTTCAGGGGTTAGCAACGAAATAAATGGACATACGAAGACCAAAATAATGCGGAATGATTATTTACATACTAAATAGCTTCTCGAGTCTATTATTGCAAAATATTTAAAAATTCGTCTACCGCTATAAAAAAAAGGTTAATTTATATTTGATCCACTTTTATACAATTGATACTGGAGTGTTAAGATTTTTTTTTTTTTTTTAATTTCAGAATTTTCACATATCTAAATTGAAACAAAATTGGCATAAGAAATAGTATTACAATAAAATTATATTGATAAAAATTATTATCATTTTTTACTATTGTCTGAAAATTTTATTGAGTGTAAAGGGGATTGAAAATGTTCTAATTTCAAAATTGATTTTCGAAGAAAGAGAACTGAAATTTTTAAATTCTTTTTTTTACTATCCAATTTCTTTTTAAAAAATTAATAATTAAGATTATTATCATTGAAACAAGTTATGTTTCCAAGTAGAAGAAAGTAAATAATGATAAAAAATAAACTTATAAATATTGATTTTTAAAGCCTTAAAGTTATAATTGTCATGTTTATTTGTATTCATAAGATTTTATAAGAAGCTCTTTTATTGTTTAGCGTATTCCTAACATTTCATGATTATATTTAGTGCTTTTTAAATTACAAAACAGTGTAAATTATTTTCTGTTTAATTAAAATCTGAAAGATTTTTACAAACACTTATAATTTCGCAGTATATAGTTTTGAATGTCCCAAATGAAAAAAGTTTAGATTTATATTCTTATTATCACTTAAAAACTATCATTATTATTACAGGTAATTTTTTAAGTCAAAAGTTATGTAATTAAATTTTTGAAAAAAACATTATAATTATACAAGTTTTTTTAAAAAAATTGATCATTAACCTTACTTTTTTTTCAAACAGCATAATAAGCATCTACGTTTCGTAAATTGCAAAATGTTGTATTAATTTACAAGTGTTTTTAAACTATACATAATAATGCATTTAAAAATTTAGAATAAATTAAAAGTGAGACCTAATGCTTTTCCTTAATAAAAACTGATTTCACTCAAGGTTTCGCTAAAGCAATGTCAACATATTCGAAAGAAAGGTCTGTTTAAAAACTTACATTTACAACCAATCTTTGGGCTGAGATAGCTACGATGAGAGCAGACAAAATGACAAGGTACTGAAAATTCAAAAACCAAATTAATTTAAACTACAAAAATTGCATTAAATAAAACTCTACTAGTGATTTAGAATGATATTATAGAAAATATATTCATTTGCTTAATGAAAAGAAATTAAAGCAATAATATTAATAATTCAAACATATTTCTTACAGTAATTAGTAGAATATTAGTTGTTATACAAAAATTAAGGGGAATTATTATTTAAAACTCGATTTTCAACATTAATTTACATTGTTATATTTATAAGAATTAAAATTAACACCTTGCGTAAGAAATATGTCATTTCATGATATTTATAATTTAATTATTATCAAATATAAAACAGTTGAAAATGAAAATAATAATAAAAATTCATGTTTTCATTTAGAATATTCTGCATTATACAACACTATTTACTCAGATATGAGTTTTTTTTAAATACATATTTAAAATTTAAATTTAAATTCCTTAGAATACATATTTCTTAAAAGAAGAATTTAGATAAATGAGAAATTAAATACATATATCTTTTTAAGATAGATATTTTGGTACATTTTTCAATATATTTGAATTAATAAAAAATTTAATTCTGAAATAGCCAAAAGTTAAGGGGTATAAATCCATTTAACTACTGTGAGCTATTTAATTATTTGATACAGTTAAAAATCTTTGTTGATTCGAAAACGATTGGTTTGAGATCGTGTTATATTGTAATTTTTCTTGAATATTTATGAAAATACTATACTGCACTTAAGAGATAATTAGACAAATTTAAAGACATGATTAACAGCTTTACATATTTTGCATTTCTTTATTCATTTTTAAATGAGTTTTTAATTCATTTTCTGTACATTATGTATTTTCTTACAGGAATATTTATACCTCAACCAATCCGTAAGTATTCTGATGAATTAATTAATTTGTATAAAATTTTGAAAATGAAACAAAATTTTAATTATTGAAGACGGTATTAGGCTGCCCGTTGTATAAATTGTTACACATCAGAGTTCACTTATAATTAACTTTTTAATTTCAATAGAACGAAGGCAATAATTTTTCTTTGATTTTATGAAAAAACTGTGCAAATTTTCTGAAAGTTCTATGCAATTTTCTCGGACGGAGAAATATTACCTGCATTGTGGTTAACTCCTCTAGATGTGGACTCCTGAAGATGCTACAAGGAACTTGAAGATGAACCGATGTGTTCTTACCACCAACCATCCAGGTATATATACCGATGGACCCAGCCCTTATTCTCTGTGTCGACAACTAAAAATCGGACAGAATACGAATGAGGAATGAAATAATCCTTTGTCCGGAAAAATCCATCTCTGTTTATTCCTTTTAGGGCGAGGTCAAAAGGTGGCTATCAAGAACTCTCACTGATGTGCGCACTGTTTTTCTCCCAGCCTCAAGAAACTTCTGTCATCCTACCACTTTCCGATCACGTAACCGATTCGGATGAGGATGACAGATACAAGATGGCAAGAATTAAAATCTCATCAACATGGCGTATCCGCGGTAGGGCAATATGGATTATTGTCAACCGTCGAACCGCACAGATCACAAGAATTCCTTTATTCTAAGATATTCTTTTTTTCATCAAGTGGCTTTGACAGATGGCATTTTAGTGTGCAATCTACCTGGAAGACAGTCTTCTTTTTTTACAGTAGAAGGATGCTACAGGATGGACAAAAAAATAAATGATATCGTTAAATCATTCTCAACCGCTTTTGGTGAAATAAGCTAGTTTTTCGGAAGCTCAGTGGCTGTAAAAAAGAAAATTAAGAGTGATTTATAGATGTTCTTGGAGTTTTTTGCTGTGGTAAATGGATGTAAATGGGTCAGAATGTCTGGGAGGTTTACTGAGAAAAGGGAAGTTTAAGGTTTTTTGTTTGCTGTTGATTTTTTTCTGAGAAAAAATGTCGCTGAGAAAGTTTGTTGCATTTAAGTGGGTGGGAAAATAAATAAATGTAATTGGTGCAAGAAATTTAGTATAGCTTTGCGTGAAAAGCTCTACGTAAATCTCAGATACAATCGTGAATAGCTCTCGAAATAACTATTAATACGAAACAAAAATAGAAATGTAATTTCTCTTTAAACACATCGCGTTTTTTAAATAAGCATTTTAGAAATGGCTTATTTTAAATTTTTGTTTATAAATATCTTAAAATTATATCAATTATCTAAAATCAATATCTTAAAATTTTTATTCAAATAATTCTTCATATAAAATGAAAATTGCACGTGATTATTTTTATTTTGTTAAAATCGTTATGAAAAAGACAGTGCTTAGTTTTTAGAAAATTAACAGAGAATTCATTTGGTGTCGAATACTTATTAGATACTTATATAATTTATTAGCTGTATTGAAAAAAAAGCAAAAGATGCTAAAGAATAAAAGTGTGCTTGAAACAATTATTTTCAAAATTTTGGAGTTCGTTAAAAGAGTATAGAATTAAATTAAATAAAGGGTTTTTGAATTTAGCTTTCCTTAATCATTAATTATATTATTATTTTTTGGCTCAAAGGGAATAGATAATTCTGAAATAAATAATTCTCCATTGTATTTTGAAATATGAGTAAAAGAATCCTAGTGATTATAATAAGTGATATTTAATGAATATTATCTAAATTATGTTGATAATTATAATGAATTTATTTTTATCTCAACAATTAAGCGAATGTTAATCAATACCATGTAGCTAATCTGTATCAATAAAATGTTGTTAATTTTAACGAATACAAAGTAATGAATCCTAATAAATATAATCAAAAGATGTTTCTTTTCATTTCTTTTTGCTACCTCAATAAATAGTGAAATATTATGTTTTGTACATGCCTATGTAGCCACCTAAAATTTTTCATTTTCAAAACGTTTATTCCAGTAGTAAAAAAAAGGCATTTGGATAATCTTTTTTATCAACGAAATTCTATAATTTATTTTAAAATTGAAAAATATCAACAATGTAAAGAAACATAATTTGTATGAATATTTTTTTATCACAAAGAAATTAGCTTAACTATTATGTTTTTTGATAATATTACACTGGAACACAGATAATATTTTTATATCTTGCTATTTTATTTTAAATTTTTTCTCTTTATACGAATATTTACATGGATATATATTTGTCATAAGTTATAATAATGCAATACTTGGAACATTTTTTTAGTTAATGTGAAAAATATTTTGGGTATAATCATATGATTTCTATTTTCAAAATATAAAGATTACAACATTTTTTTTTAATTCAAAAAATAATTTTATCGTCTTCTTAATTCTATATAGAGCATTTTCTGCCACATCTGTGAAATATCTCCATAAGCAAATGTAAAAAACGAATTGAATGCTGTTTGTTCGAGAGAGAGAGAGAGGGGGGGTCATTCTTATATATAAATCCTAAATTTCAACATAATGAATGCATATAAAATCCGATAAATTATTTCTCTGATTCAGTAATTACGTGTTTCTTTAGATATTGTTGGGAAAACGTTTGTATGTGTGTGATAGCAAGCTAAAACTCTATCACTTCCTTTTGAGCAATAATGCTTCAGCCATTATTAGATAAATGCATTCAAATATTTCACGCAAAAGACTTTTTTTTTTTTTTTTTTAAAAAAAAAAATGAGATTTTGTTTTCATAGAGTCAAGTGGATCAAGAAATTTATGCACTGTACACTGCTGAATAATTTTTACGTTGATATAAATTTAGAATCTGCTAACTTGTAATATGAGCTATTCGCGAAAACTTCCCTTTAATTCTCTTCTAGGGTTTTTTTCTGACGTTAGATTTAATTTTCCAACTTCTTTCCAGTCAAATGAAACTTACGGATGCAAATTATGCAAACTTTAAAGTGGAGTGAATAAATATAATCAAGTCGTATAAAAGGGAGAGACGATTTAATTAATAATAAATAATAATAATAAGATTACTGTAATATGAAAGATTTAGAGTGATGTGCGCGTAAGTCTTCTGGGTGTATTGTTGATTAGGTGAAATTAGGACCACATGTTATTGGATAGAACGAATTCTAACAGGAGGTACTAGCATCGTATTCCAGTAAGATTATTCTTTGATGTATTACAGAAGTGATTATAGTATTCGTGGCAAGGGACTTAATTGAAGGGGAGAGACTTAAACCCTCTTTTCAGTAAAGAACAAAAGTAAAGAACAGTATTAATTACATTATTCCTATTATTCCAAATATTTGCTTTTCTTTCACTTGGATTTTTCTAATGACTTTTCTGGTTCTTTAACAGATTTTTTTTTTGATTTTTGGTTTTTAAGTTTTAAATTTTAGATTGTTTAATTACATACAATTTTTTTTGACTGATTTGCATAAATGTTATTTTGGTTTAATTCTTTTTAATTCTGAATAATGTATTAATTTTTTAAAAAGAAACTTAAAATGTAAAAATTTAAAATGAATTTAAAATGCTAAAACTAAAATGTAAAAACTAAATGTTAATAATACAAAAAATTATATATATGTCTTATTTGAAAAAATTTTCTGTTATATGTGACTCTATATTTCACCATATTTTACTTTCTTTTGTATTATTATTATTATTTTTATCTCATTCCATAGTTCTCCATCTTTTTGTTGTTTTTTTTTTAATTTTTTAATATTAAATGTTTTTTTTTGTATAAATAGTTCTTTTTAATCTAGTTGATGGCTCTCTTTTAATATTTTGTTTTTTAACTATTTTTAACTTTTATAGATATGATCTATTCTTATCTATTGCTAATTTTGTTTTTTAAATTTATTAAATATTGCTTTTTTAACTATATTTTCTTTAATTTCTGTTTAGTATTTTTTAATAGTAAATTTTCTTATTTATTTTAAACTTTTAATTTATGGGTTAGGTTTTCTTTTAAATCAATAAATCAGCGTTTACTTTGGCAGTAAATTCTTTCATGTAGAGTAGTGGGATGCATATTGCTTGTTCCTAATATTTTGTTCTAATAATGCTTGTTTTTATTTATTTGTATTTTGTTAAATTATTTTATATGGTTATATAATTAATTATTTTCAGCTGAAGGTTGTTGGCTTTAAAAAGTTTCTACACTATTTATAATGAACGTGATATTGGTATATTCTATGTTTTGCATTTATGCATTTTGTTATTTAAATACTTATTTTTTATTAAATCAATGCGTTTCTTGATTTCTTTTGTTTCATTAATATGTTTTTTAGATTTTTAATTGGTTTTATATTTTTTTTTTACATTTATTTAGGTATATTTTTGCTATAGTAGATTATTTGAATTTGTTTTATATTTTTACAATATTTACTTTCTTTTTTTTCAATAGTTGGTACTCTGAATTTACTGATTTTTAATTTGTTACCATATTTTGTATTAATGTAATTCACTGAAGTTGGATGATGTGATCTGTAGTGATGTTATAAACACACATTATTCTATTCCGAAATATGGAACAGTATTAATTATATTATTTCCATTATTCTTAATTTTTGCTTTTTTATCACTAGGCTTTCTCTTACTCTATACAAGTTTTCAGTTACTTAATATATTTTTGTATTTGCTTTTAAGCTTTAGTTCGTTTAATTAATTGTTTCTGTTATATGATTTAACAGATTATATATATATATATATATATATATAGTTAACTATACTGTTAAATCATATAACAGAAATCAAAAAACATATTAAACTATTTTCTTAAGTCAGATTGTACATTTACGAATTTATTATGCAAACAAAACATGTAGCAATCCCTTTTGCATATCGAGAGTCACATCTGTTTTAGAATTCAGAATGCATATCATAAACAAGGATCGGTTTTTACTTTCTTGACGTTTTAATACATCATACTTTATTTACCTTAATTTTTTTTAAATGTATATAATAGGATTGGTTGGTTCATTTTAAACAGAACCTTATAAGATATATTGCAAAATAATAGAAGTGAACATGTTTTAGAAATAGCAATTCCAAATTTTTTTCAGCTTTTGCAAGGTTTTCTTTAAAATCAATATATTCTGGAATGTTTTCAGATATAAAAGAAATCGATTTTTGAGTATACAGAATGATAAAGCAATACAGTATTCTAAAGCAACTATGTTGCAGTAGTAAATCAAATAAAAAAGCTTCAATTCTTAATTGATTTTTTTTTTAAAAAAAATAAGAATTCTGCTGTATTTTATAAAATCTGTCTACAAAATATTTGGCAAAATTAATTCTTAAAATGTCAAAAGGGCAATGAATATTTTTCCTTTCAAGATTTATGTGATACTGAAGTAAAAAACAAAGAATAAAATCATTTTAGAGATTCAAAAAATGTTTGCAGTCGCAAGTCGTGATACTGTAATAGATGGTAAGAGTTGCTTAATAGGATAGACTAATTAGCACGTAAGATTTATTGCAATTATTTTTTTTCTATCGTGACAAAGACATAACTACAGCTTTTAAGTCATTAAATTCTTACAAAATATGAATTAATTTTTATTTTACGGCAATTTCTAGACTTTGTTCTTTACGAAACACTAGAGGATGTAGAGAGTAGAACTTAAAACTGACAGTTGAATTTAAAACATATTTGTGAAATAATGAAATTTTTTTATAGTTCCACTAGTTTTAAAATATAATTTTTCTATAGAAGTAAGTAAGTAAAGCTATCTTATAAATTATTTTTCAAATTTATATATTTTTTAATAAGAATTTTTTAAATTTATGAATTAACTTCATTCTCCAATGTTATATATCGAAATTATAAATGTCTCCTTAATTAAATATTGGTGAATTAATGTAATACAGAAATTAGGAAAACGTTCAATCTTGATATATTTTACCTGATTTTATCTGAATCGAATACTTAATGCTTAATATTTTGATATAGATTAGAAATAACTTTTTTAAATAAATTTTTACAAGCGTTATGTCATTCCTGGCAAAGGAGACGATGTATAAATTATATATTATATATATTCTTTAATTGAAAACAGCTTTATTCAAGTCTTTAGTACTGAAAGACTGTAATCTTCAGTTACTTCAGGTATGTGTTGAAATGTTTTCAACAATCCATCGATCCAAATTTATTTTTTTAGTCATTTGATACTGAATGCACTTTTGTAGGCAACGGTATTCAGATAAAATTTATAAATATTTAGACAACACATGCATTTTAAAAAAATCTTCTCTAGTCAGAAGCTCACGTATAGTTGAGTATAAAATTTAATTGAATTCTTGGAATAAGAATGATAGTTATGATGGGGTTTTTTTTAAAAAAAATGTTTCCCCTTCCCTATTTTTTCTAAAAAAAAATCAAATTTTCAAATGCAATATTAATGGTTAAAAATATTTTAATAGCTATAAATATACAAGTATAAGACGCAATAATGAACAATTTCCAAATATAAAGGAAAATTCATTTTCCTTTTCTTTCGAATTATTCTTAAAAGTAATACTGATTAATCACAAAAATACATGTAATATTTTCGTCAATTATAATTTAATCGACTATGGATCGCATTTTTCCAAATTTCTTTTGTCTTTATGAAATGTATTAAACTATGTGGTTATAGGAATATATTATGAAGTTTAATTTCATCAAAATTCTTTTTTTCTGAAAATAAATTCACTAATTTACCTCAGTTCCAGTATTAAAGCTGTGTATAGTATTTTAGAAAAAATAGGCTTAATTAGCTTTTTAATTATTTTTTATGTTTCGAAGAATGTAACATTTGGATGTTATTTACACATTTTTTATGTAACATTTGGATAAATATTCTTTTATTGTATTGAAAGATAATTCATTTAGCTATAACAAGGATTTTTTTTTTGAAAAATAATTTCCAAATTAGAATTTCGCGTTTCAATTTCTTCAATGTTATAAAAATAGATTAATTTTCAGATTATACATTAGTGACATAGTATATTACTCGTAGAAAGGACCTGAAAAATTATTTTATTTATTATGTTTGAGAATGATATGAACGATCAGTTACAAATTTTGATTACATAATATTTTATTACTTTTTGTATACTATAAATATTCAGTGCTCTTTGTTTTGGTAATAATATGGAATTAAATGAGTTCAAATGAATATCTCCGAAACATTTTTATCAATGCGAAGTCTTATCTTTTCGAACATTATTGATAATGATCATTATTACAACTCATCATAAGCTCCCGGCAGTGGTGTAATGATGAGGGGGGGATAATGACCCCCATTAGGTAACCCCATTAGGGTTGCTGTACACTGAAATTTTAAAATAGAAAATTTTATATATTCAATTTTTCTTATTTTTTCGGAGAATATTAATATTTGAAATAACGTAAGCATTCTCTTCCCATTGAAAGTAAACCATGAAATTTGAAATTAATTTTGAGATGCGAGTTAATATGGGAAAATTCCCTTTCTCCCATGAAAAATTTCTCGCTACGCCTCTGACTTCAGATAATATTCCCTCTTCTAATAATTTGAAAATTTCTTAAATTTAGAAGCCGAAGTATAATCTCGATTAAAGGCAAATTTATTTTTGTTAGCTGTTCCCGTCATATCTCAAATATATGCCCTCCTAATATGAGTATAAAAATTACATGACAGAAGTGATATTGAGTTAAATATTGAATTAAATATTCAAACAAAAGAAAAAAAAATGCCTCGAATGTTTCATAATTTTTTAACAAAACTTCTTTATTTTTCACATTTTCGGCATTGTTTGTAGTAATTTTGAGAAATAAACCTAATTACTTTCCTTTTTTTTTATCACTGATATTGTCTATTTTGAAAAAAAAAATAGTCATAGGAATTCTTAAGCAGAAGTAACAATAATAGATATTGAAAACTTAGGAAAGCACAAATACGTCCTACTTGCCACTAATATAATATATAATCTCCTCTTTTTAATTATTTTTTTCGAACACTAATGGAGTAAATAACATGATATTTTTGACAAGAGGTAATAAAAATTTTATCATATAAATCATTCCTTTCTGTTAAAGATCATTAATCTTTTCCCTAAGCATTACCATATTTGAATCCATAACAGAAAGATTTATTAATGTAAAAGAGGATTTATAGAAACTATTATATTTTTAAGGACCAATATCTATTATTCTCAGTAAAAATATCTTAGAATATTGGATGATGTTTTGATGTGCTTTAAGCATTCGTTTTCTTATACGGCTGGAACCGTGATGTGACAAATTTTCCTCGTGTAACAAAAACTATATCATGTTAAAAACTTCACTTCCTGTCTAATTTTAGATTAAAATTTTTCTTATTTTTAATATTTTCTGTATATATAAATCTAATATATATATAATTTTAGTAACATCTTTTATATTTTTCTTATATTTCAATTCAAAAGATTCTATCGAAAAATTTGGATATTCTTGATATTTCTGAGTAGGATTTTATTCGTCTCAAAAATTATATTATATTGGTAAATTAATTTTCAGAATTGAATATATTTTTCTTAGATAGATAAACATTTCAACTTGTAAATGTTTTCATTATGTAGAGAATTTTAATTAGAAATTTAGTAAAAATATTTCTTTATCATATACTTAACTAGCTGAAATAGAATACCATTAATCTGTGTGGAAATTGTACATTGTTGGAAACTTATTGCTTTTTTAGTAAAAAAATTATTCTGTGCTTAAAATACACATTTCAGAAAAGTCGATGATTTTATTAAATCTACATATTTTTTATTAAAATACAAATAAAGAAAAAAAAAAGACATCCATTAAACGTTAAAGAAAAGTCAGAGCAATCACTTCTTTTAAAAATCAAAATATTTAATTAAAGTTAATATCAAATTCTTTTCTGTGATGAAAATTTTTTCTCGATTTTTATGAACAGACCTTGTTAAGCTCTCCTGTATGTTAAATGTTATGTAAAAGTTTTGAACGAGGAAATGAAAGTATAATTAAGAAAAGAAACACAAAAATTAAGCAGTAATTCACTGTCAATTAAAATCTTTTAGTCCCTAAATATGCCAAACTTAGATGAAGAAATTTTTTGGGATAAAAACAATGGCATAATTGTCTGAAATTTAGAATAATTTGATACTGCTTAATTTCAAGGTTTTTTAGATTTTTGATTATATATAAATTAATACATACCAATTAGTAGACAGAAAAATACATAATTTGTATGCGAGTTTCGCTCGAATGAGTATTTTAAAATAAACGTTTGTTGGAATATATATATATAACTAGAATTAAATTTCGTTTCTTTACTTGTGAAAGGAATCACGAACGATGAGAGAAAAACACATACATTTTCATATATTTTCTGTTTTACATATTAGTTTAAAACATTGTGATGTTGTCTATGTATTTGTTGCTAAAACGTTAATTATAAGAGTAATTATCATGAACCATTCTTAATAGATAATTAACCAGACACTTAAGACCAGATGTCTATTAATAAACGAAACTTATTATGATTTTTACTTGATACACTTATTAGATTTACTAAGTTTGTTATGTAATTCGTGGTGGAAATATGAGTTGTAAAACACAATGAATGAGGGAAAGGTCTTTCAGACCGAAATGATATCAGCTGGTGCGCTTACAAAATGCATGTCAATCTTTAACACGTCTAACCTCTGAAACAGAACGCGAAAAGATTACAAATTTGCTTGTTTACTTCTCTGATAAATTTGCTCAGGCAAAAAAAGCACATTCGGAACCAGCATTTTTCTACATGAAGGTTAATTTACAGCCATGAAAACTTTGTTCAAACTAATTTTTTTTGGTAAAATGATAGATTAGAGAACAATTATTATGTCATTCAAAGTAAGTATTGTATTAGATAGATTTTATTTAAAGTATATATATTTAATTTTTTATATCGAAGTGAATTGATTTCAGGTTTTATCAGTTAATGTTGAAAATAGAATCCAACTCACAGTAGTTTTTGAAATAAGAAATTAATTTCTACAGTTAATACAGTATTTTGACTTCACTAGCACATTTAATTTTACGAATCATTCTTTTTTAAACTGATGTCTAAAATGTATTTTAAATTTCTTTATTATGTACTGTAATACGATATTACGTTTCGAAATGTTAAATCAAAAAATTACTTATTGATAGAATGCCCCCAAATTTAAAGTATAACAAACAAATATATGTATTTTGATCTCATGAACTTATGCAATTGTTAATATTAAAATTTTTTATAAGTGGTAAAGGTGTTTTTAATTTGTATAGACTCTCCTTTTTAACATTTGGTTACTAGTTGATTGCTTATTAGTTTCGTACTTAGAAACAACAAGAGGGATATTTAACTATTGGCAAAGAGAGCCTTGAAAATATTTTTTTTTGAGAATTGAAGACTTTAATTATAAAAGTGATATAGACGATATTATTACATATATATATATATATCTGTAATAATATTGTCTTAATGTTATGAACGTAAATAAAATAAACATTACATTATTTTAAGATATTGAAAAATTTTAAAATGAGAAATGAAAGAATTTCTATTCTTAGAATAGCGGTAAGAATAAGAAATTTCAATTTTTGTTCTTGCCGCTGTCATCAGTAAAATATCTACAGAGTTACATTTTATTGTAGAAATTTTATTGACACTTTTGCGTAATAGTTAAATAATTGGAGATGGTTATTATGTAATTTTTAAGAATATTTGTTTTGAATGTCAAATGAGGATTTAATGTTTCTTCAGAGACAAAGTTTTTCTGTTCTTATGTGCCTATGATACTAAATATTTATTAGATTGTAGAATCGTACTTTTCCTTTGCACTTCGTAGAACTTTTGAATAAAATATATTTAGTGAAATTTTTCTGTTCCCTGAAATATATTATGTTGCTATATATATATATATATATATATATATATATATATATATATATATATTCACTTTTCATTAAATCCTTTTTTTCCTTTTAAATGTATCTGTGAGTATTTGTTTCAAAAGAAATTAAGTGATCAGAAGCTAGTTTCCATTAAAAATAATTAAACTAATAGAAAATGTACCGTTTCTTGGTTAAATATGGTTTCTTATGCATATAAATGTAATTAAGTAGTCTATGCTTCCTCTGAAAAAGGAGGATAGTCATACGTCAGTTTTTAATCTATTAAGCAATGTGACAGTTAAATATGATAATGGATTTTTGCGCACTCTATTTTTTGAATTCCATAATTTCTCAAAATGATTAATTTTCCCTTCATAAATTTAGAGTGATCTCTTTTGTAAATGACATTTTTAGCAAATGTAACGATTCATGTCAAAAAGGTATTCTTTTAACTTAAATATTCAAATGAAATTTAGAAAAAACTTTCTTTTGTTAGCTATACATGTTTCACAGGCCGCGAGATGAATTGATTTGGCTGCCGCGAAGTATAAAAAAAAAATGCATGTAAGCCAAGTGAAAAAGCCTGTAAAATATTGGCATATTTGCCCCAACCGAGGAAGGTTAGCTGATTTAAATGCGGGTTTTGACATATCAATCCTTCATATGCTGCTCGTAATGTTGCGCAAGAGAAATTTCACCCACCGTTTTAAAACTACTTGAAATGAAAAGATAATTTTGTTTTGAAACATAATTTGTTCTATATGCATTTTTATGACGTACTTGCGATTTCATTAAAAACATCTGAGAAGACTGGGAAAGAGGTTTCTTCGGTTTAAATATTTTTAGAGGAATTTTATTTAAAAGGCAGTGAATGGTAATCTTTTTTTCATGTTTTTGTTTTCAAATTCTTTTTTAATGAATTTAGAATTTTTAATTATTTATAATGATAGCTTAATATATTGTTTAATTAAATTAATTTTTCTGTAATGTCATATAAAGTTGCTTGAATATACGAAACCCATTTCTTATAGCTTTTTCTGTTAAAATCAAGCAAAGAAATTCTAAAAGGGACTAGTAATGAATACATTTGTGTATTTTTTATCTACACTTTTCATCAATAATTAAACAAATGCACTTTAGTTTAATTTTACTTTTATTTTGAATAATTACTAACTTTATTTGAATCGAGAATATTCTTTCAATATTGAGTACGAGTTCCTTTATCGGCAAATCATTATTATTGAAATAGTTTTTTCTAAATGCTGGAAAGCAAAAGTTACATTACTATCTGTCTAACGAAAAATATGGCTTTTGCTTAATTTTAGTAACGCAAAGAATGTTTCAATGCCTATACCTTATAGTAATGAAGAGTATTCATGTTACGATCCAGATCTGTAACTGAAATTGAAAACCAGTAACACTGAATTGAAATAACAGTAATTTTCATGTGATATAATTAATTCAGAGATCCCTTTTCTAATTTTTAATTCGTTGACTATAATTCTTTTTATTAATTTATTTTTTGAACGTGTTACGTTTGTTTTGATGTCGTATGATTTCTTCTGTTTCTTCTTTGTCTCCTTTCAGTGAACGAAAAATTTTGATCAGTAAACGTAACAAAACTCTATACTCTCTCCGTTTAGATATTTAATTTGTCAGTGCTATAGAATTTTTTTAACACTATAATAAGCAAACGAAGACATCTCCTTTAGCTATTTATGTCATAAATTTATCGTACTGTTTATATTAGTAGTTAATCAATATTTCTGTACACTTGTTTTATTTTACAATTCATTTAATTAGAATTCAAGTGCTTGCTACTCGTAAATGTTAGACTTTACTTTAAAGAAAAATTCTGCAATAGGGATAATGTTATACTCATATTAAATATAATGAATTGGAAATTATTTATAGTAAGATAATTATCTGTAGAACATCCAAATGAACTTAAAATGAAAACAAAATTGTTCAGCTAACAATAATAAAAATGATCTGCAATAAAATAAATAACAATAGGAACTATTCTTTTATAACAAAAATTTAATTCATATATTCGAAATATTATTAATGTTAAGAGGAGCTGAAAAAAGTACTGGGATATACAAAAAATCCGACTAATTTTTGAATTAGGAGCATAATAAATGTTGATACTCTGCATGAAAAGTTAATCGTGTAAGAATAGACATTTAATTAATCCTTTTCTTTTTTATTGAGTCATTTTTGAGCCAAAAAAACCCAGTTTATAAAATAATTAATACAAA
>BMAW01045971.1:3346-20554 GCA_019974015.1 Nephila pilipes
GGGGGGAAACACGGTTCGTCACACGTTATTATCCTTTCCAATAAGTTTTGGTCCTTTTCAGTGGAATTCATAGTGTCAGTTCAAGCATTTTTGCGACCTTCTTGTTGTTCAAACGTGAGAATTTTAGGCTCTTTTGCAAACCATTTTGGCAGACACTTTTTGCATGCAGCGTGCAAAATTTGCCGGACGGACTCTTTGTCAATTCCTTCAGTCTCAGCAATTGCGCGAATACTTAATCGATAGTCTGATCGAACCAGATTACTGAATTTTTTGATATTGTCATCCTTTTTTCACGTGGAAAGGAGACCCGGCTGTGAATAATCTTCAACGTCTTCTCGGCCATCTTGAAAACGCTTAAACCAATCAAAAACACGTGCAGCATTAGATAAAAATTCATTTCCCCACATTTCTTTCAATAAATGTTAAGTTTCAGCAGTGGTTTTTCCAAGTTTCATGTGAAATTTCACAATTCGTTGCTCACTTATCATTTTTACAGAGAAACAAAAAATAACTCTAATGCGAACAAAGTCTACAACTATACGTATTTGTTTACAGAAGCGAGAAACATTGTATTGAAAAGAGAAGACTTCACGCTAAACAGCTAAACTTCTGTTTTAACGTTAGTCTCGTTATTTAATATTTTCCCACCCTATATTCTCTACGTCGCCAATATTACAATCAGTTAATTGCTCCAATAGTATAAAACAGTTATAAATATGTTGCATATAATAATTGAAAATCGGACACATTTCATATTTCAGACAAAATTACTTTGATTGATTAAGAAAAATTTATTGATTCACTGATTTTTTTTTTTTTTTTTTTTTTTCATATTTCGGACCAGTTTAATGAAATATAAAATATTTTTCTTGTTAGAAAATGTATAAATATGCATTTATAATTTAACATATAGGAAACAACTTAAATTTTTTGCATTTAATTTAACCGAATGCATTCAGAGCAAATGCTAAAATATCCTTATCCCTTAATCAAAATGTCAAAATGACATATTTTTTTTTAAAAAAACGCATTTATTCAAAACATCTTAAGAAATTATAATTTAACTTTTTAATACAACATTAATATAAGAATCTGAAAAGTCTGTTAACACAAGTCAAAAATTACAGATTCACGTTCTATCAAAACATTGATGGACAATGGAATACGGCCGGGGGTCTGTCAAAGGGATGAAACAATGACATATATTATCTAGAATATAAGAAATTAAAATTATCGATAAGAATGATAAAAGCAACATCTCTCTTTATTCCATTGTTAAGATCTATTTCTAAATAGATAATGAAAGAAAATAATTCGATTAAATTACAAAACAAAGGAGTTGGAAACGTCTGGTCAACAAGACTACGTCTCAGTAATCCTTTATTTCTAATTCAGACCTTCTGTTAAGTAAAGATCGTCGTATGTGAAGATTAAGACTGACTCACATTAAACATCTTGCTGCTTCAAATTCATTTATTGTTATTGTAAACATGTTTTAAAATAGATTGTCAACTCAGTCTCGTAATACAAAATAGGATACGTTTTAGTTCTGTTTAGTTTTCATTTGAATGCGGCATATATACATATATATTTAGGAACAGTAGGTTTCGTACGAATTATTTAATTCTATAACTATTTTGATCTTGATGTTATCGATGAATCGATGAAAGTAAGAAGTAACGTTTTATTATTATTTTTTTTTTCTTTATTCCTTTTGTATTCACATCTTGTTACATTCTGAAAGATTTGGAAGGAATATGTGCAGCCACATAACTAAAATAGGAGAATATATATGTATATATGTATAAATTACTTTTTTCCTCCGATTTTTAAAAATATTTTTACCCCTGATTTAATTATTCGTTTGTGAGATATCTGGTCTTTAAGAATATTTTCAAAAATCAGAGGAAAAAAAGTAATTCCACAGAACCTTTCATTATTTTTTGCTCTTTCAGATTCACTTTACTGCATGCAAATAGATCAAATAATAAAGTTTGAGAACGGTAGTTAAAATTCCATAGGAATAACATTAAATCCATGAAATCAAAATGGTCAGTAGACGGGAGCCTTAAGATCAAATAATAAATAAAATATAGTGATTGTTATAAACAACATAAAATGAAGGATTAAATAAGGTGTAAAAATCTAATTTTATATAAAAACTCAAACATGTTGCGGTGAGGTCTTTCTCCCATCAAGTCGTGCAACAAGAGTTGACGTCAGGGGCGAAACGAGAAATTCTTCATGAAAGGGGGAAGGGGATCTCCCACTTCAACTCATTTCTCAAAATTAATTTCACATTTTATTGTTCATATTCAATTTGAAAATAATGTTTATGTAGAATACGGGATTTCGAACATTAATTTTTTTCTGAAAAAAAAAAATAATCAGTATAAAAACTTTTCAGTTTTAAAATTTCAATGCACAGCAGTCCTTATGTGGGCAGTTACAATCCCCATATCCCTCTGTCGCTACGCCACTGGCTGACATATAATATATTTATGTCGGAGTTGCTGACATTGTTTGAGGCGGAATATGGAAAGCCATTGTCATTTAGCCCGGGGGCTAAAATTATTTAAATTGTATTAAAAGCTTTAGTTTTATTTTATTTTTAGAAGAAAAAAAATCGAGATAAAAAATCGTACATTTTAAGTATAATTTTATGGTTTAAAAAATAATGCTTGGCTTCCTTCCTGAAGAAACCTATGTTTTATGGCCGCGATAGTCGAACTGTCATGGAATCGGTCTCGTGACCGTCGATATTTCATTGAAATTCAGTGTTCGAGTCCTGGAGACCCGTAGTGTAAAGAGGATGAATCACGTTACATCTGTCGAGGCCAAAATCCCTCACGTTGGAGTCGCGTGGATGTAGAGAGTGGGATGCTTGCTCAGGTGTCAACTTCGTCGCGTGACCGTTGCTCAAAATTATCTTTGGGTCGGGCAAAACAGAGAACTGGTAGCATTCATTACAATAACAAACATACAACTAATAAACCAATGTTTTGACTAATAATTTCGAAAGATGTTTAACGCAATTTACATTATAAATTAACTCTCAAGTCTGGTTTGTATTTAAACAAATTATTTTTCTTAAACATTTTTGAGAATTAGAATTATATTCAGAAAAATAATAAGTCCCTTACCTTCCTCTTCTGGAACAACTTCTGATCCACAACTAAGGAATAATAATAGAGAAACTAAAAAAATACTTGACGTTTTCATGTCTGCAATTAAGTGTAGAAATAATATAATTCCACGGCGTCGTGTTTGCTATGTGTCTTCCGATAAGTAGGTTTCGATTCAAAGATAAAAGAGAGGAAAGTGTGCTCCTTCAGCTTGCCATGTATTATGCGAGCTCGGAAATTTTATCCATATGTTGCTATTAAAAAAAATGTGAGGTTGCTATATTTGGCATGATATTTTGTTTTTGGCGACATGTTAATTTTTTTTTACTGAACTCAAATAATATTTTTAATGCAAAGCTGAAAAAAACAAATTAAATGAATTGTCCCTTCTGATTTAATTAATTCTTATAAATTATAACACAAAGAGAAATTGTTTTAATGGAGGATATATTTATATAAAACATTTCTAAAAATATTTTAAAATTTTTTTTTGTAAGCGTATGAAGGATTAATTGTATCGCATTTTGTTTATATAAGCCTTAATTCAGGGGAAATGATTAGAAGCATTTTTGGAGGCCTTCAGATCTAATATTTACTTATGGAATAAAAAGTTTGAAGATGTGTTGTTAGTTAATATGATTATATTCATACTAAACCTTGGGAATTTATGAACTTAAGCAATTTGGTAGTTATTGTTATACTTTATTAACGTCTCTCTGAGAAGCAATACAAAGACTATTGGTGATGGTTCTCGTAATTTTGAGTCTGAGCTGTCATCTTCCTTTCCAAACTTCCACACCACGCCAAGGGAAGGCTTGCGATATCGACAGATCTAACGTGCATCAGTCCCGCTACATGGCAGGTCTTCAGTGGCTCAGAACTGGAATCCACGACTCAATGCAAACAACGCCGGCCATAAGTTCGCGACATAAGATACTACAGCTTCGATAATTGCTCTGGATGTGCAACAATTGTGGGCATTTCTTTTATGTTTTCTTAACGATGCCATTTACATTTGTCTTCAAAACAGGACACCTACTTATTTTTAGCTAACAGAATACTAATTCATGAAAAAGTATATTCATTCTCGGTTTTTATTTATTAATGAAAAGAACAGAAATGAAAAACTATATGCAATATATACAATCTTATATATTTCTAAAAAGAGTACTCTTTTAAATACATTTGCATTTGATTACAAAAAAGATTGAAAATCCTGATAGAATTTTCTATAATTTTCATTGCTAATTAACTTTCAGAACTGCGACTTGCTAATGTACTTTCGTAACTCGTTCACGACTTATTCATAAAAGAATATACCTTTTCCACGGAAGCATCTGCAGTCGGGAAGACGTGAAACATGACAATTTGAGGGTAATACTGCCAGTGCAGATAATATGGTCACTTGTAGGTTTCAGTACTAATTTCCATATTAACTACAAATGACTCTTCTACTTTCAAAAGGGAGCTAAGAAGAAAACCTCAACAATACACCGAGAAGGAATGGTCAAAAAAACTTTCCTGAGAACAATGTTTTTATCTTCGCAGTACAGCTGTTGTTTTATATGGTAAATTTAAAATTTACCTTTTTTTGATTAGTTAAAAAAATCGAATGAATGAAATACACTGTTAATTGTGTTAGGTATTTTAATGTTCTTTAACAATACATGATGGATTTTCTCAAATTGCTTATGGTTCATGAATGAATCACAGTGATTCCGGAAACCTGTAACCATTTGTAATACGCTCACCGATTGCTGTAATAACTTCATTAATGACTGCAATACCTGTGTTCCAACTTTTTTTTGTTTTATATGTTTATTCTACTTAATATATACTTATTCTGCTTATTCTCATCATATATATTCTTCATTTTTTTATGATCTTTATTTTCGACATATCATCAAACATATAGAAGATTAAGGGAATTATGATTATTTATTTACATAGCGTTCATGACCATGACCATTACGCTACAGAGAAACCACTATAGCTAGAAATAAAGGAATATACACTTCAAAAAAAATACTTATGTACCTTCATTACAGTTAATAAACGAGAGCAGCTCAAAAAATACTTGTATTTGAAGACAGATAGTATCATTAAGGTAAATTACTGCTACCATTGGGTGCTGCCATCTATTAAATGGAGCAGAAACAAATATGACATTGATTCATAAGTTAGATTTGATTTGGTAGTCATTTGCTGCCGAATCAGAATGTGATTGCTACCACGTCGAGTTTTTTGCGTCATTTTGCATCCAGTTGTCTCCGTCGATGATAAATGGATTCATCGTTATACACTGGAAATCAAGCAAAAAACAAAATTTGGGTTGCTTCCGGTGAGTCTTCTCCAAAGTTTCGAAGCTGATCTCATCGGGCGGAAAAGTTATGACGAGGAATTTTTGAGATACAAAAGGCGTCATGATCATGAATATGAGTCACTGAGACATAGACAATTGTCAAGTGAGCCATGATACATTCTAAAAACAAACCATTTTCGATGCTACGTGCATCATTTTTTGTATTTTCTAAGGACTTATTGAACGACCCTCGTAAATCCTTTTTCAATCAATACATCGGTCACATTTTGAATGTGTGGCGGTTGTCTTCAACAACTACACCAGTAGTTAAGACGCCTTAATAACGTGCCCGAGAGCGATGTCTTTTTTAGCCTAGTTGATTAAGGCTCAGCAAAAAGCGATCGGTCAATTTTTCTTCGGACTCACTGGTTCAGGGTTTGATAAGCCACCAGTACTCCAAGGCCAAACAACTGCTTCCCACTCCACGGGGTGAAAAACACTCAACGCCGAAAATGTCTTCTGCCATTAGGTATTTTGGATTTTTTTTTTTTTTTTTTTTTTCATTTTTCATGGTGTTAAATTTTTACAGTGGGTTTCCTTCTTTCTAAAAATTGGACATTTTGATGTCCCAAAACTGTACTTGGAGACGAAGGGATAAGCTGTTTAAAAACGGGACGGTCTCGATTTGAACGGGATGTATGAACAGATTAGGTACACCACGACTCACAAATTAACCAACTTTCTTTCAGTAGCCTCTGGTTTACAGACTTTTTACTAACAGAGAATAAGTTCAATTCAATAAGTTCTTGAATAATATTCTCTTTGGTATATTAGGATAAGTTAGTTGGTAGATTACACAAGCCAATAAAAAAAAAGGGAAACTAAGATACTTTCTTGAAAAGCATGTTTATTTTTCTACATGAACGCCAATTGCATTGATTCCATCTCTGTATGAGTTTTCCAATTCCCTCTTCATAAAAGTCTTTGGAGTATTATCTCAAGCAGCTTCCCGTTCAGTGTCGACGAGGAGGGGTTTAAGGATAACAAAAAGGAATAATATCTTGGAGATAGGTCTGGTCTGTAGAGCAGGTGTTCAAGAGGTTACCTAAACCCTTCAATTTTATCTTGGGTATTAATTGATTGTTTAGAAAAGTCCTACTTAGAAGTGACGCGAAGGTTACTGGTGACGGACCAAATCCTTTTGAACCTTGGTCAAGTGAAGAAGTCGACACTGAAACTGGCACCTAACTTTTCGTACTTCTACACCACGCTAACGGGAGAACCTTGGACTATGACATATTTAAAGTGCATCAATCCCGCTAAAAGTTGGGTCTTAAATGGCATCAGGGCTGAAAGCTACAAGTCGATAGAAACGACGCCGTTGAAAAACGATCGACGAAACGACAAAAGAAGTGTATGACAATTAATGTTTATTGCGTGCTCGCGTATTTGTATGGTGTAAGAGTTTTCAAGATGACCGAGAAGACATTAAATATGATTCACACCCGATCGCCATTCTACTTCAAAAACGGATGACAATATCGAAAAAAAATCGGCAATCTGGTTCGATTTGACAGTCAGTTAAGTATTGGTGCGATTACTGCGACTGTAGGAGTTGACAAAGAATCCATACGGCAAATTGTACATAATAATTTTAACACTCAAAAAGTGTGTGTCAAAATGGTGTTTAAAAATTTCACGTTTGAAGAACTAAAAAAATGTTGATACTAATACTTTGACTATTGAAAATGACCCAAACTTATTGGAAAGGATAATAAGGTGTGACAAATCGTGGTTTTTTCCTTTTGATCCCGATACCATGTGCTAATCCATGCACTGGAGGAACTCATCTTCACCGAGAGCCAAAGAAGCTCGAATAATCAAATCAAAATTCAAAACAATGACGATTGTTTTATCGATATGTATGGGATTGTGTACCTTCACTGGGTTCCTGATGGGCAAACTATTGATCTACAATATTGTCTTCACGTTGTTGCTAAACTCCGTAAAAGAATTTGGAAAAAACGACCTTAATTGGGGAAGGACAAGACATTCCGCATTGTCTGTCAAGATGTATGTAGGCCAAGTACAGTGCTAGACCATTCGCCGGATCTTGCGCCATCTTACATTTATATGTTTCTTAAGGTGAAATCTGCATTAGAAGAAACAAGCTTCAGTCCGTCGAAGCCGTGAAAGAGAAAGTCCTGAAGGAGTGACAGAAGAAGATTTCCAGCTTGTTTCGAACAATGGAAGATTCGCATGGAGTGTTGTAGTGATAGAGTAGGGATGTATATTGAAGGTTATAATAAGTAAATTTGTATGAAATCAGAATAAGATGTTTTACAGCGTCATTCTCGTTATATAATAGTCACACCTTGTATGCCTGCTCTGCATTCAAAACATATTTATACATCTTCCGAATATACAAGAAATCTTTTTTTTTCCCCATACAAAGAGTGGGTTTTGGTCCCACCTCTACCAAACTACCAAATTACTTTATTCTAATAAGTAGATGCTTCGTTATAATTTCGATCATTGGTTCCTAACTATCCATCGAAGTCTAATGTAATACCTTCTGTAGTGACATTGTTATGGTATTCAGAGTGAAGCGTACACGCTTCAGTATGAATTTTTAGTGACACAGTCACTCTAAAAGTATCAGTTCCAAGATTTTCAATCTCTTTATTCAGATTTAAAATAAGCACAATCAAAATTAAATTGTATTACTAACATGAAAAATATTTAAGAATATTTTTAAAGATTGGAAAACACCCGCAAACGAAAGATTAAAATGGGAGTAAAATTATTTTTAAAGAATGGAAGGAAAATTAAATTTCGCAGAAACCTTCATTATGTTTTGCTCTTTCGATTGTACTTCAGCGCATTCAAATAGATAAAATAGTAAAGATTTGAGAACGGTAGTTGAAATCCCTTAGGATTAACATAGCTATCATGAAATCAAAATGTCGGGGAGTCTAAAGAGTGAGTTCTAAAAATCCACTCGAGAAACA
Source organism: Nephila pilipes (assembly GCA_019974015.1). Classification (NCBI taxonomy): domain Eukaryota; kingdom Metazoa; phylum Arthropoda; class Arachnida; order Araneae; family Nephilidae; genus Nephila; species Nephila pilipes. The sequence continues at coordinate 11,785 of BMAW01045971.1, forward strand.
CCTGACAAGTGTCCCAACGTGTTATTCGAAAGGAGACATCGATATTCATTTTGTATCATTCATCATAACGTATTTATACATTTCGATGAAAACCTGTGATAAGCAAATAAAAATTAAAGCAAACACATTACTTTTCCCTTTTAAAAAAGCTGCCAACAACAGATAGCGTCGTTATCTTTTGAAAAGGAAACTACCTCAAGTGTTTTTTTATTGAATGAAAAAATCAGCTATGGAAATTTAACGTTATGCTTCTTAAGACAGTCTGGAGGAAGTGACAGTTAGAGTTTATGGCACAACAACCAAATCTGGCAAGATTAAGTCAAACTTCGTTTAAAAGTCAATCTATACCGGAAAAAGAGATGAAAAGAATAAAAATTTGTTTACAAGAAAGGTCGAAAATAAAGAAGAATCGTTAGTGATTCCCGGGGGCGCATCACCAGTGTTTACTAAAGATAAATAACCCCGTGGGAAAGAAAAAGATCACTAGGGTAATTTTGGGTCATGATTCTCATTCTTTCGTAAAGAAGATTAACTCCTGAGGAGAATGACAGGGTTGGAGACCATTTTTAAGCAAATGGATCACATTAAGTTGATTATAAATGCATACAAGACCCCACTCATAAATCTATAAATTAATAAGGCTACATTCAGGGAATTTCAATTGAATGTAATTAGGAACAAATGGAACAAGTCTTCTGGAGTAGTTAATCCAAATGGGCTTTGACTTCCGTTCTGAAAAAAACTGAGTGAGCTGATTTACATTTAGGTACTGAAAGTACCAGAGAAATTTAGAATTAGGAATGAATAAAATTTAAGTGCAAGAAATGGAATTATTATAATTAGTTTATTCAGCCTGAGAGCAGCATTTAGCAGAATAGGGAATTTGACCGATGAGTCAAAGAGGTGAATCGATGTGTTACGGTTAGAAGGTGTGGAGCTCTTTTGCCCTCGTCATTCTAATTGTATTGGAAATTCATTGCAGAATAGGGAAGAGATAGTATCTAGAAATCTCATTGGCTTGCTGGAATACTTCTGCGTCCTCCAGTTGGATGATTTGGAGGATATTTTTAATTCTTTTGAGGGAATTATTGTCAGAATGATCAATATTATTAAAGAACTTTTTTAAAATTTTAATTATAAATTGTTTTACGGAAAAGGTAGCTTAGTGCATCTCGCAGTTCTACATTTCGCATATAGCAGCTCATTTGGGGGGAAAAATGTACAAAAATCGTTCTACAACTAAAATTGGATTTATATCAAGCGCCAGTGAGATATAACGCTTCTGCTCGGAATCAAGGAAAAAAGTGTCTGAGAAGATAAAATGAGAAATAAAACATCGATAAAAAACGAGTATTTAAAACATAGGTTTTCTTTCAAACTTCACACTCTGCGTAACATAATTTTTTATATCTTAAATTTTAAGAGCAAAAGGGAACATTGAGTCAAATTGAATTTATTCAATAATTAGTTTTAACAATTTATTTTATTATTTGACATTTATTCAATTTATCATCTAAAATAATTAACAAAAGAAAGTTTAAGCAATGACCCCTTCACCTTAGCAACGGATTTGACGACTAATCGACTACTTGGAGTAAAATTTAATTCTTTAAAAATTAGTTTTATTCAATTAATTTTTATTAATTATAGTTAAATTATCGTATTGTATACCAAACAATCGTGTATAGAAAATTTCAGCTCAAATGAGTGCTTTAAAATGTGAAAAAAAAAAGCTTTTTAAAGTTTTCATCCAAAGTTACAATGTGAATTAAAGAAAACCCATTAGAAATCGCTTCCCGAACAGAGGTGGTAGGAACATATAGAAGAAGGAATAGAAGAGGGAATAATAAAGTGCAGACGAGGAAAAGCCTTCAGGGATGTGAAGTATCTATGGTTAGAAATTGATCTTCAGGTTCACAAACCTGAAAAATGTAAGAGAGTCACTGCGTATCAAGGATCAATCATTTGAGAGAGTTGGTGTTTATTGTAATTGATAATACTGAAAAATTATGAAGGTTTGAGGGACAACGACTATTTGTTTGTTTTGTTAGAGAATTTTTGTTTCCTATTGGTTTTGGTGAAGAAAGTTTTGGCTCTAATTAGCGGGCTGCTGACATTTTCTATGGTTGTAAAAATATTTCCTTCAGTCTACGTCGAAAAATCTCTGCACAAACTTTAACACTACATTACACCATTTCCTCTTGTATATTTTCTGGTAATTTTCTTCTATCACGTAAGTTTAGTCTTTCAATTTGCCTATCATCAATAGATGTGAATCTTTTCCTGCCGTTAACTATTTTGTTTTGTAGTGATTGAGTCTCCTTATATCTCTGCGTATATTTCGAAACGCCACTATTGGATAAGAGAGTTTTCACCAATTTATTTTGTAATTTATTCATAACTTTAGCCTTGATCACGTTATATCATCATTTTGCATCATTTTCTGGGTGACCAGTAAACTCTTCGCGCCATCTCTATAATGTTTTTTATCTTACATACTAACTAAATTAAACAATTTAATAAAAAAAATAATTACTAGCAATCACTTAACACACTCACAAATGTCCTCCTTTGAGCTTTAATAAATGATATCAAGAGGTGAATCCTACTGTAACCTGATTGGCTCAGGGTCAAAAAAAAGATTATACTTGGTTGGCTATTTAAACACTCGAGCTCATCGGCTACATTCAAATGAAGGAAAACTACTTCATATCAAATTAATCAAGTAATGCGCCTTTTCCCTTGTTTTTGGTTTTACCTTTTGATAGAGTGCAGATAATGAAACAAACTTTATATTGCAATATATCTTTATTTTAATTATTCTCCCAATGATATGTAATTTTATGGCAGTACTATCAAACAATAATATATATATGAGTCTTTAAACATCAAAAAAAAATTTCAAAAATGTTTCCACAATTTCGGCCCCTACTGTATGGAATCTATTTGAAGATCGTTGGGGAAAACAGAGTTCCTAACATACCATGGAGCATTTGTTTATGATTATGGGTATTTTGTTTTGCTTCTGCGACACATCCAGGAGCTACGCATGTAATAACTGGGTGTGAAACTTGCTAGTACAAGAGAGTTTTGTTTTTAAGGAAAATGAGGAGTGTTCAACGACTCTCTTCAACAACAGCGCAAGAAAATAAAACACCTTATTTAACTAGGCAGATGAGACGTATGTTCAGCCTAGTGGATTAGAGCATGACAAAATGCAATCAACTTTCCTACGGATCCAATGAATCAGGGTTCGAAACAATAGAGGCACTCAAAATCGCCAACAACTCTTCCTCCCTCCACGGGGTTGGAAAAACCACTTCGGCGCTGGACGAAACATCAAGGCATCGGGAGATGTTATTCTACCCCATGGAGAGGGAGAGTGTGAGATGGTGACCTTGATGCGGCAGCGCCAAAGAGGTGATTCAGGACTTGAGCACTAGATAGCAGCACAGCCTATACCTACTGATTGCATATGTCTCCGACGCAAAACACTTGCCTCTGTATGTCTAACTCAAATCACGACTAATGATATTCCGGCTCTGGTGCACGTGTGGAAGAGACCCACCACTCGACCCGAGACAGTCGATGACTCAAATGGAAACTGCTCCAAGCAAAACTCAATTCATCATGGAAGGGATGTATATCAATTGCAGTAATGGCTGCAAAAATCAAAAGCAACCTTCAGTACAAAATATCAATGTTTCTCTTCGTATAATCATCACAATGATACTAGAAGGGAAATATGCAGCGACTCTCTTCTACAACAGTGCCAGAAGTTAAAACGCCTTACTTAACTGACCAGATGAGACATCTTTTTTGCCTTGTTGGTAGAGGCACAGCAATAAGTGACCGATCAAATTTTCTTCGAGCCCACTAGACCAGGGTTCGAAACAATTCTGGCACTTCAAAGCCAAGGTCAACAACTCCCCCTCTCCTCCTCCACAGCGCACGGGGTAGAATAACATACCCCAATGTTTCGTTCTACCCCGAAAGTGTCTACCAATTAATGAGATGCATAGGTTGTTTTGTTTCAGAATTTATATCTTTTAACTTTTTGTATGTTTTGCGTAAGTTAATTTTTAGTGTAAATGGAAGTCCAGAAACCGTACCACCGGAACCAATTCTATTTATTAATTTCTTTCTTTAAGAAAAGGTTTTAGAGGGAGGTGTCTATCTTTATAAAATAATATTGCCTGATATTTGTCTTCATTTATGGCTAGATATCTTCCAATCAGTTAGCCAAGTCTAAGGAGACAAAATACTTTTGCATGGTGCGAATGGTATATTTGAGATTGCTCCATTTTGTTAACAAAGCAAAATCGTCTGCAAAAAGACGAATGTTGACAGTGGAAAGATGAGGGACATTGAAGTCTTCAGAGACCTTTGCCTTCAAGTTTAAAAAAAATTATTCAAAAAATAACGATATTGAACATAATAAAATTAACGATAAATGCCATAATTTTAGGATTTAGAATCCATAATTTTGTATTTGAAGGCTGGCAACTCTGGAATGAACTCGCATTTGTCACTTGTTACATCTCGCAATGTTGTGATGGCATTTATTTCTAGACGTTCCTTACAACACGTTTAAACCTTCTGGGCAAATATAAAAATAAGTTTTTTGTAAATTTCCAATACTTATATAGGCGCGAAGAAAAAATTACTTTTAATCCTTAATAACATAAACCGAAATCAAAGCACGCTACTGATTTTTTTTTTCAATACTAGTTCACCGTGTAAAAAGAAGAAAAAAAAACCCGACAGTGAAACAGAACTTACGTGTCCACCAAAAAAAAGGTAAAAACCTTTTATCAGTTAGTCAGGAATAATTAAAGTGGTGGAAGGCCGGGTAAAATAGGAAACCTTGGCTTCTCCTTCATTATAAAATATTTTTACACCTTAGTTGGACCAGATTTCATTTCATAAAAAACTTTGTTGTTCTATAAACACACCTCTTAAAACACATTTTTTATAACATAAGAAATTCAATTACTTTTTTCACTTTTTGTAGACACTATATTTTAATCAATTTTATTTGTGGAGAACTGTATCGGACCTTAAAAAAATATGCAAACAAAATATTTTCTTTTGATTTCACAATTAACTTTTTATTATTAAGCAGAATTATTTTTGAAAGATTTATAAAAGTACAAATTATAGGTCTTAAAAATAAGCTAATGCATGATAAGAAAGTATTATAAATGTAAAACATTTATAAAATGATCAGTCTTTGTATCTTTAACATTTCGTATTAAAAATAAAAGCGTTCTGTGTTTATGTTACCTTTTCTGTGTTTACTTGATATCCAATATTTTCTTTTGTATTATTGAAATGGTGCCTTATTTTCAATTTTTCTGCTTATTGATAGACGAGTTTCAAAAATTCTTCCTTACTTAGGGACATGAGATGGCTATCCAAGTTTTTAATATGATTGTATAATACCATCTCCTGTTAATCAATGAATGTTTTTGGAAAAGTCTCAACATTTTTCAAACGTAGTTTTATTTCTACCTATTTATCTTCGGTAAGATCTCTCGAATTATCACATAGTGTGCTTTGGGGAACAGAATGTCTTTCATTCCTCTCCAAATTGTAATTTCCTTTCTTTCTAACTTTTTCTACAACTTCTCTTTCATATTCATTTATTCCACTTCTGAAATGTTTATCCATATTTTTCTGAAAAATAAAAAAAATTCTGCGAGAATACAATTCTGATCAGCCTTAAGCTGTACCCAATACAACCCGCAACACTTCTGACCGATACAACCTGAACATCATAGAAAGGTAAAAACCTAAAGAATAATAATGTTGTTTTCAACAAGATATACAAAAAACATCGACTTACATTCATTTTCAGGGATGTTAGGACAACCAGAAGTTAACCGTTCATTCAAAACTCTTTAAAAAAAACCCAAAAAAATGCTACATGTCAACAACGCTGCCACTTGATTAAATATTGCGGCATCTCTAGTTTCTTCCTTTGCCCGAAATGTCTAGACAGGTGTTGTCACCTGCACCAAATGCTAGAAACTACCCTTATCCGATACTACCCGAGCCTTTCCTATGGCAGGTGTGGCCAGTCTTTAGTATACCATGTAACAATTTTTTGACGGACAAATTCAAATGCGTCACATAACTCGAGTATTTTTATATCATCTTATATTCACGGTTAAGAGCTGGTAAACAGAGATAAGGATAAAATCTGCTTAGAGAAGGAAAGGGAATAACTTAAATCATACTGTCAAAATAATTAATTTACGCCAGTTTCAGGAATCCCTAATGCACAGTAATCAGGAATGATCTCCTGTGCAAGAGGCTTCATTATGGTGCTACAGCTGCCAGATAGTCGGTGAAGACAACTCTAGACCAACAGTTGTGGGCATTGAGAGCGACTTCAGCTTGGAACTTGTCTATTCTCTCTGCTCGCTTGAAAGAGTCCTGGCACTAGCGTATGTTTAATAATATTTTTAATAGAGGTATGTTTATAGACATAAATAACTTTTCAAAATGATATAATTATTGTATGTAAGACATTATCTATTATAGCACATGAACGTTACGATTGATGAAACTTTTGAATATGTTTGATTTTGCTAACTTTCTAATGTTTGGTATTAAATTTGTTTCTCAGAGCAGCAGAGAATTTTTCAAATTTTCATAATTTATTCGCGACCTTGTTTTGCTTTCAATCAATTTCATTGATGAAAATTCTTTATAACATTTTTTGTCGTTCCAAGGTGGCATTTATAATTTTTTGCAAACTTTCTTAAGTCTGGGTAATATTCATTTGGTAATGGGCGACAGGAATGAATTACGTCAGAAGATTTTTTGATCTGGATAAAGCTGGTGAAATTTTATTTTAAGTATAAATTTGTTTTTGAATCAATCAGTTTCATTCGTATATTACTATGCATCTGCATTATATTTGGATCACTAAGTGAAAATAGGGTTTATAACGGTGCAGTTTTTTTCAATAGAAAAATCATGAAAATTACTTTAAATGCCCTTTGCATTCTTGATTTTTTTTTAATACATTTGATCAAATTGCTATTATTCTCAACAAATTCACTCACCTCTTTCAAACATGGAAATTGACTCAAATTCTTATTTTCTAATAAAGAGATGAACAGCTTTTGTTTCATTTCAAATGAACATGGAAAAACATTGAAAAAACATAGAATTAAAAAATACAGAAAAAGGCAAAAATCAAAAAAAGTATATTGAAAGAGAAGAAATAGATCACAGATGCGTACATGTACCACACAAAATAAAAACACACACATAAAACGCTCTCAAAAATTCTGCTTCGAAACTGGACACCAAGATGGCTCACTCAGAACTGACTGAAGCGCCTCTTACAATCATCCAATGCGCCACGGTTTGGCCACCCCTGGTCTAATGGCTCATTCTTTGGCCCAAATATTCGGACGAAGATGTACGTCCGATATGTATCATTCGCTATGAAGTTTTTGTCAATGATGCTTTGAAACCATCAAAAATGTTAGGACATTTGAAGTCTTAACATACCGAGTTGGAAAATAAACCGTGTGTATATTTTGAGAGTAAAAAAAAAACAGGATGAGGATAACAAACTAAAGCATTTAAACAAAACTTTGTTCAGAATAAACCCTAACTAAAAATCTGAGACCTAGTTACATTTCGGATTGCTAAAACCAAAAAATCATTTATCACTGGAGAAAGCTTACTAATCCTCGGCTACAGAAAGCATAAAATGGATTCCCTTATCTAATGATATTAAAAAAAAGAAGAATTTAAAAAACTTCAGAGAATATGGAATACCAGTTAATACACAAGATAAAGGAATCAAAAAATTTTGTTGCACAAAATTAACGAATCATGCGATATTTCTAAAAAGGCCGCATTTATTAGCACCGTCAAATATATTGATTTTACTTTAAAAGAAATAAAAGAATAATTATTGTGTTGCATATAATCGGTTTCTTACTCAACAAGCGATGAAATTCTTAACGTACATAATTATTTTGTTAATAAACACTATTTAGAAGGGGGAAAATGCGTATGTGTATATACCAATGGGACGACTAGAGTAGGTGGCAGACATTGAAACGTTATCAAAAGAATTCAGCAAATAGTTAATTCTTGTTACTATATATATATATATATATACATATTGTAACCAATGTATTTCCTCTCCCCTCAATCCTGCAACGCCCTCTACAATAACTGCGTCACGCATTCAGTTTAGCATATGAACTCAAGGTGTTCGGAGCACTAAACCAATTATGCGCATTAACGGGGAAATCCCTCGGCGCATACTCGGCTCAATATCTCTTTGATTTCTACTATGTATGTAAATCATAAATGTGTTGTCCTTGTAATAAAATAATTGTTTAGTGATCTGGGCCCTTTTCTTCTGTAACTACGAAAAGTAGTTATAATGGCGCCCAACGCGAAAAATTATTTTAGTAATTTTGATATTTGTGCAATCCTGCACTCCTGTGTTTATGACCGTAGCCAACTTTACTGCTATATCGAAGTAGTTTGTGCAGTCCTGCTACCCCTTCGTTTTGATTGCTGGTGAGATCTGGAGTTATATTAACAGAGCAACAGTTGCTCTTATTGAATTTTGGATACAATGCAGCCAGCACATCCATTGATAAGTATATTCTTTCCTAACTGAACATGTTTTAGATTCTTAATTTTAAAACGAATCTGTTGGTCATCCTGACCATGGTATAATATTATTGTCTATGGAAAAGTAAAATTTCTCGTCTGAACAAAACGA
>BMAW01045972.1:0-17860 GCA_019974015.1 Nephila pilipes
TCAATTTTAATTACATTTAGCTAAAATATATTCAATTTAATAATAAATCATTTGCTTTAATTTTAATTACATGTTGCTGATATAATATTCAATTCAACAATTTATCGTTCCCTTTAATTTTTAATCCGAAAAGTTTGCTATTGTCCATTTCTCGATATTTAATTGTTTACTTTAATTCTTATATTTGAGTAATTTAATAATAATTATAATAAAACGCACCTTGGGTGGATGAATCTGTTCTATGTAAAACTTTGCATAGAAATTTTACATTTTTTTATATAATGTAACCTTTTTTTCTGCATAGTTCATTAATTCGTGTTCAAGGTAAATGCAATATGTGAAAAACGCAAATTTTATCCAGAATTTTCCTTTTTTATATGAAATTAAATTTACACTTTTAAAAACCATAAGAGCGTTTTAAAAGTTTATCCCCATTCAACAATGTGACAGAATTTGATATTCTCACACTGTTTTGTCATTAAACACACTGTTTTACAAACAAAACAAAAAAAAGCACCTTAAAAAGAAAACACAATTTCTCAAAATCATCTGCTTTTATAAAATTATCCGACATGGCGAAGATTCAAATGTGTCGCAATATCTCAGTCAGCACTTCTTCGTTACACATTACTAGTTAGCTGGATAATTAGCACGATTTCCATTTTTATGGGCAATCTCCAGAAGTACGGGAGAGAGTTTAATAAAATCATTTGACTGAGGGAAATATCCGAGCCGCTCTAATGGATCAAGCAGGAATGTGCTCGCCCCACGAACGATTTATGAAGCAAATTACTTTAACCAAAAGCGCCCACGAATCTCGGTCTGGATAATAATTTAATAGTAGATTGCGTGTGTAAGATTTAAATAGAACATTTATGTTGAAATTTCTCTTCGGACTCTTAATTATAAAACTATCAGCAGTGATGTTAGGTATTCTTACAAGAGACTTATTCGTATGTTCTTAGAACAAAATTGTGTGATATGACTTCATTGCGATTTGATTGTTTAGTAATGTTGTGACGACTGCCCAATCCGGGTTGCCTCTTGTGCCATAGCTAAACTCAATGTTTAAACACTAAGACTCAATAAGTCAATCAAAGAGACGCTAAAACAATAATTACGCAATTTATTAACTTCTTGTTAATATAACAACAATTTTGAATGCTCTTCCGGTCAAGGGTTTTACTACCTTAACTCAATCTACCAATAATAATCTAACAGACTCTTACCACTAAACCTTCCTCGACTGCAACTCAGACTCTGAAATAATTGTTGAACACTGGAATAACTAAATCCCTTGAATCGCTCAACTTCTAATCCAACCTCCTCCTTCAACCTCTCTTTCCTCCTCCTTCAACCTCTCTTTCAACTTCTTCTTCAACCTCTCTTTCCACCTCTTTCAACTCCTCCTTCAACCTCTCTATCGCGACTCTCAGTCGGAGTTTATATATTTCCTAACTCTCCCGCTTCACTTCATTTCTACTTGTTTTACCAAAATCACATTTCATTTTTGGTTGGGCAAAGGTTGTTTAGCAAAAGCAATCAATCTCAATTAAAAGTCCCCGAGGTTAGTGAAGAGCAATCGCGAATAGCCCAATGTCACAATGTTGCACTTAAAAACTACTCGAGGGCTATTGACGCAATTCTGAAGGTCCCTCAAGTGATGAGGACAATATCTGAGCTGGCATCCTCTCACTAAGCTTCCCCAGCACGTCAGGGGCCGCGGTAGCCTAGTGGTCAAGATCGTGGACTAGCGACCGGTGGTTTTCGTTCAGTCGCGGGTTCGATCCTTGGTTGCCAAAGACCCGCCGTGTAGCCGGGGCTGATGCACGTTAAATCTGTTCGGGGTCCAAAGTCCTCCCGTTGGCGTGGTGTGGATGTTAGGAGAGGGGAGTGCCAGCTCAGGTGTCGTCCTCGTCACTTGACCGTGGTTCAAAATTACGAGGTCCGTCGCCAATAGCCCTCGTGTTGCTTCTAGTGCGACGTTAATATAAACTAAACTAAAAACTAAATCCCCAGCACGTCAAAAGGGAGGAAGACTGGAGTCTTGACATATTAACCCTTTCCGGTAAAATGACGAGTCTAGCTCGTCATTGGATTTTCATGCCATACCGCACAATGACGAGCTTCACTCGCCATGCGACTAAAGTTACTGTTGAATATGACAATTAATTTAGTAAATTAATTAAACATGCCAAAGGAACTTTCAAAATCAAAACTGAGAAAAGGAGAAGTTCGAAGTCTCTGCAGCCGAGATTTACTGGCTTTGAGATGGTCTGACAAAAGGGATGTATCGGCAGCAAACATTGTAATGCTGACATCGTGGATACGGGGAAAAAGAGAAAGAGGAAAGATGGTGAATGTTTTTAAACAAAATTGTGTGATTGAGTACAATAATGGAATGGGAGGCGTCGATAAAAATGATCAACAGTTGGCATGTTTTCCGGTTATGCGAAAATATATGAAAGGATATAAAAAAAACTATTTTTCCTTCAACTCTCAGAATAAAAGAAAACCTACTAAGAGGTGCCCCGTGTGTGTTAAAAGAATAAAATTAGAAGTGAGACTCCGTGTTAGAGTAAACAATGAAGGATTCCTTTGCCTTACCAGAGTGTTTTGAAAAGTACCACACGCTTGAAGAATATTAACTATATACCTTATTAAGGTTTTGCTTTGATTTTGTTTTAATTTTACCGTTTTTGATATTATTTAACAATATGTAAAAATCGATATTATTTCAGAATATGTAATAACTATAAAATGAAACAAGTTTTTTTAAATCAAAATTAAATGGTTATTTCATGCTTTGTTTTTTATTATTATATCATACAGGAAGGGGTTAAACGTACTCGATTGTGCGGCTCTCTGTATAGAAGAAATGGAACCCGAGTCCACGATTGGATGAAAACAACGCCGGTCTTGAGCTAGAGGCAATGATCAATCGGCTACCGTGGCCGACGGATCTGGGTTGTTAAATGAATTAAAGTAAAATTCTTAAAAAAAAGTAATTCCGATTTATAATGTATATGTACAATAATATGCAGGAAAGAAGTTTTAAATTTCTAATACTTCAAGTAAGACAGTAAACAGTGTTATTCAAAATGAATCATCCGATTTCAAAATGCTATATTTTCATAACTTAACTACACAAAATGATAAATACTATATGAATACATAGGTAAAATATAGAAGCATTTTTATAAGTGTTCGATATAACTTCCTTTAGTTACACGTATAATGTCAATTCGATACGTATTTTCTTGTCAAACACGTTGTTAAGTGTCAGTGGTAATGGGTTGTACAGCAGCAGAAATTCGTTACTTAAATTCGCATAAATTTGTGGGTAATGGTGGCATATACACTGTATCTTTTACGAATTCCCAAAGGAAGTAATCGCATGGAAATCGTATATCAAGTGACTTAGGGGGCCAACTGCGTAACAGAGTCTTGTGGTCCACTGTGACCGATTCAACTGCAAGGTAGCTCCATGAAAGCTTCTAAAACAACTTACATGTAATAGCTTCACGAAATAACATACGAAGGTCATTTGTTGTTCACATTATATGACTTCCACCTTTCGTCTTTGTATTGCAGCATTACTTACCGCTCTCTGTATCGCTTATATATGAAAAATACAGAATTTCGAAATCGAATGATTCATTTTGAATAAACCTGTATAATACTAAATTTTGTTTAAGTCTAACTAAAAAAATAAAATAGGAAAAATAACCAAGAATACTACCACAAGAAATTCATAGAACATAATAATGTCTTAGAAATAATTAAAGCATATATAATTGGAATGTCAATGCATATACCCTTATCCCCTCTTTTTTCCAAAAAGAGTTCCTACAAATCCCAGGGTCAATACACGCAAAAATGAGATTAATAATAATGTTTATTCTACGGTCCTATAGTTCATGTTTTCTGAATTTTTATTTTTTCCAAAAATAAATTTTATAATTTACCTATGTTCTAATAAAGTTGACGTAACATAGACAATAAGAGATTTCCTATTCACCTAGAAATTTGTTTCCTGAGTCAGCAAAAGAAATCATCTCTGTAAGCTCAGATCAATAATAAACACTCGTCATTTTTACTAAGAGAGTCTTTGATAAGCCTCTCATAATTAAAGCCTAGATTCTAGATAAATTATGAACGACATATTTAAGCTACGGAAAAATCCAAAAAGGAAACTTAGAGAGGAAATGAAATTATAGGATTAACTTAGATTTAGTAAAACTTTTGGATTATCCAGTAATCCAGGATCACATCTGAGAATTACTAAGTAATTAAAATAAAACATTTTCATTTCGCTGCGCAACAGTTTCATTTAAGATTAGATTTTCTTTCCCCCAAACACATTTAAATTCAACTACGGAAAACAGCTTTGAAAAGTAGAAGATAAATTGAAATTCTTCCTCAATCCAAAAATTAAGGTATCAATTCCTTTGCATATAAAAGGACAAGTAATATTTTTAAGTGCTTCCGATTGGAATCTGTTTAATATTCAGTTCTTTGGAAAAGTTGTACGAGAAAGGCTTAAAGTAATATTTAATTACATTGTTGCATCAAATTGCTATGATAAACTTAAAGCCTCAAAGTAATCCGAGTTCTCCATACTGCGTTTAAACAAGGTTTGTATGAATAATTTCGTGGAGGAAAAGTTACTTTAAATTACGATAAGTGCTCTAATTTCCAACCTTAAGATTTAATTAACTTTTAGACCTCATTTGAGAGAGTATTATAAAGTTTTAATTATTTTTAAGAAATATTTGGATAAAACTTATTCTCATAATGATATTTATTATAATAAATGTTGTAAACCACAGCTATTGCTGTTTTGTTTAGTGTCTGAAAGCTGAAGATTCAAGTAATGCGCAGTATGGAAAAGATAGTGTTAAATCTGCTGAGTTTTATAATGACGTACTTGGAAAAGGCAAGAAATTCCTTAAAAAATGTATAACTCTGGATGTGACTAAGTATAGAAGTCTTAAAATAATAAATATATATAAAGTTTCTATCTCAATTATTTTTGATCGAAATGTCATTTTTATGACACACTGGGTGAATTATTAAAACTTTACGATATTACTGAAATCAAGCCATACCATCAACCTGCGATTCCTAAAATCAAACTAATCAACGTTTAAATGTTGTAATTTATAGCATTAGGTACATAAGAGTCAATTAATAAGCAAAATAAATTTTTTCCAGGTATCTCGATTGTTTCTTCGAAAAATTATTAAAAACTTACCATACTTCCTTGCATTTAAGACAAAATGTCGGTGTATGATTTGATATTCTTTCGTTTAATTATCCAATAAATCTTATTTAAACAGTCGTATGCAGAGCACAGAAATAAATTTGAATAAATTAAAATCTTTGTATGATGAGTTTTGTGTAATGATAGCATGAACTTCAATTATTTTTGTTCGGTAAAATAATACGCTTTATGTGCTTTTAAGTGTGTATATTACTTTTTAGAAGGATTAAAAGATATTTTTGGGAAGAAACATCTTTTGAGGAGGGTGATTTCCAACTACATTAAAAATGGATTTCTTCCCAGTGATGGAAGTGGTCAAACGATCTTGAGTTCGGTCGGTGATTTTACCTTTTGATCTATCGATCCGGAGAAAACTTGTCCAATTGCTTTCTGCAATGCTCTTGACAACTGGGCAAAAAGGGATTCCTTTGAGTTACTAAGGTGTTGTAACTTCTGTCATCGTTGTTGAAAAGAAGGGCTACATATTTCCTTTCCAGTATCATCGGGATGATATAAAAAGAAAACTACCAACGATATTTTTAAAGAAGCTGTTTTTTCTAGTCAATGTTGTAATTAATATGCATTCCCTGCCAGCTTTATCGAGTTTTGTTTTGGAACAATTTTAATTTGACGTCATGGATGTAGTTGACATAGAGTATCTATTTGACTTATGCACCACAGTTGATATATCACGAATCGTGATTAATGTGTGAGTGTCTTAGTTAGACATACAGAGTCGTTTAGGTCGGAGATATATGCAACCAGTAGTGATAAGCTGTGCTGCCATATAGTATTAAAGTTCTGTGTCATCACTTCGATCCCTTTTGGGGGATAGTTTTTCTTCCTCATGGCGAAGAATTTGATGACTTTGAGAGACAGCGGCGGTTCCAACACACAATCTTTGAGTCCGAAGAAAATTCGATGGGTTATTTTTTGCAGTGCTGTTAACAACTAGGTCAACCCATTTCCCTCCTCCACAGCAATTTAAATTATGGTGTTTTAACTTGTGCTTTAATTGTTGAAAGGTGGCACCGGACATCAAGAAAGAA
Source organism: Nephila pilipes (assembly GCA_019974015.1). NCBI lineage: Eukaryota > Metazoa > Arthropoda > Arachnida > Araneae > Nephilidae > Nephila > Nephila pilipes. The sequence goes on from BMAW01045972.1 coordinate 6,316, forward strand.
CCTTAAGATCTTTTCTCTTTTTCAATGAAAGCGCTGTGCAAGCAATGAACACAAGTCAAGTTCATTTTAATGCAGTCGGAGAACATTTTCATTTCTTTTAAATTTTAGAAACATTTGATTTTTTTTTATTGAAAACTGGTTTTTTACATATTTCATCAATGTAACGAAAATGACGAATATTGGAGCTATAAACAAGACTAATAATTATAAGAATACTACTATTTTAAATACTTTCTCGCATATAAGTTTAGGGGAGCCAATGCAATCTTTTAAAATTAATACTGATTTTACAATGATTCTGTCAATTTTCTAAACCTCTTTGATTCTTACATTCTATTTCAAACCATTTCAGAGCAATCTCAAGACACACAGATTCCGAAATAAGTTAAGTTGAAACCAACTGCGTGGTTAAATAAGGCTAGAGTGATTATTATCAAAGAAAAGGAAATTAATTAGAGTATCTTATATTCGAAATTAATAGAAGTATTGATGATGGAAGTAGTACTTTTGCAAAACTGAAACAAATCACATAAATACACTGAAAAACAGTTTTTAGAAATATTCGTCTCAAACTGGCTTAAAAATTTAGCTTATGTTTTTTAAATATAAGAATTTATACTAATGTATCAAAAACTAAGACTAAATAAATTTAAGTAATTTTACAAAATGTAAATATTTCTAAATTAGGAGTCATACGATAGTAATTAAATGTAGTACTATAGTGGATCAAAACCATTCACGCGTCCTCATTCAAAGATTCAAACGAGAGAAAGTTCTGAAAGTTATGGGAGAAGGCAAACTATAGGTGCCACAAAACAATAACGGTCAAATATGTGAATTTGAATACGTTTATGTCTCCTGATGATAATTTGTAGAAACAATCGTGATATCCTAGAATAAATTTTGAAGGAAAGGAAAATGGAGTTAACGTGAGATCACTATAATGCTCTCATTATCTATAATTTCAGAGTGGAGCTAAATCAAGAATAATACTTTCAACATCTAAAATTCGCTTATGGAACCGAAGCTCCATTAAATAGCACAGTATTGAGATGGTTCACAGATTTTCGTAAGAATCAGAGTTTTCTCCCGGATGTAGAACACACAAGAAGACCTTTAACAACTGTCAACAGAGAAAATACGAAAATCACTCACAATCGCCGTCCCTACCAAATAATACAAAAAGAACTGCACGTACCAAATATTATTCACAAAGAACTACATTTGAAAAAATTAATTTTCCTTGAGGTCCTCATAATTTTATTGAACAACATCAAGCGGAACGTGTCAGACTCAATCAAGATAAACTAAAATTACTTATCGATGGTGGACACCGCCTCATTTCTAAAATTATAACCAGTAATGAAACGCTCGTACTGTAAGAAAATGTTCCTGTACTATAGAAAACTTTCAACTTTCCAACACGACAAGGAAGTAAAGTACGGGTTTTCGAAGGTTATCTTAAGCCAACCATGCTGAAAAGAGTACGAACAATTAAAAAAGTCATGGTAATGTACGCCGTTTCCTTCACAGATACAGGACTGGTGAAAACTATAAAGCTTAAGGGACAAAAGGCAGTTACAGTTGAATGGTAAAAGTGTCTTTCCGAAGTTCTTCAAGTCGGTGAATCTTACGAGACTTTTGCTACACCGAGATAATGCAACTTCTCATTCAGCAAGGCTGACAGTCAAATTGCTTGAACAAAAACATATCAAAGTGTTATAACATCTGTCTTCTTCTCCTCGAATGCCTATGTGTGGCTTTTAGCTAAAAAAATTAAGTTGACACAGATTTAATTCTGAATATTATGAGGTCATAAAAGTATATTCTTCCTCAATGACTGACTTGAGACATTCCATGCTTGGAAAATTCGCATGCAAAAGTGCATTGATAATCGAGGGAACTTATTCGAACACGCCTAAAATGGTTAATTTTAACTTGAACCATTAAACTGTATCTCAAACACTTCAGAAGAACCCTCGTATCATAAAATTCTGTTCATTTTATGCATGGCAATTGCCTCCATGTCAAGAATAAAACACGTAAACTGGATCGGATTAAATGTCCGTTTGTGAGGGAATCTCTCTCTCATTCCTCAGTGTGGGGAGGTCGGAAGGAAGACTCGACATGTTCTAAAACACTTAATTTATTTAATGCTCCCTAAGAAGTCTATCCTATCTCTCTCTAGTTAACCTGAAAGCTTATACTATATATATGTATCAGTCTGAATTTGCATGATCACGCTCTCTTCTTCGGAATAAGCTTTCTAATAAAAATAATTGTTAAGGAATGAAAATTTCCCAAGAGGACTGTTAGTGTTAAGATCGCGGATAGACACGTCACACGTTCACGAATAAAATTGTAAGGCTGCCACCATCTACCAGCCATTTTGATTTGGTGGACGTAATGTTTATCCTGTGGAACGTATATTACCATCCTCAAATCTTTATTATTTGATCTATTTGACTGCCAAAATATGTATACGAAAGAGCGAAATAATGAAGATTCTATGGAATTACAATTTCTCCACAATTTTCGAAAATATTGTTAACAGCAGGAAAACTCCCATACAAATTAAAATGGAGGTAAAAATATTTTCAAAATTCGGAGGAAAAATGTAATTCCAAAGAAAACTTCATTGTTTTTTTTCTCTTTCGAATGCACGAATTTGCATTTCAAGTAGATTAAATAGTAAAGAATTGCGGACGGTAGAAAAAAATTCCAATTTTAATAGTAGGATTAAATTTACGTTCTCGAAATCGAAATGGCTGGTACTCTGGAGCCATAACATTAAACATCGAAAGCTATAAGGCTGTTTCTTCCCAGCACAAAAACACTTCTGATCTCAAGTGGTTCAAAACTTCTCTTCCCTCTCTCTCTCTTCCACTACTCATCTTAACTTTAAACTCTGCCCAGTTTATAAAGAGTAGCAGATCGATCTCATCCTTACTATGTGAATGATGAATTATGGTGGAATTTAATGACGAAAGAATTAAATGTGTTTATACTGCGCCAAACAAGATATAAACGGGATCTGGACGATAGAAAAAAATTGGAAAACAATGATTCATTGACAAAAGGGAGGTTCGAAAATAGAGAAGGAATCTTAGGGTATCGCTAAGGTGCTTAACCAGTGTTTACCATATACAGTAAACCCCATGGTAAGGAAAAAGATCATTAAGGTACTTCGGTGTCATGATTTCTGCACCTACATAAAGAAAATAAACCTCTGAGGTCTTTGATTTATTACACTGCAATACATCTATTCTAATCTGCATAATTACTGGGTCATTCACAAGCAGTGAATTTTAAATTAAATAACGTCATAACTAAGTTCCGAATTGTTAGTTAAAAGGAAATAAGCAGGAGCACGCACCACTGTAAGACATCCATTTTATTCTTTTTCTCTAAATCCTTACAATAAATAAATAAACAGAATGAAAATAAAAACATGAATCATATTTTTCAAACAAACTTACCAGGACAAATAAAGTAATACTCCAGAGGGAGCAGCTAGCACACGGAACAAAAAATCCTTTTTAGGAAATGTCTCAAAAGCAAAAAGAATAAAGCAACGTTTCTTTTAGATATTGTCTGCGTTTTTACAAATATCGCCTCCTATTTTTAACGAATTGTAATCAAGGACAAAAAAAATAAACATGTTAACTATGTAAATATTTTTTTTAAAAAAATAGTTAGATGATCACCAACAGCCAATTTCGTCAGATTACAATAGTTATCCCTTCCAAATTCGCCAAATCTGGCATTCTTCCGATGCTTCACTTTAACCGTATTTTTATTTTTTTTAAAGTAAATCCTACCTATACCTATTAATATAATGTTCCTAAAATACCATCTATATATCGTTTTCTTATATTCATTAAGTAAAAGGAAATATCAATTTTTTTTTGCTTAAAAGAACTTACTGTTCGTTATTTTCACTTATTCATGGAGTAATCTTTTGTAAAACAAACAGCATCGTACGTCCATTGAATTCATAAAACAACCTTTCTGAAAAATCTTATTATGTTTCGTATTGTTGTTTTACGCAATGAAAAAAAAGTATTTCTTGTCGAGTTATAGGAAACGTTTTTTCCCCATAAGTACTTTTGTCATTTTTTTTTAACATATTAAACGTTTCATACATAAAACATGAGCTACTTCATCGCCATTTTATTATTTGTTACTGTTATTTAAAACAATTTCTTTTGCTTTCATTTTCAAGTCATAAGATATGAGTTAGTTTGTAAGACATATTTTCGTATTGTTATTCTTTAAATTTTTTAAATTCAAGCCATGGAAATGGCTTAGAAGAAAAAAGAAATGTCTCTTGAATTTGCTGATCGCTTCAAAAAAAATTGAGTACTCGAGTCGTATTATGTTACGCAATTTAAACTGAAATAGAAGGAGTAATATGAAAGCTTCCCATTATTGATGTTAAACGCGTAAAAGAAACTTTAAACCTGTTGTTTTTAGAAAATTATATGTTTCTGGAATTTTCATGTTTAACTATACTTTTTTAATGTTTGAGAACAATCACCAAAAAAAGAATAGGAAAAATGCTTTATATTCAATAAAGGAAACTATAACTTGAAAAAATCAGATTTTAAAATAATATGTAGAATAAACTTAAAGTGGGTCATTATTGTTCTCCATTTGCTCAGTTCTCATTAAATTTAAGTGGTTGCAAACACGTGACCGGTATTGTTTCCGTCGAATTCTAACACGCTATAGACTCATCGGAAATAAGGTATGATTCGCTTCCTCTTTTTGAAGTGTTTCTATAATACACCTTTCCATTAGCTTTTTTTTTTTTAAAAAAAAATGATTGAAATTTCGGCATTATATTTTCTTTTGTTTAAGATAGGGATTTATCCATCATCATCGTGACTTTGACTTTACTAAAATAATACTGATAGCATTGCAGCTCTGTTAATTTCTTTGTTAATACTTAGTATTTTCTTAATAGTTTAGTTCTTTTTGATTAAGAGTACATATTGATATAATGCTACTTACATACTCACGTTTAGCATCTAATATAAAGCAAATACATCAAAGTGTTTGAGTTTTTCAAGTATAATTTATATATAATATGGCAATGGAAAGAACAATTACAGAAAAGAAACCGATTATGTAACTATGTTCTCTATTCTTTCGCAAGTGAGGGATACTACAAAGTAATTTTATCAGCCATTTAACATTGCATACGCAAAGTTAATCTCGCAGTTACCTTTACCAATGGTCATTTTTTTTTCTTAAGTTACCATTTAGCAATGAGGGAGACTGAGTTTTTTTGTCACATTATTTAGAGAAAAATAAATTAAATACGACTTATTTTTTCCATTGTAAGCTTTTGATGATAAGCAGTCCGCCTCCAATAAATATTATTTGTTCCAAAAATATTCTTAGGCTTAACAATGCTCTTACGATTCCAGACAGAATCGTTGTTTTGTCGGCATTTTAAGACTTAGAAAAATTTATTCATGAGTTTGCTATTGGTTTTCATAATGCGATTGAGTTCCCGAGGCATTCTTCTTAAATTTATATATTCATTTATTTATAGGAGAATATTAAACTGATTGTACATCGAGGATTTGAACGATTGATTAATTATTAAAGTGTCATTTAGAAGCTTCACGAAAATTTCGGGGGTTAGACCTCGTAATTTTAAACCACGGTTAAGGGACGAAGTAGATCATCTAAACTGATACCTCACTCTCTTTGCGACGTTAGGCAATTCGCAGTTATCTCATCACTAACCTCGGGAACTTCACAGTAATATGAATTTCATAAATTTACATTTCCTTCCCAACCAAAATGAATAGTAATTAGGTAAATTGGATGAAGATAGAAGTGAAGTGAATGGAGTAAGAGATAGAGATATATAAATAAAATAGAATTGAAAAGAAAATGAAGAGATATAGAGAATAATGGCAGGCTGAAATACAATTGCTAATTGCATTGCAGGATCACAGTTAATCTTTAGGATTGAAACGAATCTTTGTAAAAATATTAAGATAAGAATTCGGTCGTTTGTGTGAAGTGATTGAATCAAAACAAGTGAATTGGTAAGATAAGAGTTTATTAATTGATACTTATTAACAATTCATGAGTTAATTGAGATTCGAGAGCGATCTTATCTGTCCTTTAGTCATAAATAAAGTATTTTATCATGTTCAAACGTATCATAATTCGGAGTCAAGAACTTGTTAACTGTTTAATTAGAAGGAATAATGGGAGTGAATGTGTGACACAAAAAACGTTACATCTTTACTTCCACACCATCCCATACTGAGAACTTTAAGTGCATCTTTAAGTGCTTTAAGAACTTAAGTGAAATTTACGTGCATTTTAATCCCCCGGACGATGGAATTTAAGTGGAATTTAGACTTGAAAACACCTGGAACTGAGAGAAAAAGTTACTCTAACTTTTTTGTTCTTTATGGGAAAGAGGTCAGTAATACTTCGTGCTTAATACAGAAAGAAAAGATATTTCTTGCTTAAGTATTTATTACTGGATCTGGGAATTCTAAATCATCCTTCTTTGTTTATAATTTAAAAAGGAGCAATATCCTTAAGAAAGAATAATTAGTTTAATGTATCGAATTTACAACACAGTTTGTGACATCTGACTATTTCTTTTCGCCTCTTGTGCCATCACTAAACTCAAAGTACTAATGCTAAAAATCAATAAAGTGTTCAATAAAGCGTCACACAAGTTTCAACACTAAGTTTATCAACAAATTGATTGTATAACGACAAATATAACAGGTTCTCTCTCGGATAACTCCGTAATTATACTAACTTGACCTATAAATAACAAATTAACAGACTCTTACCACTAATGTCACACTGAGGCAGTCTTAACTTCTAACTCTCACGAAACAGACGATAACTTGTAATAATTCTCTGCTCCAAATTCGACTCTGGAACAATTGTCAAACGCTCTAACCACTCGACCTCTCCTGTGACTCTCAAGCTGAGTTTATATATTTCCTATCTCCCTCGCTTCACTTCATTTCTACCTGCTTGTGATTTGAATACTCACGTTTCATTTTTGGTTGGGCAAAGGTTGTTTAGATAAAGCAATCAATCTTAATTAAAAGTCCCCAAGGTTAGTGAAGAGAAAACCGCGAAAACCCCAACGTCACAAGTTCTGTTTCAATATTTTTACATTGAAGATAAAAAATAAAAAGACATAAAAAATTTAAGAGAATTCACTAAAAATGGTTACTGTAAATATGAAATAAATTGTTGTCACTCGAGAGTCGTTAAGATACATTATAAATCTTAAGTAATATTCACATAATTAATTAAGGTAAAAGGACATTTTATACTTTAATAAATGTATGTATAACTGATATCTTGATTTTTATTTGGTAAAAATTTTCTCTGCTGTGCTTTGTGAGCATTATAAATCTTACTAATACCTTGATGGTTCTTAGATTAGGGACATTTCCGACTAGAAGCCGGTGGAGGTCAATGCTACGCAAAGAGCGACTGTCCCTAAGTGGTTCCCACTCGAGAAGATTGTCTTTGTACCTCCTGTCACAAAATTCTGTGAGTAACTGTACATAACCGTATTATACACTTTTAACTTTAAGTCAGTATTTTTCCTATTTCTTAATAATATCTTAAATTATCTTCAAACAATATAATGCTTAAAAAATAAATTATTACATATTAGAAATACAATATGATATTTACATTGAACCACAAAAACACATATGTTAAATAAAATATTTCCATAATGTTTCTAATTTATGTAATTGACATGATCTGTGAAAAGCAGACTTGTATTTTTCAGCAATTATATCTGTAAATATTGTTAAAAATGATTTTAATAAATAAATTATTCCTTTTTTGCATTATTTAACCCCAGAAACATATTAAAAGCTATATTCATAAGTTAGTAAGTTCATAAATCCAATTGAAGAGAAGTCAGAAAAGGAACAGTAGAATTTATTAACTATCTTCTCAGAATATGTAAAGCCACTATCTCTCCATTCTCACTTGTCTCGCTTTAAACAAAGCTTATAATAAAACAATTCAGTCTTAGCTCACCAACTCACTCTCACTGAGTGAGACACTTCTTAAATGCAGCAGATTCGACTCTTATTACATTCTAGCCATGTATCACTTCTAATAAATTTTACTACAAACGATCCAGTACAACAATGCACTCCAATTAACATACAAGTGATGCAACATCCCGTTATCATCCGACTACCTTTTTATTCCTTTCAATTGTTTTTCACTTGTATATGACTATCCTTAATTCAATTCAGTATACTTCTTATCTTCATCTAATTTTCCTTATCACTAGCAAGTTATTTGGTCGGCAAGGAGTTGAGTTTTTACCTAATTTTAGTTAAAAACTGGCTTCAGATTTATATAAAAAGTTTTACGCTTGTACCTCTTGAACGAGGAAACATTTCCTCATAAGTTTTTTTAATAAAGTACTTAAAATGACACATAAACTCTTAATTTATATCTAATTACTTCTCCATCAGTATTCAAAATATTTTCTACCACAAATGCAATTATTTTATAAGCAATGCAATATACAAAAGAGAAATGAAGTTTTTTTTAGAAAACATGACAATTTCACAATCTTTTTTCATAACATTTTATTTATTTTGTTGCGTTTATTGGTATGTATGAAAAAAAGATACGTCTTTCCATTTCAAAATTTGTACTCGGATATTAAGCTACTTCCCATCATCCAATCAAACTGCAATTTTGCACACACATATAACTCCTATGACAATGCAATACTGTGGTATATTTAAATAGTAACGATATTAAGGGGGAGAGGAACTGGAGGACAGAATTTGCACTTTACAACGTAAGATTGAGTTGAAATTTTGCACACCCGTCTTAAATTCCTAGACTAAAAATAATGATAAAAATAAAAGAAAAAAAAGTTAATCGAGATTTATGTAAAGATGGACTAGAAATTATTAGAATGGTTTAAGAGTAAAACCATGTATACAGAATATATGAAATATTGAGGCGTTAATATTATTTTGATCTCATATATAATCTATATTATTTAATTTATCGCCTGTAGCCTAAGTCTCTTAATTATGTGATTTAAACGTTTTATATATGAGAATAATAAATTTATTAATAATGTATTATTTTACACTTGAAAATCATTTTTATACCTTTTATTCCATATTTAAATACACTGTTGATTTAAAAATGTTTATTACTTCTATTTATGTGTCGATAAATAATTTGGAAATTCAAGAAATGAATCGGGGAAGAAAATTGACCTGATTTAAAGGGCAAAAATGAAAAGCAAAATTTTAATAATAAAAGAAGGTAAAATATTCTTACATTATCTGGAATAATCAAGCAACTATATTTTGTTCGAAAATAATGTTTTAGTAAAAAAAAATCTTTCCTGCTTGTTTTAATTAGATACTTTTTATGAGGCCTCAATTTACTTCATTACATCCCCTATACAACAGAACAGGTCGTAGAAAATTTATTCTTTTCAAATTCTTAAGAATACTTTCAATTTAACAGATTAAAAGTACTTTCGCATAATTTTTTCTTAGTTTTTTTTTTTTAAAAAAATTCCGATGCCCAAATTCCGAGCTGTAGCCATGCGACAGAAATGAAACGCCAAATAATTAATTGAAAGTCAAAATCCAAAGCCATGTTTTTTTTTTCTTTATTCACTTCCCTATGCCTTATTCTTCCGTACACGGATAATAAAGAGGATAAAAGAAAAAAAAATAATTATATTTTAATTCAAACAAACTAAAACCTTAATTGCTTTTGGACTTTAGAAAATAAGAGGGAGGGTTCGCTATTATTTTTTAATCTTAATTTAAGTATTTCTCACTTTAATCTAGTTTAACTTCCTTAAAAGTGTTTTCTTAAAGTGACTTTCCTCTTGTTGAGATTAATTTAAGAAGAAACTGATGTGAATACTTTTCTGAGTTCATCTCTTGATTAAAATTGGAAATATGTATTTTTCAGGTACTTTTTTATGTATAAATTATCGTAAATTTCTTCCCTAAATAAACATAAATTATATACGTCTTCATTTTGGGGTAAATTATTAATCATATAAATACGAAGTAATTTTAACCGGACATAAATGCTACTGTTCTTAATTGATTTCATTACTACGTATACGTTGCAGAAGAAATTCTCAAGGTACCTAGGAAAAATTTCATATATGAACACACACACACACACTCATATATATATATAATCTATTACAAGAAAATAACAAAATTAAATGGATTACCAAAGTTAAAATAAAATTACTGTCATAATGTAAAAATTTCAATTGAAAATAAGCCATAAAAATTACTTAAATACAAATTACTTCAATACAAACAAAAACTATTAATTAAAAATTACAAAATTTTAAAAACCAAACAGTCTTGAAATCATTGAAAAGGTAAAGAAAAGAAAAAATAAGTTATAAAACAAATATAGAGAAAATGTAATTAATACTGTTCCACACTTTGGAATAGAAAAAGTGTGTTTGCTTATACCAATATTATGGACCCACCTATCACTTATACATTATAACAAGATGGTTTAACACCAAAATTTAAGTATATATACCAAGTTAAAACTTCAATTCCAACAAAAGAAAAAAAAAAGAAAGAAAATTAACAAAGGTAACTGATTCATTAAAACCTAAAATTACTTATAAAAAGTATTTTATTTATAAAAAAATTCTAAACATTTCTACTTTTAATAATAATATTTACTTAAAAAGAATTATAAAAAATTCACCACTAAAATTCAGCAAACTCTTGTAGAGTGATATTCTCAAAACTTACCTCCAACACATGACAGAAATTTTAATGATGCTTCAGACTGCTTCCTGGAGAACGTCCGGTATTACAAGACGACAATGCCTCTGTATGCTGCGGTCAAACATAGTTAAATGAGTAAAATAATGGAGTGGAATATCTCACGTGGTGCGCTTAGTCCCTTGATCTCAACATCATCGAGCCTTTTTGGGGGTTTGAAAAGCAAAGTCTGTGTTCGGTTTCCACCTGACAGCACACTACCTGAACTAGAGACCGATCTACAGGAGGAATAGCTGTAAATTCCCTAAGACTATATGCATGACGTTTATTTGTCAATCTGACGTTGGATATATGCCGTAATTCGGGATAATGCTGGCCCAATTTTCTACTTATTAAAATTTTGAGTTCTTTCAAGTGTTCCTTTTTTATATTTTGTCTTATGTCTATGTACACTATTGCAATACTATGTTCATTGCTACTTCGTGATCCGTTTTCTTTTAATCTTTTAATTTACGTAATCAAGCGGTTTCCAAAACTGCTAAGAGCATAATTTCCCCCTCTTTGAATTAATAGAGATACACCCTTAACACCACTTAAACTCCTTGTAAAATACCAGAAGATTCCCACATCTGTTAACATGTAATCCAACTATACCGTAATTTAACTTCCCTGGGGAAACAAACAGGGAAAATTCACTGTCACGTTTTACCTAATTCTCAGAGTGATATATATATATATATATATATATATATATA
>BMAW01045972.1:17885-38128 GCA_019974015.1 Nephila pilipes
GAAATATATATATATATATATATATATATATATATATATATATATGAGAGAGGATATATATATGAAATATATATATATATATCTTTAAACCATAGATGAAAATGTTTCGATATTTTCCCATCTTTATCTGCTAGCAAATTGAATTCATAAAACAAAAGCATATCTATCGCAAGTAGTAAAAACACTTTCTCCCAGTAGTGCGCACTTTGTTTTTATGTCGATGAAAGTAATGATTCGACTGTCTCCGATAGTGTATCGTGAGAAGAACACAACTTACATTTATTTCACCTCTGAAATCTCGGGAGATGAATATGAAGAATTATTTCATCTGGTTCCCCTACTCTGAGTCTGCCACGCTTGATCGAAGATACTTCCTGAAAAGTGATCGCACCTATTAGATATCCTATGGTTTTAGGTGCATCAAAAACGTTAAATTATCTTGGATGTATATAATTTCTTTTGAAACTGATATATACCTTCCTTTTTATCCTTAAAAATGATCAAATTGTTTCTAGAACTTTTCTCCTCTAAGGTTTAGAGGCATTTGTATAGAAAATATTTAAAGATACATTTGTACATGTCGATGTATGTTACACAATCTAAACTTTTTGAAGAATGTTCATTTAATTATCTCTAACTAAATAGAGCTTTTAACGCATTGAAATGGATGAAACAAGCATTCTATTTTTTTTTTCGAGAAATATCCATTTGAAAACAACGTTAGTGCCAGCACATCATCAGTTCAATAGCGTTATATTGTGTTAATTTGCTCTCTCTAATGTCTGATAAACTGGCCTTCCTGGTCTCTTCTAATTTGAGTTTTCTTTTTGTATGTAATTTGAGACCATCGTTAGCTGTCACGGCGCCAGTGTCAAAAAATACCTGATGTAGTTCATTATTCTGCTGCTCTGATACTGCTTTTCCAACGTGGTGGAGACTTAATTAATGCATGGCGAGGAGACATGAAAATTGGGATGTATTTTATTTTACGTATATGTAGATGAACAATGTACCACTGCTTCAAAACTTGTAGCCAGCTTTTCAGCTATTTGTAATGCCTGCAGTGTACTGTAATTTTAATATGCAAATTAAATTTACAAATTGTCGGTTTGTGAATAAGGTATTTAGGAAAAGAGAGAATTGAATGGCAGTAGCCTGGAAATGTTAATGAATATTTTGCCGGTATTTCTGGCGGGCATTTATGTGCTGTGCTATTTTCACTGGTACGCGGAAATTTTAGTATGTTAATTTTTTCTGCATGAATATTTTGGTAAAACTGCCAGAGTTTTGCTTCTTTTTTTTTCCTTTACTTTGCTGATTGTTCAATTTTACTGAGACTGCAATTAGTAGCTTCAAGAAGCATGAGGACTTATTGGTGGACAAAAAAAGTAATTTTGAACATCAAACAAATGACGTGGATGATAATTTGAGCTGGCCTCACCCAAAACTTACCCACGCTGACAATAGGACTTAGAGAGCCCTTGACGAATGTGCATCAAAATCATTACACGGCGACTTTAGAGGTAAAAGTATAAGGACACGAACCAACGATTGATCATGGATGCAACGCCAGTAAAGTATCGAGCTTCTACCATGACTTACCTGGATACTACAGCCACATTTTCTTCTCTCTGCAGAACCGTTATTGCGGGATCTGAATAATTCTTTTGACCTATGAACGCATACGTCAAAGCAAGTGATGCAGAACATGTTGTTGCGACCTAGCAGCAAACTTGGTGTACCTAAACATCACTACGTCACCAAAAAATGGACATAAACCAGATGCCCCAGGAAAGAAAAAAATTGAGATATGTTCCCAGAATATCTCAGAGTGTATGCATACCAATATATCAGAACGTAATAGTAGCATGTGTCTCAGCTAACATATACTTATGTGCTTACCTTAATTGCTACACTCGATCAGCCATGAATTTATAGCTTTCTTTTGGAATTACGTATTTGCTCCTAATTGTTCCTAACCAAAAATAAGTTTACCTTTATTTTACTTGATAGTTTTCTTAAAATGACGATGTACTTAACTAGGAATAAAACTGCTTTTTTAATTGCATGGATATTCCTTCACAGAAAGCCTTCCAATACAAACAAAAATCCTCTCTGGGGATACACAACAATATAATCTAATATTACCTCAGCAAGCCTGTTAGTGGTCCTTACGTCCGAAAATCCTTACTAAATATATCTAGACCTTGAAAGAACAAGCAATATTTCTGTTTTCATGAGCTTTGACAAATTAAAGGTCGATTCTCCTGGGAGCCAAGAACACTCCCTGCATCAGATGCCCAGTTTAGCATTCTGCCCCCCTGCTGGAGTGCTCTTCAGGACCAATAGTTGGTTTATTCCTTATTTATCCAAATTGAAACAAAAGGATTATGTCCAGTAACTTTAAAAAAGAGCCGACGACATACTCATGCTATTAAAAATCAAGAAAAGGAGAATCAAACTTGTAAAACATTTGACTCAAAATGTCGGACCTGATATTGATATATATTTTAACGTGCGCTGTACTCCAAATTCAAGGAATGTATGACACACTTTATCTTAAAATATCAACTTAAGCATTTTACATTAATTGTAATAAAAAAGGTAAATAGTACTGTATCACATCATCTACACAACCCACCTAACCAAATCAACCAGCCAAATTTACTAAGTTTAATTTCCTGAGCATTAGGATATAATGCTATTTATCGAAATTTGGAAATCACGATAAGTTATCTGTCCGTTTTTATAACCTACAAAGCTTATACGCTTCAAATCTAGATGATAGCATTCATTCTTATTTGCAGTGTGCTTTTTGGCCACATCTGCTCTACTACAGAGAGTTATTGGAAAAATTCATTTTAAAGTTATTATAACTCCAAACGTTTCTGAATTGCAGCATTTTCAAATCCATCCAAGGAGATATTATTTTAGCAACGAAGTACAAGTGTGTGAGTGTGTGCGTGATGCTCTGGAACCCCCATATGTCCTGACGCTTGAACAGTTTCATAATTGATGACTGTAACAGACCTTAAAAATTAGTAGCATTAACATATACATCTATACTAGTGTAATCATATACACATTAAAAAATAAAATACAAAAAATACGGGTTATATACATAGCTAAATATCAAAAGAACCTGACTAAAATTGCTTTCTATTCTTATCCGCTGTTGGAGGAAATTTTCTTCTAAAAATCTAGCTTACTCCAAATATTAAGAACTTTAAACGCCAATTGAACATGTTTCGATAGTTTCCATCTTTATCTCGCTTGCCAAAATTCGATTAAAACAAAATATTCATCGCAATCAATAAAAACACTTTCTCCGTGTAGTGCCGCATGCGGACTATTTTTTATGTCGTAGACAGAACGATTCGTCTCCCTGAACAGTGTATCGTGAGAAGAAGCACAACTTCATTTATTTCCACCCCTGAAATCTCTCGGGAGATGAATTGAAGAATTATTTCATCTGGTTCCACCCACTCTGAGTCTGCCACGCTTGATCGAATGTCTTCCTGAAAAGTGATCGCGCACCCTATTCCAGAATCTATGGTTTTAGTGCATCAAAAAAATAAATTGAATTCGATTGTATATATTCTTTTCAGAAACTGAATTACATACCTTCCTTTTATCCTTAAAATGATCAAATTGTTCTAGACTTTTTCTCCTCTAAGGTTTAGAGGTATTTGATAGAAAATATTTAAAGATAATTTGTAACATTTCGTATTTAAAATTAGCCACTTTTGAAGGATGTTTCATATTGTCTCTCAATAATAAGCTTTTAACGCATTGAAATGAATGATATGGCATTCATTTTATTTTTGATGCAAAATAACTATTTGAAAAACCAAATTTAAATGCCAGCACATCATCAGGCTTCCAATAGCGTTATATTGTGTTAATTTGCTCTCTAATGTCCTGATAAACCGGTTCCCTGAGTCTTTCTAATTTGATTTCTTTTTTATTGTATGTATTTGAGAATTATCGTTAGTTGTCACACGCTGTGTAAATTGCAACACTTGACGTAGTTCATTATTTCTGTTGCTTCTGATACTGTTTTTCCAACGTGTGGTGGAGACTCTAATTAACGCATGGGCGAGGAGTATTTACGTAGCAATTGACGTATTTTTATTTTACTGTGTATAAGTAGATGAACAATGCATCATCGTTTAAAAACTTGTAAATAGCTTCTTTTCGTGTTATTTGTGTAATGCCTGCAGTGTACTGTACCTCTTTAATATGCAATTAAATTTAATAAATTATTTGCTTGTGGAATAAGGTATTTTAGAAAGAGACATTGATTACAGCTCTGGAAATCAAATAAATGAACATTTTGCTTACTTAAGTAAGAATTTATAAAGTTGTGCTATTTTCAACTGGTACGCGTGAAATTTTAGTATAAGTTAATTTTTTCTGCATGAATATTTTTATAAAAATCACAGAGTTTTGTTTTTTTTTCTTACTTTTGCTGATTAATTAATTTTTACTGAGATCGCAATTAGAAGCCACATGAGGACTAATAGTGACGAAAAAAGTAATTTTGAACATCAGCCAAATGACGTGGATGACACTTGAGCCGGGGCTTCCACTCAAAATTTCTACTCCACGCCGACAATAGGACTTAGAGCCTTGATTTAATGTGCATCAGGCCCGTTACACGGCGATTCTTTAGAGGCATAAGGACACGAACCAATGATTGGATCGACGTAACGCCGGTAAGTATCGAGTTTTCTACCATGACCACTAGGATACTACAGCTACATTTTCTTCTCTGCAGAACTGTTATTGTGACCTGAATAATAATTTTTTGACCCAGGAACGCATACGTCAGCAAGTGATGTAGAACATGTTGTTGCGACCTAGGCAGCAAATTTGGTATCTAAACATTACTACGTCACCAAAATGGATGATAAAACTAGATGCCCCTAGAAAGAAAATTGAGAAGGTTCTAGAATATTCCCAGAGTGTATGTATAGTCACTAAATATATCAGAATGTATTATAGTGCATGTGCTTCAAGCAATATATACTTATAAAGTATTTTTAATTGCTACACTCGATTGCGTTTAAGTGAATTTATGCTTTTTTGGAATTACGTATTTGCCTTAATTGTTCTCAATTAAAAATAAGTTTATTTTATTTACTTGATAGTTTTAAAATGACGATGTGTACTAACTAGGGAATAAACTGCTTTTTTAATTGCATGGACATTCCTTCGCTGTGAAAGCCTTTCCACCACAAACAAAAAACTCTCTCTCTCTCTCTTGGGGATACACAACAATATAACTCAATATATCACTTAGCAAGCTCGTTAGTGGTCCCCCTTACGTCCGGAAAAAAATCCTCATTAAATATATCTAGACTCGTGAGAAAGAACAAGCAATATTTCTGTTTCTCATGAGCTTTGACAAATTAAAGGTCGATTCTCCTGGGAGCCAAGAACACCCCCGCATCAGATGCCCAGTTTAGCATTCTGCCCCCTGTTGGAGTGCTCAGGACCAATAGTTGGTTTATTCCTTTTATTTATCCAACCAAAACAAAGGATTATGTCCAGTAACTTTAAAAGAGCCGACGACATACTCATGCTATTAAAAATTTCTGAAGAAAAGGAGTAATCAAAACTCTGTAAAACATTTGACTCAAACGTCGGACCCAAGGATATTGATATACATTTTAACGTGCGTTGTGCACTCCAAATTCAAGTGAATGTAAGTGCGACAAGCACTTTATCTTAAAAATATCAACTTAAGTATTTTACATTAATTGTAATAAAAAAGTGTAAATAGTACTCTTCAGGCATCACATCATCTTACACAACCTAACTCAACCAACCAGCCAAATTTAATTAAGTTTAATTTCCTGAGCATTAGGACATAACGTTACTTATCGAAATTTGGAAATCACGATAAGTTATCTGTCCGTTTTTATAACTCATTAAAGCTGTTACTGCTCAAACTAGATGATACATTCATTTTATTTGTGGTAGTAAAAGCTTGGCCACATCTGCTCTACTGCTACAGAGAGTTATTGAAAAATTCATTTAAAGTTATTATAACTCAAAACTGCTTCGAATTGTACATTTTTCAACCATCCAAGGAGATATTATTTTAGCAAGTGAAAAAAAAAGGCCACCCGAGCACTTTTCAAAGTAAAATATTTTCTGAATATATCTTATGGCCATTCACTAATCACGCAATAAATCAATCAGTTAATCAATCACTGAATCAGTCAATCAATCAACCATTCAATCAATCCATCTATTTATAACTTAGTTAATCAGTCAGTAAATCAATCGCTTTATCAGTAGTCATTCATTCAATCAGTCAGTAAATCAATTTAATAATTCAATCAATAAATCAATATTCAGTCGATTAATCAATCGTTCAATTAGTCAATCAGTAAGTCAATCAATTAATGTATCTGTTATTCAATCAATGAGTCAGTCAATCATCACTCAATCAATCAAATAGTTATTCAGCCAATCATACAATTAGTCAATAAATCAATTAATCATCAATAAGTCAGTCACTCAATCAAATTTCCAAACCCTGTTCATACACACACACACAAATTATCATTAGCTTTAATTTTAATATTTAATTGAATAACTGAATAGTTGTATTTGAAAATATTAATCTTGATGGCTAAATCTATTCTTAGTAAAACTTTGCATGGAATATTATTTGATTTTGCTGTTCACTGATTCCATAGCTGAATATTATTTACATCAATTTGGAGCGCATAGAAGGTATGAAAATTTAATTTTAAAACCAGAAACACACCTGTCACGCCAGAGAGAAAAATATCTGTATTTTTTTTTCCCAAAATATTATTTTTTTAGATATCTGGTACTCTTTCCTCGGCATTTATTTTGTCCACAGTACAGATAGTTTGCACATAAAGATATGGAATTATTTCCTGTATCATGAATATATTTTAATTAACATTCATACGCTTAAAATATAAATTTTAAGTTGTATTAAATTTAATTTTTAAAATTATAATAATATTCTGAGTAAAGAATGTCTTGCTTATAAGTTGTTTACAATTTTTTAATGTTACAAATGCAATAGATTTTATGCATTGAAGGTAAATATCTGAATTTTTTCACTTGTAAATAAACAGCTATTGGTGATTAATGGCTCATATATAATTTATTATGTATATAAACTTGATTTCCCCTGCTTAAATACAGATATATCAATATACAAATATCTCAATATTGAAATGTAGCTTCCATTACTTTTAATTTTAAAGAGTACGGACTACTTAAACTTGACATGAAATAAACTCATTTCTACTTGTTGAAGATGCTTCAGTCAAATTAATAATTTTAACCATTGTCAAATGATATAAGATAAGAAGTGAGGAATAGATTTCTCACTCCTAATCTTTCATTCTAAGGCCTATTAATATTGCGTTAATCTTGATGTTTAACGAATTTCCTTAAAATTAAAAATGCTTAAAATACAGAGCAGACAGTTCTTCATATTTCTCGTCTTATAGAAATCATGATTACATAATGAGATACGCGGTTGATTTAAGCTTTTCTTGAACGCGTAAATGTTTTCGGATCCAATTACTTATTATTTCACGTGAAGTTTCCACTTTGTTGTCTTGCCTGTAGAAAGCTTATTATGACCAGAAAAAGTTTAACAGTAAAAGTGAAAGTACGCCAGGCAATTGATACGCATGAATAGGATTTGTTAAAGACTGTTGCTTTTATGTAATCATTTGTTTCATAAAGGCCGCGGTAACCTAGTGGTCATGTTTTCGGATTCGTGAGCAGCACTTTTCGTTCAGTCGCTGGTTCTATCCTTGGACGCCGAAGACCCGCCGTGTAGCCGGGGCTGATGCACGTTAAATTTGTCGGGGCCCAAAGTCCTCCCGTTGGCGTGATGTGGAAGTTAGGAGAGGGGATGCTAGCTCAGGTGTCGTCCTCGTCATTTGACCAAGGTTCAAAATTATAAGGTCCGTCGCCAATAGCTCTCGTGTTTCTTCTAGTGCGAAGTTAATAAAAACTAAACTAAAAAACTTGTTTTATAAAATCATGAACTTGTGAATACTTAGGGAATCAGATCTGTCATTTTGTTTTTCACAGTCTTGTAGCAAGGATGATTCGCATCATATCAAATTCTTTACATGGAAGTTTAAATAATGAAGACCCGTTCTTATCTATTAAATAAGTGCATTCTTTTGTAAATAGATGGCAATTCTAAAGCATGTCGGAATTACCATTGTCTGCTGGCATCTGTTAAACGATGGCGAAATCAAATGTTTCAATTATTCGTAGGTTATTTATGATTTAACAACCTTTTGTTGTCATATAAAAGTTTCATTGCTGCCGCTTCGAGTTGTCGTTGTCATTTTGCATCGAATTGTCACCATCTATGAGACCTGGACTCTTTATTATGCACCAGAAACCAAGCATTAAGCAAAAAAATGGATAGTTTCCTGTCAATTTTCTCTAAGAAAAAGATGAAACTGGAAACATTATAGCCGGGTGACCTTTTTCTACTGCTTTCTGAAGCCCGACACATCAACGTAAATTATTGTAATTTATAATATGATGTACAGAAGGATCCATTAATATGCATAGTAAATTTTATCCAGATAGCTCGGTTATTTATGAGTCATAATTAAATTTTTACCATGACCCTCTTCATACAATGGGGCTTTTTGATTTCGTTCAAATCCGTTTTAATCCTGTAAATAGAAGTAAACTGCTCCTTCAAAATCTCGTTGATTTCTGTAGTTAAATTTTCCACTACATATATATATCTATTCTATTACAGTAGAAGAACACTAGATAAAAAAGATATAGAAAAGTACTTTTCCATCTTTCTAGCTTTTCGAAATTTCAACTTTTAAATAGGTCTTGCAGAAAGCGGCGCATTTTTTGAGCCATGAAAAGTTAATTAATTACTCAATTCAAACGACCATTCACAGGATATTTTTAGATTCTTTCCCCCCCCCTAAAATAAACATAATTTTTACTTAAAACACTCAGCTGTTGCAACAGGAAACAGCAAACCTTTTCCTCTTTCCATTTCATTTCAATGCACATAGGATTGCGAAAGAACGTTTTTATGAAAGACGTTTTAGTTAATTAATTAATTTAATCACCTTTCAGTGCTGTTCTAACACAGCACATAATTATGAGCCAGTTGAAAGGATATCTCAACTTCAGGAAGTAATTAATCGAAAACAATTATAGTGAATTGGGGCGTTTTCATTTTAAATTGGAGCTTTTCTGAAGGGGATTTATTCCTCACTGCAAATTAGAATCGTACTTTACGAATCGAAAAGAATAAGGTGGTTAAACGTAGCCTTTTGTTAAACTAACGTTGCTTAGAAAACTTAGGGGTTTGTCAAAAACATGAACTACGTTAAAATACATAACAGTTAATCGTGTAAGATAAATACTACGCGAAAGCATAATACTTATGACGTACTTATTAATTAATCCATTTTCAGAAATTTTCCATTAATCATGCACTTGTAATTGTATCTATTTTAGGTTGTTTTTAGAATCCTTAAAAGTTAAAAGATATGTAGCTGGACTGATGCTTCTTGAATATATGTCGAGGCTCAAATCTCCCACTTTGGGATGGTGTGGAAGATGGGAAATTAGGGGACTAACTTATTTGTCTTTTTCATCCTTTTACCAAACCTTAAAATTACGAAGTACTTTGCCACACTCTTCGTATTTCTTCTAAAATTTAATCTCAATATTAGCTCAATATATCCTTTAAGCTGAATTACCACCCAACCACCACTACGTTTGGTTAATTACCAGAACGTATAGTTAATGTCCATGGGTTTTTTAAATATTACTCATAATTTTATATTAGTGCATATATTGGGTACAAAGTATGACCTTTCATGGTCGCAACATTTTAAAATTTTTCTACCTGATTTTCGAAATTCTTGCTCGAAGCTACAAGGGGCTTCAAAGAAATGTATTTGTATCTTGATGTAGTTCATGTTTTGAGAACAGGTGAATAGGGCAACATACATGGAGAGGAATTTTAAGCAGTGAGATGTCATTATAACCGACTTTTCACCTTGAGAACTTCACCTCATCCCAAAAGAGAAAAGAGACCTCAAGGGACATTACTTTCTTTCTGATGACAAAGTTAAGAATTCCGTCAAAGTTCAATGTGGAAAAAAGTGAATACTGTTTCAAAAATTGCTATCCAGTGGGTGTATAGTGAAAATAGCCCAACTAGGAGAATAATGAAGAATGACGCTTTATTCACAAATATTCAGAACAAGAATAAACACAGGCAGCTGCACTTGCATAGATCACTCCAATCACTTCAAATCACTCCAATTTTTTTCGGCCCGTTCTAGATGCTTATGGAGAATGAAAGGAGATAATGTGTTAAATGTTTAATCGAAAGAGAGAGTTAGAGAGATCTGTTTCGTTTATGTGCATGGATTACGTATCATGTGTTTGATTATGCGCGAAATTCGAGAATTAGCTTTGAAAAGTGCAAGAATGAAGTAGTTTGATCAAAATTCAGATCCGGCAGACGATGAACAGGAAATGTGTTACAGAACGAAAAGCAGAATATTGTTTAATGTTTAATCGAAATAGATATTTCTTTTTTAAGACGTTTTTATGTATTTCATTTGGTATGTGTGTGTCAGTGTGTTTTCAAATTTTTGATCGTTAATTTAATCAACTTCCCATCAAGCTAGAGCTCTGAAACCTTGGAAATCGTTCTTACACTCCTAACGATGCAATATTTAGACATTTGTGACAAGTTTTACCTAATATTTCAGTAATTTCTTTTAATAATTCCGTTTAGCCCAAACACTTGGCACGATTTCAAAAATTGCCAAACTTGGCGATTTTTTGGCTGAACGTTAAGTCCTCGAAGTGAACTAGGGTCGCCACATTTGGCAAAATACTACCAAATAATTCTTGTCACCAAGGGTGGTTGGGCTAAACTGTATTCCAACCATTCAATTTACCGGATGAATTAATTAATTTTAGCTAGTTTTAACCTTTTTATGTATTTCATTTGGTATGTGTCTGTCTGTGTGTGTATCAGTGTGTCATCAAATTTTCGATAGTTAATTTAACCAACTTCCCATTAAGTTAGAGCTCTGAAATTTTGGGAATCGTTCTTACTCTCCTGACAATGCAATATTTAGATATTTGGGACAAGTTTTAAATAACATTTCAATATTTTTTTAAATAAACTTTGCCACCATAAAAAACGTTTTTTTTTAAAAAAAAAACGTTGGTTCTTATCTCGAATTTTTTTTATATGTGATGCTCATCCAGTAGAGAGTATGAATGAATTTATTACGAGTGAAATGTGAATTTGGTTGTGTTTGAAAGACGAATGAATGTGAGAATTTCGATGATATTGATGTTTTCAGAAATTTTATTCAGCCTGCCAGTAGAATATATGCACTTTATACAACGTATCAAACGGAAAATTAGGTCAATAAAAAATTTGTGTTTCTTCATCATAGCTATGTGAAATTAACGTTATACTGTAAAAACTTGCCAATTCTGTGATTTCTAAAATCGTGCCAAGGGTGAGGGTTGAAATACACTTTAACCCTGAATTGCATAACAAAAGAGCCCATGAATCAACGAGATAGGATTGAGCAAAAAATGCCCTTTAATCAAAGAGATTGAGGTGCTCTATAACGCAATGATAGAAGCTATTAATGAAATGTATGAAAACCAAAAAACCTTCAGTTTTGGACAACAAAATTTCTTCAGAATCAAGATATGGAGGAACGTAATTTTTCTCTCATTTGAGGGATTTTTTTCATATTAATTTTTGGAAAATTGCGTTTCTTTTTAAACGATATCTTATAAGAGATAATTAAATACGCAGGTTACTGATTTATATATGCATTTATTTCTCCGAGATTATTGAGTTATATGCAGTTGATACTATGCATGAAATCTTTTATAAAGTTTCCAATTTTTGCATTGAATATTCCTTGAAAGCTGTGAAATTCCTTAAGGCGAGAAAAGTCAACTTAGAAATTTTAATTTTCGAAAAATTCCGTAAATCTATTCAAAGATATGAGTAAGCAGAATTAGTTTTTTCGTTATAAAAGACAAAAATATATATCATTTATTAACTTTTTCAACCATTTTTCAGTTAAAATGAATTCAGATATTCTTTGAAAATTGTGAGTGTTCGCATTGCAAAACTAAGAAGTGCAAATAAAATTTTAAAAAAAATGTCTACTTATCAACAAATGTAAATGCATTTAAATATAAAATTCTAATGTAATTAATACAAATACATTTAATATAAAAATATGAAAACTAAGACAAAAATTGAAATGATTTTCCGAAAATGATAATATGGAAATATTGTTACCAAATATAAATTAATATAAAAATTGCGCATAATGTTTAAATTGGTAATTGGAACCCCTCTGAGACATAAAAATTTTGATAAAATTACTTTCGTCCAATATTTTATTTTTAATAACTTTTTGACGCAATGTGACGAATTATACACAGTTGAAATGTTGTGTAACTTACTTCTTGTAAGTTTTATTGAATAAAGAAAATTTCGCAAATTATTTTGAAAAAAATTAATTACGTTTTCGAATATTAAAAAAGCAAAACGCATCTCTAAGCAATAGCACATAAAATCCAATTTTTCGAATATTAGGATCATAAATAACTCCTAAATATTTTATAACAAATCTTTAAACATTTAGTTTTTTAATAAAATAAGAGCATATGTTATCATTCATCTGTAAATCTTCCACCGATGGATTACAAATCAAACGGATTCTCAATTAGTGAACACTTGATGTTTATTGGAATTCCAAGGATGATGAAAAATTAGATACGAACGAAAACCGTGACACACGCAATCCTTCACAATCTTGGATATGGAGATACCTCACCCAGTTTTGAAGACTCCAATATCGATCGAAAATGAGATTCGGAGAAATTGGATGAGCCAGTATTCATCATAGAGAGGTAAAATTCAAGATGTTCAGGGGTAAAAGTATTTCAACGAAGAACTCGGCAGGCAACTCAGAGTTGAGTAACTCTCATTCGTATGTTTAAGTAAACAGTAAGGCCGGAATGTTAACTGAAATTCGAAATATTTGAGGGTATTAAATTGAAATAAAATAGTGGTTGACTAAAAGTGGAATTATTTCTTTATTGTGTAGTGCCATAAATAGTTTTGGCTCTAAAAATTTCTCCCTTTTGTGTCAATTCATTTTGAGCCGAATGTGAGACTAATTTCTATAAGAAATATTTAATATAATCCTTAAATTTAGTTTTTAGAAACGGTTAACATTCTACCTTGACAACCACTTATTATGGAAATTTTAGCATTGATTCTCTTCCCAAACGAAGAGGTACAGTAGCTATAAATATGATTTATAGTCAAGGAAAGTATACACCTGTCGATAGTGCTGAATAGGTAGGGGAAGATCGAATTCGTGACAAATGTAGTTTATAAATGTAGCCAAATCTTCATATATATATATATATATATATATATATACGTCACAAAATTTTAAGATTTAGCTCTTATGTCTGTATTGAATGGACTTAATTATCGGTACAAGCTGAGATTTATGTATGCTTTTGTATTGAATTTTTAAATCCGTAAAATAATTAACATAATCACATTTCATTTTGGATGGGAAGAAATTGTTATTTCCAGCACTCAATCTCAATTAAAGTCCCCAAGGTTAATGAATAGAAGACTGTGAATAGCCCAACGTCACAAGTATTTTAAATCACTGCATTCAGTGATTGTACGAACTTTGAGTAGTCGTAGTAACAATAATTATGAAATCACTGACAGCATCGTTTCTATCGAGTCATAGGTTTGAGTCTCGTGTTGTGGAGATGATATACGTTAAATCTGAGAACCTATAAGTCCTTACTTTGGAGTGGTGTGGAAGTTCAGAGAGTGGGATATCTCAGATATCATCCTCTTGTCTTGATCATAGCACAAAATTATGAAATCTATTGCCAATAGCCTTTGTGATGCTTCTTAGTACGCAGTTAATTGAGCAGTAAATCGATTAATTTCTGTATGAACTGTGAATTGGTGTCATTATGTGTTCATATGTATGTGTATTAATTGTTTCCTGTTAAAGGGGGGAATATTGTATTTGTTAATCTCAAAAAAAGCTTAAGATTTTCTGAAAAAGCGATTGCTTTTCAATAGTGTGAACTTTGCCTGCATTTAAATTCCAACAACCACTGACCACCCCGATCAACCAACAAATGTGAGTTTCCCCCATTTACATTTTCTTAATTTCAGATTATAAATCAATGCTAAGAACTACATTTACTTGTTTCAGCACTGCAATTTCAAACAATAGGAAATATGATTTGTTGAGTGTGCGGGAAGAGACTTGTTTTTCTTGCTTTTCTTCATTTTGACTTTTAAGCGAGGAACAGGAGTATTTCTTCACTAAATCAATAATCGCTTTGACAAATAGTATGAAAAGACTTTGAGAGAGAGAAAAAAATAAATAATCAGCTTTATCTTTTCTCTCTCTCTCTCTCTCTCTCTCTCTCTATAAAATTAATACAATCCTTAAAATTCATGAAATTTAAAATTATCATTAATCAGCCCAATTTATTGCAGCAAAAGGAGACAATAAATTCCACTGATTTAATTGTTTGTTAGTAATAGAAAATCTCCAACAAGAAACAGATATTAACTACGTATCGAATATTCAAAGACAATGTATTTTCTATTCCAAAGTTTTAATTCTTTTCGTATGACAAAATGTGCGCTTAAAAGCATATCTTAACTTCTTACTAATTATATAAATGCTCCCAAATCCAGCACTTTCAGGTGTTCGATTAAAGAGATTCAAATTATTTTCATATTTGTACATTTAAACGATAAAAATAATGTACATGATTAATATATTACATTTATCAGATCGATAGGTAGGTACATTTAGTAATGTAGCATAATGGGATGTAAAACACAGCGTTGAGTAAACTCACTGGTTGGTTTAAAGCAAATTATCATTTGGGGTTTTCCTTTATTTTATACAAATTATACTTTTTAACAAAATTACCTATTCTTTTAATTCTAGAAGTACTTCTATTTCATTATTTTGCAAGAGCAATATTGTTCGTTTGACGAAAGCTTTATTACATAAGAAAATTTCAACATTTCTAAAAAAAATCAATTAATTATACACTACTATTAAAATTAAACCACAGTAAAATTAGAATCAATTGGCAAATTTTACTTCTGTGTGTGTCCAAATTATCTAAAAACACCGTTTTATAGATACATTTCTGAATTTTTCGTGTCCATTCCTCTTACACTCCTGATGGGCCCCCCCCCCCCAGCCTCAGTTACTTTTCGTTGTCGGTAAATTGTTTTCGCCTCCCTTCCCCTTTCTAGTTCTTAATCTCTGCCACTGCTTTTCTACGTTCTAATGAAGTGAGACAAATCTATGGAATCAAAACGGGACTAAATTAATGTATCCCTCGCGCTAGTTATCTACAGAATTAATTATTTTCAACCAAATGAAGATATGAGTTTGTTCTTCTTGCATTAACCCTCCTTCTCCTAATAGCATTCTAAGACGAATAATCGAAGTTATTAAGACGTGGTAATAGAAAATCCTCGCCTAGAATGGCAACGATCCACGGGAGATCGAAAGCATTAATTATTCAAATTAAACGAGGACGAAAAATTTATTCGAATCGAATGGGTGTTTTAATATCAGGCGTTTCGGAGAACCCCACATTGTTCTCGTACACAAACTCGACGCTAATTTCAAACGCTATGAAATGAGTTTCTCTTGGCGTATAATGCATATAAAAGACAAAATGTATTGATGTGTTAATAAATTAAAATAACCATGGAAGACGCGCTAGAGGTATTTCGACACTCCACGCTTGGAAAAATTTCTATTCTGTCCCTACCTTTAAGCAGGAATTGTTAGACCCATCAGTACTTGCCTTCAAAGTTAAATTCTACAAGTACTGCTTAAAATCGGTGCATTCTGAACATTTTTCAGTTTTGTCGAGAGAAATGTTAGAAATGTATTTAAACTCCGTGCACACTTTCGTGTTAGTATTTGGCACATTCAGTGTGAAATAATGGCGATTTATGATCATTCTAACCAAATTTTTCCTCTTTCGTCGTATCATGAAGAAATTAGAAGACTTTACAGCGTGTGTTTCGTCGGATCAAGAAACTTTTGAGAAAGTATCTGAAAACTCCGATCTGTTGCTCATACACTGTGACTGTCATTACATTTTGTTCCTGTGTCTGTATTGCTAATCTGTACAAATCCTGTGTATTTAGTATGTGCTGTTATTGTCTAAGTTCTACTACCTGCTTTCCTTTCTTAATGTTTGTCAATGAAGCGTCTTTGGTCGTTCTCCTTGTTGGATTTGGTTTCACTCCCATCCGTCAAGATTTTTTTTAATAATACATCAAACGTAAACAGATATAATACTTTGCTTTCTGGTGATTTGAAGTCCACTAGAAAGCAAAAAACGTTATACTGTAAAAATTGACAATTACGATAAACTCCGGGCGAAAAAGCGAGCAGCGCTGTCTCGTGACCTGGCGGTCAAGGTCAGTAAACTTCCGAATCTACACGAAAAACCTGGAAATCTAGAATATGCCGAACCATCGAATGCCGAAGTAAGGAGTGTTTATTGTACTATTCACTGATATTCGTGATGATCAGCTGAAAATATTACTTAAATAATAGATGAAAAGTGACGTATCGCTTATGAAAATCACTGATGACAATCCTAAGAGGCCCGAATACAATCGAAACCAAAATTCCTCATTTTTACTATTCGACAGAAAGGGCACAAACACTAAAATATATAACAAAATTACTTCAACATCTTGACATGACATACCTTTGATTGCTTGTTCGTTGGAAAAAAATATTTTAAGCTATTTATGTGATTATTGTTAGTTAATGTCTATAACACATAGTGAAATTCCAAATGAATGTTATCTCACCTGCATGAACATTATAAAAATAATTTCGAAATATCATTAATAGCATCATTTTTTCCTAGTATTTTTAAGTGCTGTACTTTCTATGTTTATTATTATTTTAAAAGTCCAAGATAATTGCATTTCGTATTTTACCCCTTCAGATAATGATAAGTATCAAAGTTTATATTTAAAATAAAAGAGATAAAAAGTTTTATTAGACTTCTGTGGGAATTTTGTTCAAGAAAAATTAAGATCGAAAAACATAATGTGAAAAACGTTATCTTGAGGGTACCATATACGACACATATTTTTATTTATTACAATTTTTAAAAAAAAATATAGATATACAGATACAAGTTTTCGATGATATTTTGAAAATTATTCTCAGCGTTTCAGTTAAATGTTTTCTATTGATCAATGAATTTATCAATTATCCTCAAAAATTTTCCGAGGAAAGATTAAATGGCTTTTAAATCTTAACTGAGCAGCATTGAGCTTTCATTATAACTCCGCAATTAAACATTTTCATTTTTATGTGCGTATGAATATATATTTGTTAAACATTTTAATAATAAAATAATCATATTATTTGATTTACGATCTTTTGGCGTGATTTGGAGCCGTTTTGTTTTCCGTCTCCAAAGCATAGTCTAAAATAGGATTTTAACTGAATTAAATTGCATCGATATTTTTCACTCACACGAAAGCATAACTATAATACTAAATTCCAAATCCAGTTTTGCATATAAAACAAAAACAAAATATGAAGGTATAATAAAAATTAGTATAATGAAAAGAATAATTGTGTAAATGTGAAGTAAAATAAATGCATTTCAACATAATAGGGGCTTGAAAGCAATACATTCCAACAAATTTGTCTACATTTATATATAAACATATATAAATAACAAAACATCTTCATAAAAGTGAGAAAAATAGCATCATGAGTTATTAGACTTCAGAAATGTTTGGAAACAAAATTCCGACTTTTCTCAACTTCTCACACGAATTTTGTTTATCTATGTCTTGTGTGTAGAGAGGAAATCGGAAAAGAAAGAACTCGCCAGTTTGAAAATAAAAACCAAGCCAAATGAGAGCAATAAAGATCCAGTTTAAGGAAAAGTCCATTCTGCAGCTGTAAAACGTCTAGTTGTAAAAAAGCAAATGAAGTCTATCTCTTCAAAGAAAGCAGATATTTTAAGCTTTTGATTTCTCTCTGTTTGTTCGGAAAGTTGGGTTTCTTCCAAAGGATAAAAGAGAACTCATGGAACATTAGTTCCCTAATAGCTCAGATCCCCACCCTCTCCATCTTCTGAGAAACAAGATTTGTCACTGATCGTGTTCGAAGGGAAATGACAGCTGCAGCCCGAAGTTAACCTCATTATTTGAACATTTAACTTTCGACCCAGCCATCTATTTCATTTAAAATAATGATTGGCTTAGAAGGGAAAATAATAAAACGTTTTCATCAGTTAATGCCTTAAAACGACCTTACAGTGTCCGGAGAAGCTGTGAAAATTTGTCAGGAAATCTCTGCTACATAAGCTTACGGCTTATTTTTCATCGTGTAATCGTTTTACGAAGATCAATTCGAGGGGACCGGGAAAGTCCACCATTTTAAATTCACCAACTTTTTGTACCTTATTCTATGAGAGAGAGACGGTGCAAAATATAGATTAAAAAAAGGTTATTGCAGTTATAATAAAGTATCTTTTATACTTTAATAGGCCATTTTCTAACTAAAATAGAAAAAAATTATTATTTATTATTTATTTTTCTTAAATCTCCAGACTCCCGTTTACCGATCATTTGGATTTCTTAAACAGAAAGTTAATACTAAAGCATTACAACTACCCTGTTCTCAAATCTTTTCTATTTTATCTCAATACAATAATGTGCATCCGAAACAGCAAACAGTAATGAAGATTTCTGAAGAATTACATTTTATCCGCGAATTTTAAAAATAGTTTACCCCTATTTTTATGATTAGCTTGTGGGTTTTCTAGGCCTAAAAATATTCTGCTATACCTTAAAAAATCGCGTGAAAAATATCTGAAAGATTTCTCGGAGTTACCTCGTAATAGCATCGGTCGCAGTGCACTAGATGATTTGATGTTACACAATTGGCCATCTAAGTCACCTGGTATGGCCCAATGCGATTTCTTACTTTTGGAATTTGTAAAAGATAAAATGTATGCTCCATCATTACCCACAAATATACGTAAGCGTGATCAATGGAGTTCTGCTGCCGCATAATCCATTACCATTTACACTTCGCAACGTATTTGGAGGGAACTTATGAATCGAATTGACATTACGTGTGTAACTGAAGGAAGTTATATCGAACACTTGTAAAAATCACTTCCACGTTTTCCCTTTGCATTCATGTATTACTTATCATTCTGTGTCGTTTATTTATGAGCATATAGCATATTGAAATCGGATGAATCATTTTGAATAACCATGTAGCAAGAAACAGTATTAAACCTACCAAAATTTAAAGGGTCACAAATACAGTTTTTGGTACACGAGTACAGATGACACTGTTCACAGATTCATCAAGATTCTACATTTTCCCTTCTAGATATTTTCTTAGCAGCTTCATTGGGATTCTAGATATCTCTAAATGCAAGCTTGATGATTTCCATTAAAGGAAGAGGAACATGAATTTGTTTGGTGAACACATACGTTTCTCTATATGATTAAGGTCGATGAATCCCGTGCCGGCTTTTAGATCCAACTGGATAGACTTCATGATTCGGAATTCCATTGCTAGGTAATAAATTAAAACATTCAACCCAAACAGCTTGCAACATTTTTTAAATGGTCCAACATTTCTTCAAACGGCTAAGCCATAAAATTTCTGGATCTTAATAACGATACGGTCATGTGGCCTGTTTTTACTATCTTATGACTTTCAATCTTTAACTTTTTGTAAGAAGATAATTTACCAGAAAAACTAATAATAGTTAAAAACAAATAAAAACATATATAGAAAAAAAATTTAAACTATACGTTGGAAGAGAAATTTGTTTACTTTCGTTGGCTCTTAAATGGTCAGGAAATCTTGAAGTACTCAAAGTAAAAACTAAAATTGCTAACACTTCGGGGGGGATATAAGCAAGAAAAACATAAAGAGGAAAACATAAAAGTTTTAACTATTTAGGGATATACAAAAATAAAAATCAGTTTTATAGTTGAGAATCACAAGTCTCGGTCCCCTTAAAATACGAACGGTATAAAAATGTTGGTCATTAAAATACGGTTTCTG
>BMAW01045975.1:0-14688 GCA_019974015.1 Nephila pilipes
ATGTACCATATTTAATCTCCTATACTTAAAATGCAAAATGGGTTTTTAACTTTGCATGTTAAGTGAAAAACTAAGTAGATATTGAATGCTGCAAAATTTTAAGAACTCTATAACTATGTATGACACGTGCGGTAATAATGTTATATTAGATTTTATCGAAACTGAGGCATTTTTTCTATTCGAAAAACGTATCCCCAGTTTGGGGCTTGCTTTTTAAAGTAGGCAAAGATATTCTTAAGAAATAATTTATATACTAAGTATTTTTTATAATTGAATCATATAGGGTTTTTTGAAGATGACGAAAAATCAACTTTCGTCATCTTTAAAATTTATATTTATGTATTATAATAAATGAAAGAAATGCTATGTGGATTTTGAAATTAGAATATAAGCTTCAAATTAAGCCACTGTTAAATCCTCCGTATCTTTCTCTAGTTTCGGAATGACTGGAAGTCTAAAATTATGGAGGTAGCTAATTTGTTTTAGTATTAGTAGGATTATAGCGTCGCACTTGTGGCTATATAATAGGCTATCATCGACGACTTTTGAAATTTCAAATCGTAGTTATTGTCGAAGATGACGCCCCTTGAATTAGAATCATCTGATTGTGAATTTATAATTCCCTTTCACTAATTTGCATGATAAGAGGCTGTTTTCGAAAATTCTATGTGTTCTCATATGCTATGCCCTCGTGGGGAAGTTTAGGGAATGAAATCTGGAGAAAGTTTGATGGGGACCAACTCCGCACCATCTCAAAAAAGGCACCCCGGCTCTGCTTTTGACAATGATAGAATCGTTGGGAGTAGTAAGTGGGAGCCGAAGGAAATTACTTTGAAAGAAACAAATGTTAGACTGTATAGAAATACAATAACTTTTTATGGATAAAGATTGGATATTTCTTTGCAGTTATATGCTAACCTTTCATGACATTTGCTTATGGAATGCTGCAGAAATTCTTCAGATACTATTCGATTCAAATCATCAATAGAACAGACACTCATACAAGTATATTATAGCCAAGCTAACGAAAAAGGGATTCCTTACAGTGCTGGCTAATGCATCGAAGGACACTAAAAATTTCATGAATTAATCTACTTTGAATCAGCTGTAAGTAAATATTTGTCACTATTGAAGTGCCAACAGTCGTAAATTCAATTCTGACAAAAACTGTCTTGAAACACTGACATAATTTTACCTAAAAACAAATGCGTTGGTTCATCTTTTTGGCTCTATGACAAGGAGTAGAGTCATCTTGAATGATTCATCTTCTAGTCTGGCTAAAGTGGCATCTGATGATTCTTATCTATTTGGTCACAGTATGACTAAACTTTACGTTCTTGAAAATATTTTGCAAGAAGTAAAGACAACCTACTTCCTGTTGTAGCTTGCACGTACGCATATTTTGACTAACTAAACGCTAGACACGGATTTACACCAGAGGTGTTACTATATGGATAATACTCATCTTTTTTTAGAACAAAGATTTTGTTTTTTTCATCACTTTTATGTAGAATGGATTCTTTTAATCGGAGAGATTTTCTAGCTTTTATGGTTCTGCGATATATAGTTTTGCATGTCCTTTTCAATCATCTATACTGGGTTTCCTCATAATGGATGGGAAAACGGGATATTTTGGGTAATGGGTTTCAAACCTGGATATGTATAGATGGCTGCTGAGCATAAGAATTCACTTTAGTAATTAATCTCAGATGGAAATATAAAATAGTTTTTAGCTATAAATGCTATACACGATTTCGTTTAGAATCAGTTCAATTAGTTATCGATTGACTATGGCTATACAAGACACTTTATGAGTTCTATAATGGGTGGAAAATATTTTGAATGCAATTTCAAAAGAAATTATTAGTAAAAATTATCGAAAGTAATTTTGAGGAGATAATTAGAAATACAATTAACATTTTTCTTTCGCTTGAAAACTCCAAATTTTCGAAAACGATGAATTTATTGAATTTTTACAAGTCCTTTCTGTAGATTGAATGAAAAAGCCTTATTACATTCTTCTTAAAAACTTTTTTCCAGTGTAAAAAAAATTTCCTTTTTAAGCACCGTTCGGTTTACGATAAAACTTTATTATTATGAATATTAACGTTGGAGTAGTTTGAAGCTGAGTGTCTTCAAGACCTTAGTACATGACGCCTTTTTAGCCTATATTTTCTCTGACGCGATCGTATCGAATTCTTGCGCCAAAAGGATTTATTCGATCTAAAGTCTTGTTTCCCCGACGTGTGGCTTGGCAAACCTCGAGTTTTCTTAGGTTCGTACTTGCAGATGGTAGAATTACGACCAATCATGCGTAAGGGTTTGTACTCTGCCCACAAAAAGGTTTGCCGTCTGTTGATTCATAAGCATTTGACGTCAGAGTGCTTATCCATATTTGACAAAAAAATTCGAACCACCTCAGCCACCTTTAGTAATAGCGAGTCTTTTTGTTCCCATGGCGCGAGGTAAAACCGATTTCAGATCAGGCTCTCCAAGCCCCACTCCCAGGCAATAAGGCTTATGTTGCAGTTGATTCGTATGTAGGTTACTTAAGAATACATGTTTATTTAAAACAACCACAGAGAAAACTTTTATAAAACTAAGCAAGTGTATTTAAACAACCACGAGGTACATTATTAGGCTAACTCTGCCTTCTACAACTTATACTTTGGATTCTCCCCTACCACTAAGTTCTTCCTGACTCAAATCCTCAAAATTACCGTCCAATCTCATTACTCAGTAATTTGAGTAAAGTACACGAGTACGTTTCATTGAAAAGCATGAACCAATTTTGCTTTGCCAGGAATATCATTATTCCAGAGCAGCATAACTTTGTTACATAGTGCTCTACAACAACTCAGTTATTCGGAGTCACTGAGCTGGTTCAAGATGGTTTTTCAAAAAACCAAGCCATGGG
This sequence comes from Nephila pilipes, assembly GCA_019974015.1. Taxonomy (NCBI): domain Eukaryota; kingdom Metazoa; phylum Arthropoda; class Arachnida; order Araneae; family Nephilidae; genus Nephila; species Nephila pilipes. The sequence continues at coordinate 2,918 of BMAW01045975.1, forward strand.
TATGCTTTTTGTGGACATTGTAAAAGCGCTTGATAAAATTTGGTACCATGGCCTTATTTCCAAGATGATACGACTTGGAATTTCGGACCAACTAATCAAAATTATACATTCGTACTTCGATTCTGGATGTTTTCGAGAACGAGTGGACAATGCAGTCTCCTCCCCCTTCCATTCTGTCTGGAGTACCTCAAGGAAGTCTTTCATCACCAAATTTATTTCAGTTGTACATAAACGATATTCAGAAGGCCGCAAATGTCCCCTTTGCAATATATGTGGACGACACTGCCATTATGACTCAAAACATTTGTAATCAAAAAATCCTTTTGCGATTGCATAGGTACATCTCTCGTCTTCAGCTCTGGCTCACTGACTGGAAAATTAAGGTCAATGCATCTAAAAGCGCATGCCTCCTCTTTACGAGAAAACTCCTCTTACTAGAGACCAATTGCATGTTGGCGCAAATGAGGCCGTGCCGCCTTTTCTTCCAATCGCGTTGGTATTTCTCTGAGAATCAACTTTTTCGGCTGGCGTTTTCTCACCCTCGCCATCTTTACAGGGCGTTTGTGTGCTCTTTCCTTTTAGGATAGAAAATCAATAATAAGAAACTTTTCCTTTAGATTAACTTGACTCTCTTACCTAAATTATGATAAGGGGGATAAATTTAACTTCTCTTAAATAAGAATCCCGTAACTTTATGCCATTGTTCACAGGCAACGAACGCCCTTTGTGAGCTCATCTTATTCAAGCAGCGCCCTCTAGCAAAATGACGGAAGAACGGCATGGGAATTACGTAACCGCTTAAGAAACACATTTCGCTTGATATTAGATAATTTAGGCTTGTCTGTGAAACGTTTTCACTTTTTTTTTGGATACTCGATATTATTTTTAATCTAGGTACCGAATACGTCATTTCCGGCCTCTGAGAAGACCTTACTACAAGACATGGTTCCCCATCCGGTGAAAGCCTCAAGAAGTAAACTGAATGTCTTTGGTTGTATGGCAATACTGCGAAGATCCGACGAAGTTGTCGAAATATTCCCAATTAAAAAAAAGTGAATCGCGTACCAATATGCGCAATGCTTGTGTGCACCGAACTATTCATGATGTTGCTTTTGTATTACGTTATATTGCATGGTAGAATATATATATATATATAATTCAGATGAACAATAAAGCTTTTTTATGATGCTTTAGAGACATTGCATGAATAGATTAGTTTCTGTACACTAGAATAGTTTTTTTTTGTAGACAAACTGCTCGAATGTAAATTTACATCACTTATTTAATGTAGTACAAGTCTAGTAGTAGTGTTATTTTTGGTAACATATTTCCCACTTACAATTAGAACTTTTTTTTGGCAGGCATTTTTAATAGAGCTGCGAATAACAGATACATAATTAAGATACCGTGATGCTGTCGAAAAATATATTGTAAGTTTCGTATAATAACTGTATACGAAAGAGTATACGCGTTTTAAAAAAGCATTTCATTCATCTTTAAAAAATAGATTTAAACTTTTGAATTACTTAATTCACCAAAAAGAAACTTTCTTAAACATGGTAATTTACCTTAATTAATTTTATGCCAAGCAATAACTATTGTTTTAATAGTAATAAATGAAAGGAAAAAAATTAGATGTGTTTTTAGTAGTATAAGAATTCGATTATATCGGGAAAAGAATTTTGATGGCTTATCTTGTTAAACGAAACAAGAAAAGTTGAACGTTAGTATTAAAAGACAAAATAAATAAATAAAAATAAAAAAAATTACTTAAATAAAAGTTGATATATTATATTAATTTGAAAAAAAAAAAAAAAAAAAAAAAAAAGATTTCTGAAATACTCACATAATCTTTGGAGATAATTTTGTAATTTATACAATAATGATATTTTCATTATTCATCCACTTAATTTAAGTTCTCAGATTTTTTTTTGCTCTAGATAGATCTCCAAAAAGTTGATAACTATTTTTACAAAATGCAGATAAATTTTTATATGGACTAGACATTTCAGTTTCTTTTTACATATGTTTCTAGTTTGAAATGATCTTTGAACTTTTTCATGTTTTGAAAGAAAATTTCTTGGTATATTATGAAGCTTCTTGTGAAATGATGATTACAATTCAATTTTAAAGCTTGTAGAAATTATAGAAAAAAATCTTTCTAGAAATAACTAAATTGATTAATTTAGCTTTATAGTAGTATTGCCATTAATATGAAAGCTGCGCTTGGTTTTGAGATGGTAAAAAAAGAGTACGAAGGACAAACAGTTCAAGGAATGGTCCTTATTCAATAGACATAACATACGAAAATGTGAAATCTCTGTTCTTCCTCGCCTGTTGACAGGAACTACACCGAGAGAGACAGATTCGTATTCGACGCATTCGCAACATCGCCAAGTTCTGTTTACTTTCTCGAATTCGACTGATGTTGCCAGTCGCGGTTTAACAAACTATTCAAGAATAATTGAGCTCGCGATACCCTTGTCCCAAAAATCTCTAATCTCTTGTATATTGATAAGGACACATTGCAACGAGACTTGGGAAGGAAAGGGATATATGTGTTTAATTTGCTCCTCAACCTATAAATAATATTTTCTGTTAAACAGGAATTTTGTATGTTTGCCCCACCCTCCTTAATCAACAGATATTGTTTGTTCCGACTACTTTCTCTCCTTTGAAATAATTTAAAATCAAAATTTGCTTTTTAATATAGTTTTAATCAACTTTAAAAGAAAAGTGAAAAGGGAATGAAGCATAAAAGACAGCGATAAAGGGAAATTGTTGTTTCATCTATTATTCTTCTGGTTGCCGCCTAGAAGATGAAATATCTCTTTGATCAATGTACTGGTTTTGAACAACACATTGATGAAAGTTGAATATATTAAAATAATTAAAATAAGGTATGCTTTTATGAGATGGTTACATATTCTTTAGAATAGTAGGCTGAGTAGATCTTGGGTCGCACAATTCTTTGAACTCTCAATATTTAATTCGCCCTTGTACAATAATATTTGATACATATTAAATAATAATCTGGAGCACTATTAACACTATAACTTTAATTCTGATAATATATAGACATAATACTTTTAAACTACATACATTTATACTCCCCGTTTTAAATTCTTGCATAAGATGTGATCAATAAGTAAGGCGAAACACCCCTCAAATTGAAAATAGAAGTATCCTGATTGTCAGCGACACCATTGTAGTGTTCCGTAAACCCGGTGTTTCCAGTATAATCAAGAGACCAAACGTTAGAGTATGGAGTGACGAGGAAAAATGGAAAAAAATCTTTTTCAATAGTCAAGAATGAAGACAATGATGATAATCCTTTTTGACTGTCAAAGCATAATTAACTCGAAATTTTTATGTAAAAATCAAACTGTCAAGGGCGAGATGCTCAGACGACTCTGGTTGTGCTAATTGCGTATAGCCACATCTGAAACAACCTGCTCTAGGGTTCTATAGCACGATAATGCCTGTTAAGTGGCACAACGTCGGGTTACTGGACAGCCAAACTCACCATATTCCCCAGACCTATCACCATCTGAATTTTGTTTGTTATTTTAATTGATAAAGGCTCTAAAAACTTGCAGATATTACGCACGCGAAGGTGCTGCTACGCTGAAATTGAGAACTGTATAGAATGTAGACTTTTCAAGAACTTTCGTTGGTTTATATACACGTTGCCAAAGATGCATAGTGTATGATGGGGACTAGTTTAAAAGGTTAAACACTTACTCACGCGACTGCTATGCGAGACCTACTCAGCATAAAGTTTATTTCATCTTTCAAGTTACTTATTGATCACACCATATACATCTTTTCTCAGTTAATGTTTTTCCTCGAAAAGTATTATTTTATTATTAAAAGTGCCAATTTTAGATTACAGAGAATGAAAAGTAAACGAACGTATTTTTAAAAGACAAAATATCCGTATGAGCTCATACCAGAATTTATTTAAAAAAATAATTTTAATGCTGAACAAGAAAACGGAGATCCATCACTTGTGGGCGGTCTATTTTTGCCAAGATACTTATACCAAAAGTAAATACATGGTATGGAAGACAAAAACATTATGTGTATATACATATTATTACACATATTATAGTTAGCATATTATTATTACATACATACATACATACATATACATACATGCAGTTATTTAATACGTTAATACATACATACATACATGCATATCTTCATGGGCATGTATGTATGTGATATATATACATATTATATACACATTACACATATGCTACATATATACATATTACTACATGCATATCTACTATTATTGTTATATTATACATATTACATATATACATATACATATAGACCGGAAACGAGATTGTACATCCCGAATCTACACTGGTTAGCTCTTACACAAAGGTATGGTTATCTAGGGGAGTAATTCCATTACCGGATTCTATGATGACTTCGTACCAATTCAGTGATGAGGCTTGAAGCTATTTTATTTCGTTTATTAGAAGGAGAGATGAAGGATAAATATCTACAAATATACTATATACAGGTTATTTCGGTTAAGAGGACCAATTCTTTCGAGAAAGATAGATAGAAGCTCAATTTTATCGCATATCGGTGAAGGGCGTTGGAACGCGCGCTGGTGTTCGGAGTTCAGTTTCATCGGGCGAAGAGCAGAGGAGAAGAGAGAGAGAGAGAGAGAGAACTAAACGTTTCTCGGTTTTGTTTCGGAATAGGGGGCGCTGCGTGAGCTATCACATGACGCTGATTAGTGGTGGCATCTATCGAGTAACTGAGGAACTGGTTTTACAGTACATTTCAAAATACAATTAATACTTTGATAATTAGCTGGTAAATCCCCTCCCCCCATATATATATATATATATATATATATATATATATATATATATATACATTATTCTCTTAAAATTTCAGCTTTTATTGTGCTCTATATTACAAATTCTGCTTTCTTATGAAATATCTTTCTAGCTAGCCTTTTTAGTTATTTTTTAAAGTAACAGAAGAAATTGATATCTAGTCATTGGATAGATGTTGGTGTTTATATAAATTACAATGTTTAAAAACGCAGAGTGCTTTACCGGAAACAAAAAATTAATGTTCAAGTCTTTTCAATAAAAGAAGAAATTGCGACATATAGTGTTACTTAATAATCCTTCATTTTCCTAAATATAATTCTGCCGAATGGTTAGTTTTACTTCTTGCGAAAGTTGCAATTTTGAACCGCGAGATGTAACAATACTTTTATTTCATAATTCCCAGCTTAACAACTTTTTAAGTGATACAATACAGCTGTATCAATAAAATAATTCGAGCTAAAAACCAATGTTTTTAAAATCAACGTTTTTATATGGTGGCAGAGTTTATTAAAAAAAAATATTTGGCCCTATTTTGCTGAATGTGGCTACCCTGGTCCGCATCGCGGACTTGATGTTCAGCCAAAAATAATCTCCATGTTTGGCAATTTTTGAAATAGCGCCAATTGGTTGGGCTAAATTGCATTATTAAAAAAATATTGAAATATTAGTTAAAGCTTGTCTCATATGTTTAAATATTGCATTGTTAGGCGGGTAAGAAAGATTCCCAAGGTTTCGGAGCTCTAGTTTGGTGGGAAGTTGGTTAAATTTACGATCGAAAATTTGGTGACCCACTGATACACACACAGACAGACACATACCAAGTGAAATACATAAAAAAGGTTGTAAAAAAGTTTACATGTTGGCTAGTAATCATCTAATACTGACTGAAACTACCTTTATGGGGAAACATATAGGCGTATAAAATTACATGTGTGTCAATAAATATATGTATGAAATTACATGTGCTTTTAGGAACTGGTTTTCTTACACTGAATTAAGGAGATTTTGGTACCAACATTTTTTTTTTGAAATAACACAACAGATATTTTATTTGTAAATAGTCAAATTTCTATGTATGATTGCTTTTATTATACAATAAGCTATATTATTTTAAATACAGCGACTTTTAAACAAAATTAAATAACAAGAATTAGTTTGAATACCCTGTCATTTTAAATAAAAACGAATGTAATAAATTATCAAAATAATAAAATAAAAATTAATTACCAATTAATGTTGAAAAACTGTCCCATTTGAATAGTTTGTGGTGATCTTAAGTTTTTTTTTACTAAATATTTCCGCACATTTCGAATAATTTTCCGTATTTTTTTCTGGGTTTCTTCATATACATAGAATACACACATTCGGGATTTCAAAGAAAACAGTATTCCTTTACAAGTACATTTTAAATAAAACGAAGACAGTTTTTTAAGCATATATTCCCTAAAGAATAATTATTAATTAAAAAATAATTAATTATATATCAGACTAAAAATATGTATTTATATACAATAAAAGAAATGCAATAAAAACTTCTCTGATTTCGTAATTATCTTCATAATGATGAAAATTAACGTAATAGCGAAATGGAAAATTTTTATCTACATAAATAAAATTCTTGTTTACTGTTATTTAATATATTACCACAATTTTCAACGTGGGGATTGTATAATAAAGGAAGATTAAAACTGGACAAAACGGGAACTAGATAAAAACTTTGAAATATGGATAAAAATATTCTAACTCCACATTTCGCAAAAAGCTAAATTGTTAGCACTGTAACGAATAACCTTTTTAAAAACGCATCTTATGACAGAAAAACTGGAGGTTACTGACGCCAGATCAAGTTTGGGAAATCTTAGGGTGCATAAGAAAAGGGACTAACTCTACTTCTAAAAGGCTAAATTGTTAGCTTTGTAGTGGGTAAACATTTTAAGAGCATACCTTATAATAGAAAAATTGGAGGTTAAGGACATCGGATCTGAACTAGGAGATTTAGGGTGAAAAGAAAATGAAGAAATAGACTAACTGTATTTTTGAAAAGGCTAGATTATCAACACTGTTCTGTATAACATTTTTAAGAGCATACCGTAAGTAAAGATTTTGAAATAATCAAATTACTTATAATCTGACTATATTTCTCCTCAGACTCAAGTTTTAAAAGTAAATTGCAATTATAAGAGGTGGTAAATGGGAATGTTTTTTATTTTTAGAAGGGAGAGGCGAAGTTGACAGAACTAACATTAATTTAAAATAAAAAATCATACATATTTTATGCGATTGCAAGCAAATCCAAATATAACGAATTCTAAATAACAACACTCAGCTGTTGCCATACAATTTCTATGAATATAAAAATAATTACATTAAACATAAAAACATTATACAGTGTTATACAGATTTGGATAGCAAATAATTCTTAAGTTTCGAACGTAAGTAGTAATTTCTCGTTAATTATGACACATTTCTAACTGTTCATATTCATAACCAAGGAGAAAACTAAAATATTCTTATTTAGAGAACGAATGCGAAAGCTCCCAAACTACATTAAAGATTCCTTAACAATTTCTTTTGGTATCCGATTTCAAATTCTTTTATCAAATCTCATTTCCAATATCCGAACGATAACCGACTCTAACAAAAAATTATCGATCCCATGCCAATATTGTCAACCATTCAATGAAATTGTCTCAGTACTGTTTAAATTTCGAATATTTCCTCAACAATTTACTTTTGTGGGCGCTCTGCTTTATGCAAATTATCTATTTCCATTATGACTCTTTTGTTTTCCTGATAGTTTACTTTATCGTAAAAAGTTTGAAGGATTTAATGGGTTAAGTACATTCATTTATAAAAAAGATAGCACATTAAAAACTAGCAATCAAATTAAAACCAAAAAAAAAAAAAAACTTTTGCAAACGTTTCTTTTCTTTTCTTTTTACATTTTGAACAAAGTCCGTAGTGATTGAATTTTTTTTACATATCGATTTCATGACTTATGAAAAAGAAATTCATGTACATTTTAACAGTATTCAAATATTTTGAGCGATCTTACAGATACTTATCCTCTTCGTGACCATGGCATGATCATGACTGGAGAACAAACACACCAGCTTATGCCCTACCGTCCTCAATGTTTTAACTATTCATATTTGTGTGTTACTAACGATGTTTTAACTGACTGCTTTCATCCTTCTTCACTGTACTGGGCTGCTCGTCGACTCATGCCTCAAAGGTCGGAGACGGGCACAGGATATATATATATATATATATATATATATATATATATATATATATATAAATTGAGCGGTCATAAGAAAAGTATTTTTTCTTGTTGCACGAAAAATTTTAGATGGCCATTTAAGATTTCTAAATTCAAATTCTCAATTCGGTCAAGGAATGAACTTTGTCGTTTTAGCAATTCGTTTTTTTTTATAAAGAATTATACGCTACTAATGTTATAAAATATCACAAGATGGCGTTACGTAGCTAAATATATCAAAATATATCACTCCCTATTCGTCAGTGCAAGAGTTGTCAAACATGCTGGATTTAAATTTCTTTTTCAAATTTGTTGCCAATGAAAGAAATTTTCTTCTAAAGATTTATACTGTTATCTGGGGCTTATTAAATATTATTGGAACAAGGTTTAACTCAACAAAATGCAAATTAAATATCTAGAGCAACTTAAAAAAAAAAACGGTAATTGCTTAAGTTAGTGTTCCGCTTTTTAAAATTATGGAGAGTAAAGGTACATTATTAAAGACTTAATCCTTAACATACATTCTGCAGGGCATCATTGCCTATCATCTTATTTTTTTTTCGTATCTAAAACATGGAAGGAAACAGAGTAACAAGTGAAATAGTTTATTATTACTTTGTACTTTACTCTCCCGTCTACCAACCATTTCGATTCCGTGAACGTAATGTTAATTCTGTGGAATTTCTTTTGAATGTTATAAAATGCACTTGAAAAAGAAAAAAATAACGTAGGCTTCTTCTGAAACACACTTTTCCTTCTATCTTTAAAAATATTTCTTAAAGACCGGAAAATTCACAAACGGATAACTACTCGTACAATTGATGTAAAAATATTTTTAAAAATCGAAGGAAACTTTAAATATTTTTGGACACATTTTTTTTATCTCATTCAAAACAGATAAAATAGCCTAGTCATGAGGAGGAAAGTAAAGTTTCCAAAGGATTTACATTACGTTCACGAAATAAAAATAGCTAGTAGACGGGTGCCTTAAATGTATCATTACTTCATATATGAACGTGAGCTCGTGGGGAGATAAAAAAAAAAAAACCCGTTCGAAATTATATCAGCATGAAACCTTGCTTTGGTTAGAAGCAAAGTCAGACATTGAAGCATCTATTTAAAGGAACTTAGTAGTGATTTCTTGCAAACCGTTTGCGATGTCTTTTGAAATAAAAAATAATCGTTTTACATAATGGGCTAACAGTCCCTATAATTTTTAAATGAATATAATTTTTTATGTTTTTTAGCATCATACATATTTCTTTAAATGTAAAACACGCATTTTTTTCTGCAATACTTTTTAACTAGGTATGAAAAGCAATATCGCTTAACCGAGACCAGTTCGCAAATACGGGCTCCTTTCATCGCATTTTTTTTCATAACTGCCTATATTAAATCTTGCTGTTTTCCTTGAATTCCTTGGGGAATATTGGTCTTGAACTGAGCCATGATCTTACGACTATCGGTGAAAACAAGCAGTGTACCCGGGAGGGGTGTGTGCAGAGGGACATATATCCCCTCCCCCACCAAAATTTTTATTCAAAGTTGCAATTTTTCAGGATGATTCTTTTTCATACTATTATAAATATTCTAACTTTTAAGAAAAATAACTTTTTTCTCTCCTCATGCTTAAATTTCTTTTCATCATGAAGAGAGAAAAGAATTTTAAGTAAGCTGATCACCGAGGAAGGAATAGAAAAGTTTTTCCTGTCTCTGAAAGAATGCCTCTGGTTCAGTGTTTGCAGATGAAGAGGTAGGGGTGCATCCCTAAAAAATATCCCCCCACCCGCAAAATGTAAATGATATCTTAATTTTCTTAAGCGATCTTTATTTAAAAATTTTTTTTTTGTTAAAATTATATCATTATTCGAACAATTTTAAATGGGAGAAATAAGATTGATATAGCTTATTATTTATTTTTGCCTAGTATTAATTCAAAATTAAAAAATTAATTCTGTCATAGCAACGACGACATGCACGCCATAAAATTATTTCCTGTGTATACCACTGAAAACAAGTATGACTAGAAGAAAAAAGTTTGGTGTAGTGAGATCAGGAGGCCGTGAGGATGGATTTAAAGTTCTCGAGAACTGTGTCGAATCGATATTCCCCCCCCCCCCCCCCCGCAATTTTTTCCCCGCCCCGGCCCATGGTTCCTTTTCTTCGGGGACCGGGGGGGGGGGGCTTCCAGTTCTCTTGGAATACCTTTGACAAACTCTTGTGTCACGAAACATTTAACCAAGGCCAATACCACAGGCCCAGAGAGATGTCATCTCAACAACTTAACAGGTCAATTTTACACATGTGTGCCCAAAATTGTATTTTTTGGTTAAATTTTGAAAAATGATATCGCAAAACACCTTGTTCAATTGGCGAAATAACTTTGTTTATGTAAATCTGTGATGTTGGGCTATTCGCGATTTTCTCTTTAGTAACCTTGTGGACTTTAATTGAGATTGATTGCACGTAACAAACAATTTCTTCCCAACTAAAATGAAACGTGATTATGTCAATTAGAGGCAGGTGGAAATAAAGTGAAATGATCTAGATATGACGGCATGTAAGCAAAAAGAAGTTTAATGGATAGAGGCCGAGTGGGACTAGCGCTGAGTGTATGCCTTACGAGCGGTAGATGATATCAAGAGTTATTATTACGGGCGATAGCGGTCACAGCGGATTTGAGAAATCAAGTAAGCTACAAACAGGAAAGATTTTGGTAAGAGACTATTAGTTCGGCAATAGTTGAATAAGTGAATCAATCCAAGGGGTCACCCAGGAGAGCAAATATACCCTAGACATTATATTACAAAGTTGACAAATAAATAGTTGGATGAGATGATATGATAAAAAATGAGACTTGACCAGTGTGTCTTTGCATGGTTCATTGACTTATAGAGTTAGTTGTTTTCGACTGAACTATGGCATAAGAGTCGGATAGAAGAAGTGCTTCGCCACAAACCAGATGGCGTGGTTTCTAAAATAGCTTGGAATGCGAGAGGAACGTAATTCAACGGGTAAGCTGTGGTTTCCTGACTAGGAAGATTAATGATGTCATCCATCAAAATATTGCGGTCACCAGAGAATGGAACAGTTTTTCTAGGAAACCACAGCGGGCTTACGGCCCAAGTGATGCTCAGGGTAATCGGTACATAAGCAGACGAGCTGCTCGAATGACACTTCAGATAAACTGTTTAGTGGTTATATGAAAAATGATGCACATATGTCCCCTTTGTGAGAATAAAAGAACCTTTATTTGCATAGTAACATTGGATAATTTTCCCACATTGCTCAATTCGTTGAGAAATGTGGGAAAATTTGTTGAGCAATGTTGTTGGGCTATTCTTGATTTTCTGTTCACTAACCTAGGGGACTTCTAAAAATTTGAATTGCATGCAATCCATTGCCAATCAAATGAAAAGTGATTAGGTAAATTAAATGAAGATAAGAAAAGTACTGAATTGAATTAGACGCAGTGATATATAAGTGAAACAGAACTGAAAGGAAAGGAAGGAATATAGAGGATAACGACAAGCTGTGTGTGTTTGAGATAGATGTAATTGGAGTAAATCAATGTAATTAATCGTTTGTATTGAAAGTAGTTGAAATCAATTCCTGATCAGAATAATAAGTGTCGAGTCTGCTAT
>BMAW01046012.1:0-19632 GCA_019974015.1 Nephila pilipes
TATATATATATATATATATATATATATATATATATATATATATATATTTATATATATATATATATATATATATATATATATATATATATATATATATATATATATATATATATATATATATACACGTTTGTGTGTGTTTACTTGAGCGGCTTTTAAATTTATTCTAGTCAATTGCTTACGGAAATAATAAATAAATTTTTGAGCATTAATTGATGATTCCATATAAAAGGTTTATGATTAAGATCCTAAGAACAAAAATTTTCTCCAGATTCTTCTTCATTTTTTATAAGTTTGAGAAAAATACATTTGCAACGAAAAAGAAGAAAATTAAGTATTTTTAAACATCTGATTCATAATTTAAAATTCAACAACTAATATTTTACTAAAATTTAAAGATATTTCAAGAAGTGAATCGAATTGATTTCATACCCAGTAGTAAAATTCCGTAAACCGGAATTTTCCGTAAATTGAAATTTTTTTCAATGTCATATTTTCATTTGGAATTCAAATAGAATTATTTTGTATAAGATTCGAAGATGAAAATCGTATTTCGGATATATTTATAGATAGTAACTTTTAAGAATAATTCTATTACACTTGATACACATGTTTCCTTGTTAAGGAATGAAATCTTAAAGTAATTTTATCTTATTAATTATCGTATGAGAAAATTTCCTTCTTCACAATAAAATATTTTTTTTTTTTCAAATTTAATTTTATCTGTAACAAGGGACGTGTGGTCTCACCCACAGTGCTATATGTTTCTTCCATAATCCCTACATCATTCTTAGTCCAATATAATGTATTCTTCCTCCAACTTCGTGTCTTATGACCTTGAACATCACCTCTTGTTACAACTATGTTTTGGCACGTGCAACTGGTTGAAATTCCATTGCACTCTTCTAGAGCGGTCTGTGAAACACCATCTCACTTTGAATGTTACAATTTTTGGTAGTAATAGATATGGCTCTGAAGATAGGTCCCAGAACATTCATTCATCCATATGCTCCAAGGTATGGGAAAGAGCTGTAAGATATTCTGGATAAAGTTGGATTTTCGTGAACACCGTGAAAAAATTTTCTTTGTGAAAGTTCCAACTCTACAGATTTAGAAATTTCCTCAGATGACAAAGATTTTTCTGAGCCAGCAGCAGTACGTAATTCCATCAAATACCACAATAGGAGAATTCGATGCAAATGCTAAATTGTTGAACCAATCCTAAGTGTTGGAATTCCAGCTAACAACATAGTTAGATTTCCTGAACTAAGATCTTACGGAAAAATTGATGAGCCTAATCTAAAAAATGTATGCCAACTACTTTTTACAAATTCACATTTACGCAAATGTGTGTAACAGACAAATGTAAGGATTTAAAGAAGGAGGTAAAGAATCTGTGATCTGGTTAAAAGGGAAATTGTGAACAACACCATCGATGGACTGAGGATAAGAAGGGAAGTCCAACAGTACACAGAATAAATAAATCTAGAATCGATTCCTTTCTTGTTTGAAAGGCCCACAATTAATTAAATAAATAAACTGTATCTCTTCCATTAAATGCCTGAAATATTGACAGTTCAGACGCTGTTAAAGTTGTCTGTATTGTGCAACATTAAAGTTCCACCTACAGAAATTTGCTCTACATATTACGTAAATAAAACATAATAATTAATATATAGTAGGTTTGCTTTTATTTTTGATTTCATAGAATTTACTGCAACATATGATTTTCTGTTAATTTTTTTCAGAAAAGATTTACTGACTTTAAGATATAAAGCCGGGTTTTTTCTTGAAAGTTCAAAGTTCAACTAACATCTAATTGAAATTACAGGGTATGTTAAATAAACCATTTCTTAAAGATATTATAGGGGAAAGAGGTCTAAGAGACCACAAGTCCTTTGTTATGTCCTACTTTTTCACCTTTCCTGTTACACGTAAGCAAAATAAAAGTCTTATTGATATTTTTAAGTGATTTACTACTATTGATTCCCAAAATTCATATTATGAGGGGTTTTCAGAAAGTAAGTTTTGTCATTTTTTTTTTAAAGATCACATGGTACACCAGATGAAACAAACAAACGACATAACACCTGCAGCAGTTTCAAGTATTGAAGTAACATCAGAGAAGGAGGAATGATGCATGCGAAGAGAGACGAAGAAAAAGGAGTAGCAGTAGACCAGCGTACCCGTGTCATGTACTGACAACGTCGGTAGGTAATAGAATTAAGTGCTATTATCCGGTATGAAAATGCACGTGAGACATATGTGTCCGCCATCCATGAACGTCTACAAAATGTATATGTTAAACAGGTCATGTTTCGTTAAATGTTTGGACGCTGGTGTTGCAAGATTAGTGAGGGAGGGTAGAATGTGGAGGATGAAGATCAAAGTGGGTGTCCTTCGCCCTCCACGAAAGAAAACAACACTTCTAGAGTACAGTACATTGTGTAAGTAGAGAGGCGCATTACGTGGCATCCACATCGTGTATCAGTATCGCGTAAAACAATGCTGGGGGAAGCAGAATTTGCGACAATTTTTTGCATCACAGGACACCCAGTCTTACCAGAGTAGTTTCTTCAAACTGATTGCACTCTTTTACAAATGTCCCAATATTATTTCTGACTAAATCAAAAAATAGTGCAAAGTATTTAGTTTATGACGACATGGTTTATTTATTTATTCATTTTTGATAATAAAGTTTCCGTGTGAAAAAAATTGAAAGAAACTTACTTTCGGAAAATTCCTCGTATTTAAATAACTTTTATGATTTGATTGAAACTATTCACATTTACTAAGAATTAGCAATTACATTAAAACATTCTTCAAATTTTCTTACATTCAACCAAAATTTAATTTTCTCATTGAAACTTGGTTATTTCTAGAAATTGGTTTTATTCAACAACTTAATGTATTATTTAAGTAACTGAAAACTTAATACATTTGCGCAAGGAATTCCATATGGATCTAAAATCACATGAAAATTAAGATCTGACAATTGAATAACTTTATATATATATATATATATATATATATATATATATATATATATATATATATATATATATATATATATATATATGAAGAGTCCTGACTTAAAAAATGGAGTACATGACTCGTTTTAAAGATGTCTAGGTTTTTTTTGGATTCATTAATAAAACGGATTTTTAAAAGATGATATTTAATTAAACCATATATTATTGTACAGTTTTTACTAAGTTAAAATAGAACTGTTGATTATGCAATTAAAGAACTATCAGATTGCACGTCTTTCTCTGTTGGTCGCACTCTTCCATCTAGCTTGCACTAGCCGTGCTTGCACTTTCCGTGCTAGCGCCTGCCGTGCTTGCGCCTCTAAAGACTGGTGTTGGAAGGCGTCTCAAAATGTAAAATTCGTACAGCTCGACCACTCCTGAGCATCGATGATCTCAGCGTCAACTGGTGATGAACTTACAATCTGATCGAACACAGTTTACAGCTATAAAAACTACGAAACATAAATATTACAAAAAAAAACTTTAAGAAAAATCAAAATGATTTGCTATTGAGAATATAAGGTTGTTAAAATTTTATCTATCCAGGGGAGAAGTATTTCATTAAATCAGCAGAAGTGGAAGTTACTTTAAGGCCTGCATGATCGCCTACTCTCTCTATTACGTATCGATCTCAGGGCTTAATTTTAGCAATTCGATATAGTCGAAACATTTAGGTCCGAGTTTGAAATATACCAAAATGGGTACGTTGGAACACTTCTAAATCATCAATCTGATACTGGGAAGACTTTTTTCTCTTCTTATTATATGTTATTTGGTTCTCAGACTTAATTTTTTGAATACTTCCTTTTGCTTCAGGGGGAATTCTTTATTTCTGATCTTGATAATTTTTTACCTCATATTTGCAGAACTCGACACCCTCTTCGGTAAACTTTAAAGAAGCTTGTTACAAAATGTATGTGCCTATGATAGTTTTGAAGTTTAGATGCTTAGTCGGCACAACATGCCATGTTAAGGAATAATGGTCTTCATCTATGATGAGATCATGTTTAAAAGTACCTTTCGTCAATACATGCGATTTACCTATTCCGGATAGAATATTACATAATTTAGAAAACTTTTGTTGGTCGATAATCTTTGTACTTACGTCTTCACGGATGAGACTAACTGAACTTCTAGTACCTATGAGAGCGGAAATGGCTTTGTCACCAAGGGTAATATCTTTGAGAGGTAGCTCTTTTTGCGGGACGACAAAATAAGTTTGTACTTCAAAGTTCGATGGTTTCTCAGTTCCGGCTCTTTCTTTACTTCAGGACAATTGTAACGTAAATGTTTAGGAGAATTACAAATGAAACATTTTCTATGTTTTCATTTTTCAAATTCTTTACTCGGATGAGTCTCATAGTATATAATTTCAGAATTGAAGTTTTCAGTTCTCCTGTGGCGATTTTCACATCTTCCGAAATTAACGAACTTATTCGGCAATCTGGCTTCTTGCTTCCGAAATAATGGTGAAAAGCATGGATTCGGCATCAATGTCCTCCGGATAACTTCAAATTCCTCCAGTTTCTTTGCTTACTCATCTGGTGAGCTGATACTGCGCCATTCGTGTAAATGATACTCTTTAAATTCCACGGGAGCTCTTTTCTTCATTTGATCTGATATTATCAGATCTCGCAACTGGTCAAAGGTTTTGACGTTAAATCCCTCAATCCATTAATTAAAGAATGCTTGAATTTCTTGGTAGAAGTCTCGCCATGTATTTTCAGCACTTTTCTGGTGAGTGACAAATAACAGCCTAAACTTCTCAGGAGTTAATTTGAATCTTTTGAGTAGTTAGCAGAAGCTTCACATGATCATAATCTTTCGCCCTTACTTCAGGCTCTCGAGCAATTAGTTGCGTGATTTCTTGTGGGAGTAGACCCAACAGATGTGTAATCCAAAACTCTTTAGGTAAGGACATCATATTAGCTTGGCGCTCAAATAATATCAAATATAGACTGATATCTTCTTTCATATCGAACTTATGTAGTAACTTATTCAATTCATTACTCGGTGTACGAGTATTTAACGCCGATGTCCCTTGACTCAATTTAATCTGGCCTGGATTCCTAACTTCTCTAATTCTACTTCATCTTACCTCCTTTTCTTTTTCAGTTCCAGTTTTTTCCCCTCTTCTTCCTTTTCCTTCCTTTCTTCGATTGTATTATCATACATCAATTTGGTGTTTTCCTCGTCTTTCTCTGTGCTATTTATAATTAAACTTTTCAACATTGGTTAAATCATTTCAGCTGTTGCTTCTAAATTTAATTCTGCTGCTAGGTTAAGCAAGTTCTCTTTCTGACCTTTCAATAAATAAGACTTTTTGTGCGAATAAAGTTTGAAATATTTTATAACAATTAGCTATTCTGAAAAAAAAAATTCAGTTCAACGAAATTATTTAGCTGGGTTTGCTTAATTGAGTCTGCGAAAGTTAGAATAAATGCTTATGCAAAATTCATAATAACTTACGTTCTCAACCAAGATATACATACGAACGTAAAAAAGATATGCAATATTCAGAGTACTAAGATTTCCAATATTCAATAAAAAATAAATCATTCAAAAGAAAAATAAAGTAAATACTTATCAATGCTTGAAATTATTTTTTAATATATAAAACAAATAATTTTTACATATGATTTCTTTTAACAGAAAAAATTTGAAATATAGTCTAAATTCCAAAAAAAAACTCATATGAACTTCGAAAAGAAAACTTACTGAACAATAGAATTACAGAACTTATTATATAGAAAGTATAAAAAAAAAACACCAATATTAACTGAAAGGAAATCTAGGCTAAATGACATATAAAATTATAAAATATATTCATATACACATTTTTTCACAAAAAAAATTTCACAATAAATTACAAAATATATTCATAGACAACTTTTTTTTAAAAAAAACTCATTACAAATATCTGTTCGTATTGAATTTTCTTTCATCAGAGAAGAAAACACGAACATTTTGCTAGGCTCAATAATGGAGCATTTGGTTATCTTTGAGCAATTTATCATAAGGGCTTGAAGATGACGCGTACCCTTGAACACTGCGTGAAAAATGTAATTCTTCGTCATGAAGCTGTGGATTGGAAATTGATGTTCCATAAACACTAGAACAAAGACTATTGATAATTCTTTGTCAATTCTTCATAATCATGTCCTACAGATGTCATATCATTTGGGTGACTGTGTCTGGACTTCCTTTTCATTTGGAATTTTTTCTATTGCCTCTATAATTGCATTCACAGCATTCCTAATTATAGTAGATCAGTTTCAAGTATGCGATATAACTATCAATTTCTGTCCATCATCTAAATGACTGATTAAAATTATTTTAAATTTAATAATAATTTTTTGAACAAAGCGTGGTTCTTTGTGGAATTTAATATCAAAAATGGCTATTTTCTAGTTTTTACCGATTGATTATTTATCATGCAATCACTAATATTCAAATTATATCTGACATCAACTTTTAAAACATTAGAGACAGAGATTTTAATGTGACTAACGTTTTTGTGTTTTTGACTGTGTGTGTGTGTGTGTGTGTGTGTTTGAAATAAATCTGTATCTATTTTTTAATTTTGAAATCATATCCGTGTCTGAAATATTATATGTTTGTATTATCAATTTTTTGAAGAAAACGTAACAGGGAATTTACTGATTTTTTTTTTTGGTCTTCTTTATCCACTGTGAAACACAATCATAGAAAAAAGAGAGATAAAACCCAACGTTTTTATATGGTGGCAAAGTTTATAAAAAAATTATTGAAATATTAGTTAAAACTGGTCACAAATATCTAAATATCTCATTGTTAGGCAAGTAAAAACGGTTCCCAAAATTTCAGAGCTCTAATTTGATGGGAAGTTGGTTAAATTAATGATAGAAAATTTGATGATACACACACAGACAGACAAACATCAAGTTAAATACATAAAAACGTTACAACTAACTAAAATTATAAGTAATTCATCTGGTAAATTAAATGATTGGAATGTAGTTTAACCCAACCCTTCTTGGTGACAAGAATTATTTGGCGGAATTTTACCAAACGTGGCTACCTTGTCCATTTTACAGACTTAACGTTCAGCCAAAAAAAACTGCTGAGTTTGGTGCCAATTTTTGAAATCGCTCCAAGTGATTAGGCTAAACTGCATTATTGAAGAAAATATTAATTAAAACTTGTCGCAAATGTCTAAATATTGCATTGTTAGGCGAGTAAGAATGATTCCCAAAGTTTCAGAGTTCTAGCTTTATGGGAAGTTGGTTAAATTAACGATCGAAAATTTGATGACACGCACACACACTAAGTGAAATAAAAAAATTGATTTTTCATAAAAAATAAAAATACATAAAAAAGTTTCAAAAAACCCAACAAAGCAGTAAACTTACACATAAAATACAGGGTTATTTAAAATGAACCATCCGATTTAAAAATTCTATATGGTTTTTTTTAAATAAACGACACAGACTGATTAGTAGTATTACATGAATTTAAAATGAAAATTAAATTTTTTTTTTCTAGTGTTCGACATAACTTTTTTTTTTCTTACCTATGCGCATAATATCAATTCTATATGTAGATTCCTGCCAAACTCGTCGTAATGTTTCCGTGGTAATTGATTGAGAAGCAGTGGGAAAGTTCCCTTAGATTTGTATGTAATAGTGGCATATAAACTTGATCTTTTACAAACCCCATTGGAAGAAATTACAGATGACTCAGATGCCTAACTGTATAACATCAAGTTAACTAGTTCACTACGACCAATCCAACTGCCAAGTAGCTCAGTGATAGTTTCTAAAATAGCTATCATGAAATAGCTTCACGAAGAACACACTATGGCCAATCTATTGTTCCCAATACAAAACTCCCCATTTTCCCTTTATATTCATGCATTAATTATCATTCTGTGTCGTTTTTTTTTTTGAAAATATAGAATCTTAAAATCGGACTATACATTTTGAATAACACTACATAGAAGTCAATAAGATTCGATGATTATACAAATAAAATATATCGATAATTTTTCTAAATCAGATCCAAAAAGTTTTACTTCCCCCAATCGTGCTAGTGCCATTGGATAAGAAAATGAAATGGAAAACTTAAAGTAACGTTGTATTTTTTATAACTGGAAAACAATATTCTAAAAATTGTGTTGCTTCTAGTGCGACGTTAATAAAAACTAAAACTAAAACTAAAAAAAAAAAAACTAAAATATTCTAAAAATATTTTAGAATTAAAATTTCTTTGTTAATTAACTTATCTTGTAAAAAGTATATAGGTAATCAGAAATTGGAAATTTTAATAATGAGTAATAATGCTTATAATGAGGAATATATTTCCAAACCTTAATATATAGAAAAATTAATTCAAAGCATTATTATTAAGTAACATTTACACACACACACAATTTGAAAAGTCTCAAAATTGAAAAAATAACATAAAGAACTAACGCGAGCGTTGACTAAAATATGTATTACTACATGTTAATGATAAATTTCCGATTGTTGATTTTATATTACATGTATATACGGGTATATGAAATAATATTCGCAAATTTTATTTTACTTCATTTTATTTCGGTATGTCTTATAAATAAGTTTTTAAAAACTAATACGAGACTTCGATTTATAACCTTTTCATTGTGATATTCGGTTTAATTGGTTAAGTTATTTAACAATTGTGAGAAAAATTTCTTTATATTTGAAATGTTCTTTATTGCATGGTTAATGTTTAACATACAGGAAAAACTTTGTTTTAAAACTCTTCTAAGTTTTCATAGACAATCTTACATAGAATGCGCTTAAGGAAAAATGTATGTTATGCAAATCCTATTTTTATATCAGTCAAAGATTTAATCAAAATTGTTATTTGTACTTCTGTCCCAAAGAGAAAGAAGGTTACATGATTTCGATATTGTATGTTTATCAATTTTTGTATGAGAGCTACGAGAAAAAAAGTAAAATTTTATAATTACATTACGAATATTCGTATGCTTAATTTCTTCCCATTTTTAAGAACTTTTAAGTTTCACGATACATTTATATAAATGAAAGAAAGACATTAACAACAAAATACATAATTTTTGAATAAAGGAATTTATAAACCATCGAAACATTTATGAGTTGTTTCTGCTAAAAATAAAAATTTATGTAACAAAAACATAATTTTACAGTAAATTGTATCACAATATTGTTACATATTTTAAAGAATGTTTCCATCCATATATATTCTTTGTTTCATTTAAGCCTTTCAAAGTTTATGTAAATAATCAATTTATAAGCTTTATCTCGTAGAAAGGCATTTCATAATTTCACATGTTTCCAAAAATAACTGCAATGAGAAAAACACCATTTTTTATTGAAAACATTTATACTAATGATCTTCAAGAGCCATCACAATATGAATATGAGAACACTTTTTCAGTAAGTACATTTTATTCATCCAAAGGTGTTGCTTATGTTTTGCTTCCTTATCCGAAAAGCAATATTTTCTCGCATTTATGGCATTTTAAAATCTTCTACTGAATAAAAGTCACTGTTTGGCGCACTCTCTATAGCATTCACCTTCGTTTATAACACCCATTACTGTAGTCCGAATCAATATAAAAGCCAGAGAAACGAACACAAATAAAATATGTCACTCCTCGTTTTAAAGGTCGTCGATCACGTAATAAAAGTCTATTTATGAAGCATAAAGCGATTTTCATGAGGTTTCCTTGGAATTTTGCGCCTCTACAAAAGATAAATGTAATTTTGTTTTCGCAATAAATTTTATGTGGATTCCATTTATGCTCGGCTTTATTGTCATAAAGTTGAATGAGTTCACACAATTTTAGTTCAATATTTTCCTTTCACTCGAAGTAAAATTATAATTTCTTAGATAACAATATCATAATCCTGCTTACGGAACTGTAGAACTAATATAGAGTAATTAGTTCGCGGAAGCAGCTATTTTAACATAGAACATAATAGACTTAATAAAATAAGGTATAACAGATTTAAGTAGACTTGAGAAATTTGCGTATATAGGATTACTCTTTCCAATTTTAATAATACAGTATGTCTAATTATATAAAAAAAATTAGTGAATACAAATTATTTTAATATCTTGTTGGTATATGACCGGGGCCAGTCATCTTGGAAGATGGGTGCAGCGGATGCTATGCACACTTGTGCCATATAATTGAGGGGCCTCCAACATGATCACGATCTAATATAATGTACTCTTGCCAATGAAAACTTGACAATATTCTTGTCGTTATCAGTATGGTTCTTTTATTATAGTAGATTTATGTATCGCAAATGTTATTATAGTAGCACTATAAATTTAAACAATCTTGAAACTAATTCTTGATGATTCGATTGTTTACTTTTTGTTATTTGAATCAAAGAACTCCCGAATATCCCCATCTAAACTGAAGCATATATTTAGAACGCTTAAATGTACTCTCTATATTAGGCAACGAAAAAGAAATTTCCAAAAAAAAATAATTTTTCTGAAGTAATTAATGTATTAGCAAAAACAAAAATAGCCCGCACTAAATAAGCATGTATTATTAATATATGATAGTGTTTGTAATTGTTTTACTTTACAAAAATTTTAGTGCTCCAAATGGTTTCTTGCTTTCAGGCCCATTTATAGAGAAGGCTGATTCTACTTATGATGGTATGGATTGGTTGCGTCAACGCATAACTGGGATTTAGAATTGCAAAATGTGTCTTTAGTAACACAATCTATCTCTTTATCATGGTTTCTTAAAGTTCATTATGTCTCTGAAAAAAACAAATCATTAAAATTAAAATAAAAAAAACCTATATCTGTTTTATTTCGAGAAGCTTTGTCTTTATGTGTGTTATCCTAAATTTATTTAAACACAAAATTAGCATTCTCTGTGAATATACTCGCATGAAATGTACTTTTTGATAATCATTAAATATAATGACAGAATATACAAAAATTAAGAACATATGTGTTTTCAAATATGATGAATTGCTATATTCCATTATTTAATCTTCATAATCATCAAAATCGAAATTTAAACAATACCCACACAAAATCATCGCTAACGAATCATGTAGTTGAGAAACGCACATTTAATAGAAAATATATTAATTTGTTAGCACAGTCTTTAATTACGATGTATCATTAAATGTTATGAGTCCGTAAAAATTTTTAAGTGATTTAGGGGCATTGAATTAAATTTATAGGTGGATAAGTTCCATTAAGTTTAGTAAAAGAACTAAAATAATTAGGAATCTAGTATAATTTTTTTTTGTCAAATATACGTAGCTACATCTCAAAATAAAAAATAAGCTTCTAATATTATTATCAGTGATAGATAAATTATTTTTCAATGTTTTTGTTGGAGTAAAAAAGAACATGATTTTTCAGAATAGCATTCTATAGTAATCAAAATATTAGTATCCTAAAAATTTATATTTAGTTTTTATAAAATAAGAAACATGAAAAAAGTGCTTTTCAATATGTACCAAATAATATTTTAAGCGTTTATTTGCATGAAAAGGCAATAATTCTACTACTATTTGACAAATTTTACTCAAAGAATATTGTGAATGACAATAAAAAGTAAGATTCTTTACATGATCAAAATATTCATTTTGTTTTGTAATTAATTGAATAAAGTTTAAAATTTAACAGATATTCAGTTTAAAAAATTATATTAAGGAGCTGAGTTCAACACATTTTACAAAAGGCAACAGATTTTATGTGGAAAATTTAAACCTTTTTTAAAGTAAGTGTAGAAATCTATAATTTTTAAAAAATGTATTCCCTTATCTTTATGCCTGTAGTACGCATCACCATGTTATTTTATCTTTTACATTTTTATCTTATCAGCAAGTTGATATTTTTTTCAGCCCTGACAGAGGAGTTTGACCACCTGTTATTCTTAAAATTTGTTTATAATTTTTAATTTTGTAGTTAATTTTTTAATTTGCCTCTAGTTACCAGACATTAGCACAAGATAAAAAAACAGATGTTGTCAATATGCAGAATAACATATATTTTGAAGAATCCTACGTTTTTTGAACTTTCAAAACCCTTTCTGCCGGCCAAATATATATTAATCACAAAATATTTGTAAAAGTCGTTTTTTTTTCATGAACAAAGTTTTTGTACATTATGAAAATTTAAATTAATTCGCAGCATATTTTCAATGTTGGAGACAATTATTCCGAAGAAGAAAAATCAAATGAACATTCCGAATTACATATTTTCACACTGAATCACAGTTTTTATTCACATAAAATGATATTAATATGACTTAATATATTCCAAAGATATAGACTAATTCTTACTTCAAAATTATGTTTAATTTACACCTGCATAACTAACATACATATGTGCCTCGACGGTTTTTAGCTTCTGAGTTAGAAAACATAATTTATCATTTTTACAAACATATATCTTAATTAATTCCTTAAAAGTCTTGAAGCCAAAACTAATTTGCTTAACTAACTTCCGAGATGGAATAAATTTATATGACTATACTATTCAAGATATATCTTATGGGAGGGGAAAATATGCTATTTTCCTTCGGTAAAAATAAGAAATAAGAGAAAGAAGATGTTTTTCTCTCCTATTCCTCAACGTTAATCGTATTCTAGAATAGTTTGATAAGGCTATGTCATAAAAATATCTCTGGAGATTTATAACAGATTACAAAGATTGATCGAAGATGGATTTCCTTTTTTCATGCTTTTGTAACTGCATCCAAACATGTTTCAGCATCTTCAGAAATCCATAGAATTTGCAATAATTTCAGATGCGGAATAAATAAGGTCACGGATCTGGGAGTCAGAAAAATTCGTTTTCATACAAACAGCACAACATTTTTCAAAAAATCCCAATTGCATCAAGAAACACAGCCATTTTTTTTAAAAAAAATATTTCATTTTGTTTACCGAGTTGGATAGTTTTGTTTACTTAAGAACTCTTTCAAATTTGGAAAATAATAATATATGTGATATTCATCTTTTTCTTTCAGTGATACGTATTTATAAGGTTATTGTTTCTGACTGGGCTCATAAAAATCTACAAATAATACAAACAGTGGAAAGGAATAAAGTAATATATATTTATGTTATCTTTAGATTTAAAGCCCGTATACAACTCCATGTGCAGCGTTAACAGTTGTAAAATAAGAAAAGTCATTTTACGGATCAATTACCTTCAATTATCCAAAATTTAATTACAGAAATCTGCACGTTTGAAATAGATGCGTATATGCAGTTCTAAATGAACAGAAAAATATACTCTTATCATATTCCTAGCTTTTTGTGATATACTCGTATTTATTCGAGACCATGAGGAACTTGACTTTTTCTGGAAAGTACAAGAATTCTGATTTTATAGCTCCCTAGTGATCTTGTTCTTCTCCATGAGATAAACGGTCAATTGGTAAACATGGGTTACAAACCACCTGAATTCCCTAGCCATCCTTTTCTATATTCGACTCTTCATCTCGTCAATCAATTATTTTACTTCAGTTCATTGCTTCTTTATTCCAACGTCTAGATTACAATTAATGCAGCATAGTAGTATAATTTCGGCGATGCATAGACATATATGGCTCTTTCGTCATAGCACTTCATCACTTACTCCTACTTTCTTTTATGTCTGGTTCACGTACATATTGTTTGGTGCAGCATAGCCAAATTTGATTTTTGCCGCGCTGTAAACCTCCACTTTAACCCACACTCACTCACTTTACTTATTCGAGAGGTACGAAATACATTAAGAAAATGGAGAAGTTATCCATAACAATGTCATATTTATTTATAACAATCGCTCTGACAAGAATGAACTCAAGTACGAAAACTTTAAGGAGTTCTGAGTAACAACATAAACATTATATAAAGTAAAAGTTACTTCCCATTTCTTCCAAAGATTAAAGAAAGATTATGAAAACTCATCTGACCCGAAAATTAATTAATAGTACTTTTAACAAAAGGACAGACAAATAGATATTACAATGAACAGCCTCTTCTAATTCTTATAAAGGAACGAAACTTTAAAAACTATTAATTTATTATTCCAATTTATTACATAAATGACATGTATCATAACTTCGACACAAATAATCTAAATCTTAAACCTATATAAATAATGAATCGATTTGAATTAGACTAAAAAACTAATAATCTCAACAGTATGGTATAACTCAACAGAATGATGACCCCCTCTCTAAGGCAGCGACATAAAAGCAAGTTAATTCCATTCAGGGAAAATTCTGAAACAAATATCGACTGAACAACAGCGTTTGTTTCTTCTTAGTATACCTATATTTTTTTGTATTAAAAATATTTGAATTTTGTATTAAGTTCAATCAGACGTTTTGTATTAAGATCAGTAATATATATATATATATATATATATATATATTCTGTCAAATTACGTTGTGTGATCAAAAAAAAATTACAAGCAGAAGCATTTGAAACGTAATAATTGTGGAGTGAATATTTCCTCCCAGAGTGGTTGACAGATGGCGCTAGTTGTCCTACAGCGGTTCTACGAGTAAGTAGCGTCAGTACGCAGACACTTAAGAGCGACAGTAATGGTAGGACGTCTAGATAGGTGGTCTCACATAGAGGTGCGAGCCGTAATTCGATTCTTATGGGCCAAGAATGCGGCCGCATCCGAAATTCACAGACAAATCTTTGAGGTATACGGGTACAAAACCAAGAGTAGACAATATGTAGCGAAATGGTGTCGTTCTTTTCAAGTGGGCAGGAAGCATGTGGAAAACCGCAATATGGAAGCGAGCTGCCGTCCAAGTTCTTCAAGGACGGATATCAACACGGCTCGTGTTGAAGAAATCATCCAAAGGGATCGACGAATAACCGTGCGTGAGATTGCCTCAGAGTTGGACCTGAGTTATGGTAACGTTCAGCGTATCGTAGCCGATGAGGTGCGATATTCCAAAGTTTGTGCCCGCTGGGTTCTAAGTGCGTTGTCCGCGGAGCATAAGGCCACTCGAATGTTGTGCAGCCTCACATTTCTTCAGTGATACCATTTAGAGGGCCAACACCTGATTGATCGCATCGTTACCGGTGATGAAACATGGCTTCATCACTTCACCCCCACATCCAAAAGAGCCACGATGGAGTGGAAACACGCTGGATCACCGACGAGGAAAAAGTTTTAGGTCACACCCTTTGCCGGTAAAGTGATGGCAACCATTTTCTGGGATACGACTGATGTTATCCTAATTGAGTATTTGGAGCGTGGCCATACCATTAATGCCGATCGTTATTGTGCCACCTTAACGAAATTGCGTGAAGCCATCCGACGCAAACGGCCTGGATTACTGAGCAATGGCGTCATTCTTCTGCATGACAATTCCAGGCTTCATACTGCTCGCCAGACTCAGGAATTGCTGCAAAGGTTCAAGTGGGAGGTCTGGAATCACCCCCCATACAGCTCCAATTTGGCTCCAAGTGACTATTTCATTTTTCCGGCGTTGAAGCGAAACTTATCCAGTACACGATTCACCTCAGACGATGCAATGAAAACAGCTGCCGAGAAATGGCTCAATGAGCAGGGCCTGATTACTACCAAGACGGGATAAACAAGTTGGTCGAACGTTCTGACAAATGCCTAAATAGGTTTGGCGACTATGTAGAAAAGTGAAGGCCAGATGTTTCTCTTGTTTCTATTGTTAATAAATACTTTTTCTTTTGCCTTGTAAACTTTTTTTTGGATCAACCCTCGTATATATATATGACTTTACATTTTGTAAATCGTAACATTTTTCTATAAGCATAAAAAGTTAAAAAAACACATTAGTTTCCAGAGGTGTCCAAAATTTATGTCCCCACAGTATATTGTTTAGGTATTAAAATGAATAAAAGTATCATAATTTGTATTATTTATGAACAACGCATTTAAAAAAAAAACTAAGACATCTCTTTGACATATATGTTGTTTTAGTAAGTAAGTTAAATGTGTTAAATTAAACACACAAAGCACAGTCATATTAATCACATTTTTAATCAAAAGTAATGACCATATTACATATTTATATATAAATATTTAGTGCTTCATATTTTTCTATCATTAACGTATATAGTTGCTTTCATCAACATTCACATCTTCATTATCTTAAAAGTATGCAGTTTTCTAGTCAAATATGCTTCGAATGTAATATACTCTGGCATTTCACTGGCAATTTTCACTGCTACTAATACTATTTGCTTTGGAATAGCAATCTCTTTATTTTATAGGCATGTTATCAATATCGAGGGAGATATTTTTCTCTAGAAATAAATGGAGTTCAGGCAATTGAATTACAATTAATATTATCTTAAATCAATGAGAGTTATTTCATAAATTATAAGTAACGACAGTAAAATAATATAATGTACACATAATATGAAATGCTGTATTATATCAAAAGTCTTGAAATATTTCATAGAAATTAGACAAGCAATGTTTTTACTATGCATTAGTTACTCAATAGGAGAGTGTGGAAATATAAGTGGCTCACAATTTTTCTTTTCATTGTACACTTTGGATTATAACCTTTATTCAGCAAAGACTCTGAGTTATAACTAACACAGCTTAAAATTCTGTAAAACAAAATATTTCTAAACAGTGAGTTTGCTTATTTCCGTTTGAATCTTTCATGCTGAATACATACAAATACCGGAGGAAACTTTAAATCCAATGAAAGACTTAATTCATCGGAAATTCATAGAATCATTTCTAATTATTATGAGATCCTAAGATTACAATCAAAAATTGGCACTTTAACTCAGGATCTTCAACCTTTTCGGAACATTCGTAACATATACGCATCACCCGCGATCGAACGTACGAAATACGCTTACGCATATAACAAAATACTCATAACTAGAGAATGAGCTCAGGGGTCTAAGAAACCTATTTGCTTTTTGAAGTGGTACGTTTTCTAAATATCTATAGATGACACACTATGGCCATTACTTTTGAACTGAATAGTAGTTTCCGATTTTTTCCTTCAGTTTGATCACAATCTGTCGTAATTCAGTATTTTGCTCATCAGCTGTTGAGGTTGAGGGAGGAAAGCGTAATGTAAACAAATTGAACTCGGCTCCTTTAACTTCCAGGTGATGCACATTCGTGTTTCTGGTTTTTCACCGAATGTTTTTATTGGTTTTTAATATGTATTTTTATTTCTTTCTTTTTAGAGATGTACCTTCAGCATTGTTAGACTGCGTTGCTTTTGAATGTATTTCGTTAAATTCCTTTTTTATAATTGGAAAGCATTGACCAACGTTTATATTTGCGAAAAAGCGCTGTTAATCAGAATAGTATAATCATACGGTCAACGATCCAATTGATGACGAGAGTGTGATTAATTTTCTAACAGGTTTGAAAGGAATGTTACTAATGTTTTTGATGCGGACATTTTGTCAGAGACTGTCAAAAAATTACTTTGCGTTTCTTCGTTCTTCAAGAATTTCCACACTCGTTCATCACATTAAGTTTCGTTACTTCTTGTAAAACTTTTAAACTGTATATTTTTCATTAATTTTAAAGCTTATTGATGTTTCTGTCGGTAAAACTTCGGAATAATTTCATTAGTGTTTGAAACTATTTAGAAAGTAACAACTTTATATACATTTTCTGATAATAATGAAAAGATAGCATGGTTTAGCTAATAATTTAAAATTTATCAAAATTATAATGTTAGAGAAAACTTTTTCTGATATTGTTTCTTTAGTTAGTTTAGGGACAAACCCCCGGTGAAAGGTTAACCATTTTTCCTTATTTATCACCAACAAAATTTGAATTTTGCTCGAACGGTGTACTAACACCTTTTACTTTAAGAAAATAAATTTTCATGTGTGTCTGCATCTGACTATCATCTGTTTGCTAAGGCAAACCTTTTTCATAAAAGAAGAATAAAGAGCCATAATATACCTGATTACCTAGAAGCAGTTGTCTTTCTAGTATTAATCACCACAGGAGTTTATGGCAGATACCAATTCTTATTACAAAGTCAGATTCAATTCAGTTACAATTTTCATTGAAGTGAACCTATTGATTTACTAGAAATGTTTCATAATTATTCTTTGTTTTGATATGTCTACGAATAATTTTCATTTAAATGTAAACTTTTAAGGCTATTCATAAAATCTCATTTTAGAGGCTGTATATCCCAAATCGCTCAAGAAGCCTTAGATATATCGCCTCTATTGACTAAGAACCACTGTGCAGATTGTTTGGTATCGATGTTATTGAGCAACGTTAATCTATAAATATCACACTTCGAAGCCAAAATCCATGTCAATGCCTTCTAGAAGCAAAATAATGCTCATTTTTACTACTGAAACTATAGCAACCTGGGGAAACCGGGAAAATTACGGAGAGCAAGGACACTGGACCAGCATGCCTTATTTTCTTAAACATGAGTCTAAATGCCTATGGAGACACACCCAAATACTGATAATGTAAACATGTGGGTTGTTGATAATTTCGAGTGTTTTTGTTTTGTTTTTTTGTTTCATTTTATAATGGAAAATTCTCTTTTTCATTCCATTTTACTTACCCCTATCATTCAGTTTTAATACGGTCTTGCATTTTATTAAAAACTTATTGCTATCATAAAAACTTATATTATCTACTTCAGTAATGCCCTTCGCAATAAATGTTTATCAGCTGCCATGATTTATGAAACATCTTAATATTATATGTAAATTGTAATAAATGATGTGTCAATTAACTCATTGAAATAATATTTACTTTTCAAAAATCTCCTTCGGCAACAGTGAAAACAGTCACAAGTAAGATAATAATAAATATTAGCTTATTTATATATTTGAAGTAGCAGCACTATATAATAAACAGCTCAAACGAGAGACAAACACCACCTGTACAAATTACCAAATTAAGAGGAACAAATACAACATTTGATACAGACCAGTGACACAAAATGCACAAAAATGCACTTGTAATAAAGCTCAAGAACTTTCAAATCCTATTCGATTACTAGCTCATACCACAATTCTTGATGGTATTATTAACACATCAAAAGCAATTTCCAGCAGATTCCAAAACTTCGAGTTCCATTAAAAGCTATACAGCCAGGTGTGATATCACTATGAAACTTAAGATACAATCCATATTTACTCTTCTATTAGCTATTTTTTACTATTCTGAGAATATTCATTTCGTTTCGAGTGCATGTTTGTCCATTCACTAAAAAACGTTAGTGCTTATTTCAGTTCAGTGAATCATTGTTTCTACACTTCTCAGTTTCCAACAAATTTTTGTAAGTATATCATTTAATCAATACGAGTAACATTCACAGGGAAGCATCTTTATAGTCTAGTAATTTTATTTTTAATGCAGTTTAATCTTTAGCTACAAACTGATGGTCAATAATTGTTGAAGCTTCTTTCAATCAGAATTCTGTTTGAAAACAATTACGACTCTTAAAGCATTCTACACAAATTATTAAAAAAAATATTTTTTAAGTTTCTTGTAGATCTTTTCTCAGAAATATAATTGATAATCAACCACGATTTGCATTCTTAATATATCTTCGCATATATATATATATATATATATATATATATATATATATATATATATA
>BMAW01046012.1:23641-91374 GCA_019974015.1 Nephila pilipes
ATTCATCTTCAATAGAACATCAAAAACAAGATTCATCTTCAATAGAATATCAAAAACAAGATTCATTATCAATAGTATATCAATATCAAGTTCTACAAATTAACATCAATAGAACATCCATAACAAGCTTCCTCTTCAATAGAACATCAATAACAAGTTTCATCATCAATAGCACATCAATAACAAGCTATATCATCAATAGCACATTAACAACAAGCTTCATCATCAATAGTACATTAATAACAAACTTCATCATCAATAACAAGTTTCTTCAGCAATAAAACATCAATATAACAATCTTCTTCACCATTAATAGAATATCAATAACAATTTTCTTCAATTCAACATCAATAGAACATCAATATCCATCTTATTCTAATAACCATCAATAGAACATTAATCGCATTTATATACCTTCGACAATCAATAGCCATAGCATTCAACATAAATTTTAACAATATAACTAATATCGAAATCTATAACTTACCCTTATCATTCTGAATCCTCTCTCTCAATAACGTTCATTACCAAAACATTTAATTTAAACAAATGTACCATTAAATGTAACACAATAGCATTTTTATTGAAAAGCAGTTGCAAAACAAGAAAATAGACATCAAAACAAATATCGCAAAATGTTGAACTTCAAATAATTTCTGCTCCATTTACTGGCGAATCAACACAACCTTTTTTATATCAAAATTTTTAAAATCAATTTCAATTTAAAAAGCTATCAAAATTTTAATATAAGATACAAGGTTTTTAATAGTTGGCATTTTTTATTACAAATTTTACAAAACTTTTCAATTCATAATTCAATAAAATATTCAACAGACATTGTGTTGTGTATCATTTTAACACATTTGAAGTAATTATATGTCATTTACTTAATGTTCCTAATAGCATCATTGATTTATGCATTATTTTAAATGGAATATAAAATTTTCTTTTAAAACAATACAATTCATAAAATATTAGAGTTTTCTAAAATCTATTTAGTCTAAGTGTTACACTAAATTTATTCAAACATTCTGTATAATCTCTGAATATTATATTCAATTATTAAAGGTTCTAAAATAATTTAATAATTTTAGAGCAAAATTTTGCTTCATATAACTTTAGGTTAAAATGTCTTAGAATTCTTTAGAAATACTTTTAAAAATAATGCTTTAAAATTCTGTCGAATATTTGCAAATTAGTATTTACAAATATTAAGAATTTTCAACTTCCAAAAATTTTATAGCTTAATTCGCATACATATATATATATATATATATATATATATATATATAGTGTATATGTTCGACAAATTTGTCAAAAATTCGCTTTATACGTTAAGCTGAATTTATTTCATTAAGAGTTACTAACACATTCTTAACATATAACAAATATCAATTCAATAAAAAATGCATCAAAGCTGATAAGCAATCTTAAAGAAATTAATCTCTATTTCTTGTTATTTTAAAAGGAATCCCCTACTTGTTAAATAAAATTCTAGTTTCTTTTTTTTTTCAAAAAAACTAATTGATATGCATGTCTTTAACTGTAACATGGATAAGATGATTCGAGAAAAAATATTTAGAAGTCATCTAAATATTTGTGTCGGATTTTTTTTTTATTTTATTTAAACCTGCCTCTCTCTTCCTTGAAATTTACTCTAAAAGTTAATTTTTAAATATTAATTCTGAAACAACTAAATATAATTCTTGCATTATCAAATCTTTATCAAGAACTGGTTATGCCAAACAGTACAACAAATCTATTGAGAAATGCTTTGAGGTACCTTGAAACAATGTTTTTTTTTTCTTCCTTAAATTTCATTTCGCATCTGAGTAATACAAATCATTTAAAATAATGAAGTAAATTTAGTAATCAAAAAGGTCAGCTGATTAATAATTATTTTAGCTCAAAATATGAAAGATATAAATGAACTTCTAGAGCATTGGATTTTTAAAAACATAATTTTTTTTTCAATTTGGTACAAGTTTATCTCGTCTGACAAGTGAACATTTCTTCTATATAACGTTGATGGCAAGGTTCGTATGTGATGCAAGCTGCACAGATCCCAAATGCTACATTATAATTGCTAATGCAGATGGAATCGGACTCACTGAATGAAGACTATTTTAATGATACACACATATTTTCTTTACCTTCATTCGATTAGAAGCCACAGCGTAGCTCCCTTTCTCTGTTAATAACGCACATCCATTTACGAACATGTTTCTTGATTTTTATGGCTCCTTTCAGGAGGGCAGTTATCTCTGTCACCGGATAAGAATTTTGTCAGGCGAGCTTGAGGAATATATTCAAAGTTTCTGTTGATTCAATGGCTCCCCCATTTACTGAATTTCAACCCAATATTTCTCACAAGTACTTAATGCCTATATCTCATTAATCTCTGCCTGACGGTTTCCTTATTCTCCTTCAGTTTCACATGCAGAAGTATCACATTGATCTTATTGATTCATGGCTCTAATTTTAGACACTATTAATCTTGCCACATTCACAATTTCGATGGTTTTAAACTCTGAAATAATAAGTGAGAAAAAAATTATCACACTTTTTTGCAATTTTCTGAAAGTCGTCGTTTTAAAGTAACATGACAGAAATGGTACCTTGTCAGAATTTGTACCACTTACAGTAGATGACATACTTCTATTCTACTCATGTATATATATATATATATATATATATGTGTGTGTGTGTGTGTGTGTGTATTCAAGGGGTGGCAAAAAGATATTAACATTAAATAGGTATTTAGCCACTTTAAATTATAAAGTAGTTAAAGCAGCGATTTGGGAACATAGTTTTAATTTGCGACACATTTCTCTCAATGTACTTATGGATTCTGTCCATTGTTGTTTGTAAGGCCTTTTCGGCTATTTAAGCATGGATTCCAGCTTCTTAGTCAGTCTCACATATAGTGTTAACTCCGCCTTCCCCTGTATATATACTATATATACGTGTGTGTGTGTGTTTTCTTCTGCAGTAGTTTCCATTAATTTTTCTATTATATGTGTTATACAAATCTCATTAAGATGCCTCCATTCTGCATAATAAACGTTTTAATATTTTTCTAGACTTGTTTTCTTTAAATTTTCTAACTGAAGGGGGAAAAAAACCAAAAAAAAGATTTCTAAATATGTAAAATTTCATCCGAAATTTCTTACAATAAGCTACTGCGTACAATCTGAAACTACGTTTTAAATTTTAAGCCATATCTTTCCCCGTAGCTCAAAAATTAAATATGTATCTCGAGATACTCAAACTTTTCTTTATTTTTTTGCCTCCTAAAATTATTTACTTGGGATACTAAAACAAATTGTTGGTATCACAGGCTAATTTTTTTATTCAAATAAATGTTTAATTTGGCTTGAAATTGGGAAAAAAATAACTCATAGGAACGGTTTTAAGAATTGATGAGATGAGGAACAAAAAAAAAATGAAAAATTAATAATAATAACTTGATGCTGCTAAGTTATTAATAAAAAAATGCTTTAGCTACAATTTTGTCTCTCAATATTACTAAGAAATACTACTAATGAAACAGATATCTATTAAAATCTACAGAATATAAGAAAATAAGTAACTACGGATTTCTTAACTGGACTGTTAAGTAACTAAAGTTTCATCCCTCGGGAATCCTTGTATTCGTTAAATACTCCAGAAAGAGAACTAAAAAAGGAAGGAAAGGAGCATAGTATTCTCTTCTTCTTAATCCTTAGACGTAGGAAACGATTTCGGAATCCTGTAGTGTCCACTACAGCATTCTTCTTAATTAAATATGCTCCTGGAAATCACAGGAAAAAGTTAGATTGCAGTGAAACAAACTTTTTTTCCCTATTTATAGCGACATTTAATTGTGGACTTTCCAAAACAAATAAGCGTATTTTTCCCATTGAGATAAAAAAAAAGGAAGGAATGATTTATTTAGATCAAAGACATTAAATCACAGAACATAAGTACTGCATATCGAACATTGATTACAGCAAAGAGTTTAAGTGATTTCACTTCAATGATCCACTTGGCCAGTGTGATAAAAGCTATAAACTTTTAAGATAGATTTACACTCATATATATATATATATATATATCCTTTTCTTAAAGCATGTGTATAACATGGACATTTAAATGCTTCAACACTATTAGAAAAAGTGCACTAATTTCAAACATTTAACATATGAATAATATTTATATAACGGGTATCAAAAAACTCCCGTATCGACGATTCGTAAATTTCATACACACACAAACACACACAAAAGGGGAAATTATTCTAATTTATAACTTATGATTTTTATATTAATGACGTAATGCAGAACAGCATTTTTAGCAAACAATTACATCATAAGTTCAACATGTCAGTTATTTTTTGAAACGCAAAGATGGACTGGTTTGCACAAATTTTCAGAAATGCGTTTCAAGATGGTAAGAATGAATTTTCGTATCATTTGTTTAATATACAGATCATCTATTGTTTGAGTAATATTTTCATAAACTTTGCTTACAACATATTCCCCAAGAAAAATATCAGGTAAAGATCTGATGACGAGAACAAGTTGGTCAAAGATTTCTTGAAATAAGTCAATTGCTTTAAAAATTCTTGGAGCATGTTAATGGTTTCATTTCTAGTACGGTGTATAGTGCCTACCTCGTTTTTAACCGAAAGCTTTGTTTTCTTGTTCTGAGCATTCCTTGCCTTTTTTGTCTAAGGAAGTATGTAAAAACGAAGTTTATGTAAATAATCTTCAAACAATAGAACATCTGAAGATTACCATATTACTCAAAGAATACAAGCAATCACTTGTATCATCTTGAAACGCATTTCTCAACATATGCACAAACGAGTTCATCTTTACCTCCTAGAAAGGGGCGGACATTTTAAATATTTATTGTAAACGCAGGGTAATTTTTTTCTTTTATTTCACCTAAGAAGTACTTTCATAATTGCATAAATGCACCATAAAAATTCTTTGTTTTCTTAAAATAAATTTAAATTTCTTCAGAACAGGAACTTTTAGCTGTACCCGGTAGAAATATATGTGATTATTATTGGGTACATTAAAAGATAATATGTAAAATAACACTGTTTGTTCTAAATACTAAGCATTATGTCAATATGTCTGCATAATAAACCTACGTAATCAGTAGTTGGGTTGTGGAGTGGTCATGGTGATTTCGTGCTGCAGCAGTATAATACGTCATATTCATGAACATATTATATCTCACCCAAATGAAAGTGATGGGATCGTCTGAAGAGATAACTCCTTTTCATGAGATAGATCATTCTGAGACTCAATTATTTTAATAAAAATTACAGTTTTTTACAGTTTTTATAAAAAGTTATTCTGAAAAATCACTTTTTTTAAAATTATGTTCATTTACAACTCTTAAATACAGATTCAGCAAGTTGAAATATTTGGAATTATACATAACTGATATTTGATAGAGTTCAAAACATACTTCTGAAAAAAAAAAGCAAATTAATAAAGTAAGCTATAAGCCTACTAATCCTTTTTTGTTGCATATTCATTTCGAATTTCATTACATAGCTAAACAAATTTAGAAAAACTCAAGAATATTATAAATCATTAACTTGATGTGTGGCCCTTTGAGTCTGAAGCATATCCAGTTTAATAAATTAATTGCTTAACAAATTCTCTAAATATCTTTTAATAAGGTTTTATCGTTTCGAATAAT
Source organism: Nephila pilipes (assembly GCA_019974015.1). Lineage (NCBI taxonomy): Eukaryota > Metazoa > Arthropoda > Arachnida > Araneae > Nephilidae > Nephila > Nephila pilipes. The sequence goes on from BMAW01046012.1 coordinate 29,345, forward strand.
TCAAACCTTAAATGAAGGTGTTAAGCATTATGGTTTGCGAAACCCTAGACATTGTAGACTGATTTCAATTACGAAATTTGATGTACGTCTGACATTTAGAGATAAGAGTTATATTAAGACTAAACAAAATATGTAATTATAATCAGGGAATATTGTCAGTGGTTGCAAATACTTCCTTTCCAGTCTGGGTGGAAATTGAAATATTGGTAAACTAATTTAAACTTTGATGATATAATTAAACAATTAGATGAGGGACATAGTAAAGTTTTAATAATTACTATGCGATAACCGATATATATGGTTAAATCTTTTTTTTCTACACATTAATTGATCATTACGTACACAATATTGTAAATTATGACTGTTAATGTTGATTTATTTAATTTCAGGAAGCTTGGATTGAAGTTATCAGTTGTTTCGCAGAATATTAATTACTATACCGGGTTTAATTTTTACTATAAATATTCGAGAAAAAAATTAATTTTGCTTAGCATTAATCTAAACACTTCATAGTTACCATCCAGAGTTATATATTTCTTCCAGCGTCTCTTGACTTTTCGAATAGTGACCTCAGTATTTTCATGGTCATTGTTTTGAACTCGCGGCTGGTGTTGTTTCCGTCGAATAGTGGGTTCAAGTCCAGATGTTTACGTCCCGTAGCGGGCTCACGGTACCGACTCAGGTGTAACCACATCACTTGACTGAAGTTCGAAATGGCAATGTCTGTCGCCAAAAGCCTTAGTGAGACGTTAATAAACACTCAATCAAAACAAAATCAAAATGACCTTTTGAAGCCGTCATTGTTGAACATTGAACTCTGAATGAACAGCAGATTGAACTGTGTCTTCTCCGTACTACAGGTTATTTCAATCTACTGTTTCCTAAAACCAAACAAGTCAATATTAATAGCTGTAATTTGCACCACTATGTATATAAAGCTGAATACAGAATAGTTTTATGAAGTTATAGTCAAGCTCTTCTCAGCAGTAATTAAAACTCTAAGGTATCTCCACGTATATTTTATGTGTGTATTAGTAGTAACGAAAGATAAAAAAATTAAGTGAAGAAATAGCAAAAGCTGATTTATTTTGTCTGCTGTAAAATGTAGAATAAGAATTTTAAGCAGAGCAAGAAGAAAAAGAATTCCAACAATTTTTGGACTGCTTTAGAAGACCAGAAATACTAAATTTCCTCGATAAGAATGAAATTCATTTTATATTCATTACTACATTTGTGTTATGTGTCGAAAATTTAGTGCATCAGTGTATATATTCAAAACCTTTCTGTAGACTATTTTACTAATAACATTTTAGTTTATTGCTCGTACATACACACACAAATATATATATATTTGAAATATTTATAATATTATTTTATGTACTTTTTACTTTACTTTCAATAACTATTTCCTGGATTTGATTAAATAATCAATTTGAGGTACCATTTTATACAAAAATAGTGGTGTAGTAGTGTTTTAATTTGTCATAAGTTATAACAAACATACTATTGCATTACTCTTTCTCTTTTTTTCCCTTTTCAGTCAAAATATTTCCTTTACCCTTATCTATTGAAAGGAAACAATTAACACATCGATCAATAACTCCTGAGTCTAACATTGAAAACAACATTTTTTTTGCAAATTTTTTTTTTATTCATCAACATAACACCTTTTGTTAATCACCTTTTAGGGTGATACAATCGTTCCAACGCTTTTCCAAATCTTTTTTCTTTTTTCTTTTTTTTTTCGCAAGAAATCTTTTTTGTTGCGAGTAAATAGCGATAAACAGCTTTCTGAATCATCGACTCGTTGCTGTTTTTGTTCCATCGAAAGCAATCGCGGCACCCACTTGGAAAAAACCTTTTTCATGCTCAATTTTTCATGAAGGATAGTAAATACACTTCCATATGATATCTGTGTCATCTCAGCAATCTCACGGAGCTTCACTTTACGATCTTTCATTATAATTTTTGTCACTTCACTCACATTTTCCGGTGTAACGGCTTCCACAGGTCTACCCGAGCGTTCCGCGTCATTTGTGTCGGTACGACCACGTTTAAACTCGGCAAACCACCGACAAATCGTTGCTTTTGATAGACAAGAGTCCGGGTAACATTTTTCAATCCATTGTTTCGCTTGCACGGTGTTTTTACCCATTAAAAAACAATGTTTTATCAGAACACGAAACTCGGTTTTTTCCATTTTTTAAACAAACTACAAAACGACTTTACTCCAACCTCGATAACTCAGCTGTTTCTGGTCCGATTGACTTAAAACTTTGACACGTTTCAAGCAAAGGTTAGTACTCTAGAAAGACCTGGTTACTGGTTTACTACGAGCGCCATCTCTGGGTTAGTCTCGGGAGTTATTGATTGATGTGTTAAATATATGTTGGATAGTCATAAATACTGAAATAATATTACACTACTTTTAAAAAATTGTTGATTTGGTTGTTGCTGCTCAAAAGTAAATGCAGAATATTCTAAATATTATTTCTTATTTTGTGTTTTAACATGGATTGGTAATGGCTACTCTATGATTAAATGTATAATATTCTGATCACCACTTATTATCTTATGAATAGATAGAGTGGAGGATATAGAGGAGGACTTGATAATTGATAAAATGGTTTAACACAATTTAGAGATAATAATCTTACCAAGCACCAGGGCAGGGGTGTTCCACTAGAGACTAAAGAGGGAATGTGTAGCTAACGAAACAATAATATCAGATGCAAAAAATACCGGGCATTTTGAAACTCATTATCAGAAATTTAAAGGGTTATGGAAAACATATAAGCAGGTAACTTTCACTATACAATGCATGGGTGAAGAGCAGGCGGTGGTCCTCCAGATGGCGCTGTATTGGAAAGCATAAAGCTGGAGTTATTTTACACGTCCTCATTTCTACCGTGAATTTCAAAAGACATGGCCTTTTCCTGATTACTGTACATCGCCATGCCTAAGAAAACTCGCAGTTCATGCTTTTCATTACAGCGCCGTCTAGCGGTTCATACTTGCTCACCGCTTATGCATTGCATGGTGAAAAATGTTCTATCACTCCCTAAATGTTTGACAATGAGTCTCGAAACTCCCTGTATAACTCCATATAAGTTAAGTTGAGTGTCCTTGAACTAAATTTGTTCTTTTGGTTAAAGTCTCTTCTCCCAATCCTTCGTTTATAAACATTATAAGAATTCTTATGCCTGGCAGTTGTCCTAGATATTGCCTTGAACTATCAGGGAGACACCATTGGTGACTTATCCACTTTGACATTTGGGGCCCGAAATAGATAAAAGGAAGTGAGGTCCATTTAGAGACTAGCATCGCTGGTTTCAAACAAATCACGTTAGTTAATTCAACTCAATTACTTTTTTTAAATAGATGACAGGTCTGAAGATCCTAGCATCTAATACCGTCCTCTGTGTTAATTTAACTGGAAGGGATAAGAATGTTAACGGCACTTGTACCTGATAGATAATTGCCTCGAAATGTGAATTGACTGAGTGTGAAGTGAGATGTGTGATTCGTATTTAAAATAAACATTTTTTACTTTGATTCGTATCAAAAAGAGTGTCGAAAAGAACAAATTAGTGATACTAAGAGTAGTCCTTGTGTCTCAATAAAATATTTAAGCAATGTTACAATTCATGCGGAATCGTTTTAGGTGGTTAGCTATGTAGTGGCAAATTTAATCACCAAAAAATTAAAATCATTTACAGATGGCGAGTTTATTTAGGAAAGCATGGGAAGCGTGATAGATATAATTTTCCGTAATAATAAAGCAACATTTCAGAAATTATTTTGTTTTATAAAACTATTCCCAGGAGAAATGATGAACTTGGAACAACTGTCGAAAAAGATTTGAAAAGTAAAACTTGTAGTTTAAATTTTTTTTCTTTGACAATGGATGAGAGCACTAATGCTACTGATGGTGCTCAATTTGTCATTTGTATTAGAATTATTTATGATGACTGTAATATAAGTGAAGAAAGGATTTCTTTTGAGTATAATTAAAAGGCATGATAACGTCAAGAAATTTACGTGAAGCAGTGAGAAAACGTAAACTCTGGATTTCCTTTAGTCACCAACATATCTGATGTAGTTACGGATGGTGCTCTAGTTATGGTAAGTAAAAAGAAGGGGTTTGTGAAATAGAAGACTATCCTATTGTTGTGAGCATCTACGGTTTGATGCATTACTATTACATAATACGCTAAGGAAGTGTATGCATAAAAGATGTAAAAATTGTGGTCAATACTGTGCATTTCGTAAGGTCCCAGGAACACTTATCACTAACCCAGAAACTTCTAAAATGCTCGAATAATGAGTACGGGGATATCATTTATTTTACTAAAGCGAAGTTGCTCAATCAAGGCTAAATGTTAAAATACTTTATAACGTACTTAATAATGTAATTGCTATTGATACCGAAAGCACGAAATGTATTTTAAATTGATGGTGCCCACTGTTTTGCAGATTTTACAGTTTTTGAAGATCTGATGCTCAATTAAATCAACTGAATTCTCGTTCAATCAAATACCAACACACCAGGAAAATGTTTAATACCATAAATGTGATCAAAATGAAAACGAAGTAATGTCAAATCAAAGAAAATGCAAGCATATTTTCACATTTAAACTGGTTAACTCCACAGACATCTGAAAATATATTCATATAGTCAATAATTTCACAAATCTATTCAAAGAAATGTCAGATAGTGAACAGCACAGTTATTAACTTTTCACAAAGAAACGCACACAAAGTCGTTCTCTCTCGAATCTCTCTTAACTTACTTTAATCCTAGCTTATGAAAAAGCAATTAAGTCTTCGCTTACCAACTAACTGATATCGATAGAGGCACTTAGTAAAGATAACCGATTAAACTGCTATTATTTTAACCAATACTCACTTCCAATCAATTTTATTACGAATGAGGAATTACAATAATTTACTTTAATTTAAGAACTTCTAATTATTTGTCGCAATCATCTCTGTCTCTCATCTTCTGCCTTTCAATTATAATTCAATTATATATCATTGGAAGTAATTCATTTTATTACACTTCTAATCATCTGATAGAAAGGTAGGCGTAACAACTTCAATAATTCTAATGTAATCTACATGTCATGTGGAGAAAAAATTTTTTCTCTTGATCAGAGAAATTTTCAATTCTATCAAATTCATCCAAACACCTCAAAGTGCTGAATGAAGAGAAACTCAATAGAGTTCCTGTCATAGTTTTATAACGAAACTTATAAGTAAGCCCATATTACAAACATAATACAGCAAATGAATTTTAAATGTTTTTAAGCATTTAAGCTAAACTGATAAGTTAAATTTGAATCATTAGTAATTAATTAGAAATAGAAATCTTTATTAATATAGCAAAAGTTATTAAAATTTAGAAAAAAAGAAAGATAACTAATGATATTGTGTGTTTAAAAATACGAGAAAGAGCATGCCATTTTATTTCCGTATCAATATATACAACCTTCCAATTTTATACATCTAATTCTAATTTTTCACGATATTATCATTCCAAAGAATACGTGCAAAAAATTCGTGTAAAAATACATTGCATCTTCAGGAAAATAGAAGTTTGGTTCCAGTCCAAAGAAATCAGCAAAAAATATGCAATACATTTTCGCTTTTGTTATAAGTGAATTATGTGACATTATGTAAGACTTATTGAAATATATATTTCAGTGATACTTAATAAAACATAAGTTTTAAAACTATATCTTAGCTTTTTTTTACTTTTAATAAATACATGTGTCCCACCCCTCGTTGGTAATGTGATCGAAACGTAGGTAAGATAAAAAATAAATAAAGATTTATCGTTGGCTCGTTCTTCATGTAGAGAGGAAATCATTCGTCAGGGGCCGCCAAATTCTTTTGATCATTGCACCCCTCCCAAAATTATAATTCCCTTATAGACCCCTTTTATAAAAAAAGAGAAACTTACCTGTTTGTTAGATAAATTAAATCATTTAAGAAATAGGTAAGTTTTTTGCCCTTTTCATTTTGACAAAATCAATCTCTAGAAGGAAGGATATACTTGATGACTCTCGGCTAGATTAGCAATATTTGGTTCTTCAGACAATTTTGTTCTTCAATTCAATTTGTTAAATTCAGTCCTACTTTGCCTCAGAGCTCTATATTCCATTTATTTCTCCTCTTTGTTAAAATAGAATTAACGAGACTGAAGCCAGATTAAACCATATAGGAGCTTGGGAATACAATTAAAAAGGGAAATGCAGTATTAAAAGTTTTGGATATTTTTGAGTAATGTTTATATTCGTACAAAATTATTAAAAAGTATATTTGCTTCAAGATCAACTAATAATTCAATGCCTTCATCTTGGAAATGACTGTGGTTATTTTAAATTTGAGCAGAAAGTCGCCCGATAGTCCATTCTGAGATATCTGTGTTTTTATTACCTTCAAAGTGTAATTTAAAATTATCGCTTACTTTTTGGAGGTGATTTGTATGTATTTCCTATTCTACGTCGGTTACATCCGATTGTCGTAAATTTCATAAGTACTGAAAATCTTCACGTAACAATGAAAATTTAAACAAGTTGCATTTATTTCTTGAAAGCTTAAAATAATTGTTAATGCTTGTATTAATGTAATATCGTTTCCTTGGTGACGTGTTTGAATATCATTGAACTTTACAAATACATCGGACAGATAAGATCTATTGCTTTTTTATTGTTTTGCAATTCGTTACTTAAATCTGGATTAATTTTAGTAAGAAATTCTGTAATTATTTAAACAATTCAACAAGTCTTTGTAAACATGCACCTCTTGAAAACTATCATACTTTGTTGTATAATAATAATTGGTTTGATAGTTGATCATTTTCCTCGCAAAGTTTATCAAACAGTCGTGATTGAAGAGGTTGTGCTCTAATTTGGGCCATCTTGTAGCAAAGCGGTGCAAGAATCTGAGTATGAGAACCCATCACGAAACACGCATACTTTGAAAGATACAAAAAAGATAAATAAATATTTAAAAATATGCAGGAATGAGAAATTAAAAAATCTGTAATATATTATAAAAATTTACTTACTATATTGTAATTACAAATGGCATTCCAAACGAAAATTGTATATACTGCGTTACTGTCAGTAAATTTGAGATTGAGTAGCATTGGTTTTCATTCATCGACTCCTAATCAATCCTTAATTATATTATATTGACCCCCAAGGGTCAATATTGATCCCTTTGTTGATCCCTGGTTTAAACAGTTTTTCTGAGACTTCATTTAATATGTCTAAAACATTTCAGCGAAATCAAAACAAGTGTCGCATATGTTTAATTTTGGAATGCCAAATTCAAAATGAGGAAGAAACAAACAAATTCCACTCTAAAATTTTAAAATTCGGGGAATTTTCACAAATGGAAATTGCATTATATTTCTCGACTACATTGACGCATTTATAAAAATAACAGTAAAGCAAAATTTTCTGCATAGAATTTGGATCGATCGTCATAAATCGAGAAAAAAAAAAGAATCGTATAAGAAGATAATTATTTTCTTTCTTAATTCGTATTAAATCAAATCGTGTAAAAGAAGTTAGTGCAAAAATAGAATTCAGTTATTTTAAATAAAAAATTGTCAGAAAAATATTCATAAAAATGTACGTAATTAATTATACTTGCTAGAAAGGTAAGAAAATTTAATTCCAGTTAATTTTCTTGAATATTTTCACAATTAAAAATATCAAGTTATGCAATAATTAAGATACATAATATATAAAAAAAATTCCAACAAACGAGAAACTGGAATATTGGGTAAATCCCATTGTAATCGAATTTAACAAAGTAGGATAATTAATTTGAATAAAGTAATGGAGCAATGTATAAGATGAGCAAAAATGAAATCCTGAACAGAGCACCAAGATATTAATTTAACTTATTAAGAACTAACTTTAAAATAGAGAGATGAAGATTAATATCATCTTGTTAAATAGAGTTTTATGTTATTGAATGTATGAGGTAATTAAAGAGGCACATTTAACAGGCAAATATTTTACTGAACAAAATTGAATTTTTCGAACAAAGCAAAATATTTTCTTAAATTTAGAATAATTCTTTAGTTTATGGTTACTCATTTCATATTATTCCTTTTTTTGCAAATTGAATTCAAGTGCCTATTTACATTTTAGTATACTATTATCGTACATAAAGAAAATACAATACAAATACTTTTTATTTCAGTAATAATATGCAAAATACATTTTAATTTCCTTGGTTTTTTCTTAACGTCCCATTCAGAAGCAACGCAATGGCAATTGGTAATAGAATCTTTAATTTTCAGTCTCTGTCAAGTGACTAAGAAAGCACCTAAACCTCTCAAAACTTCAATAATACACCAACAGAAGGACTTGAAACAGATTTATTGTCTCAGCCCCGTACATACTGGCTCCTCAGAGGCATCAGGACTTGAAACCTCGACTCGATGGAAACAATGCAGGTTGCGAGTTTGCAGCCATTTAGTTAAGCTACCGCGACCACAAAATAAATTCTAAATTGTTGCTTATAAATTTTAAACATTATTTTAATTCAAATTGTAATTTGTTTGATGCTAATTACTTACTTACCCAATTAGTGATTGACAAATACGTTGTTCAGAATTTTGTTATTCATTACAAGGAATACTGAAGGATTTAAAGATTTTCCCATTTTTGCAGGCATTTTAAAAATAAATATTTTACTTGGAAACAAAATTTATCTATGTGTGCATTTATTAAACTTATGATTAAAAATTATATTTATTTTGTAAATTTTCCCATTTATTTAAATACTTGTATTCTGTGAAATTAGACTGATTTTTTAAAAAAGAATATATGATATTTCAAAGTAACTGCTTGTATGTAAATTGTTAAGATTTTTTTGTACTCTATATTTACTTCATTCTGTTATCCAACGGTTTGAAAATTTTTCAAGAATTCTTTCTTATTCGTATTTTTAAAATACTTTTTAGAAAATGAAATGTTGAATTCTTAGTACATTTTAAAAAGAAATGTTGGTACCGAAAATTTGTTATAATAACGGAGACTTCGCATTCATTTTATATTCTAAAATCACCCAGTGCTTCTACTTCAAATCTTCGACGATGAATACACCTTTCACTCTCTTTTCCTAGAAGATACTGGTTTATGTTTTCTATGTTAGAGATAAGCGAAGTAAACGCACAGAATCAAAACCTAGATCCATTTTTCTTTGCCTTTAAATCAAAAAGAGATCCTTGACGGTTTATCCATTTTCCGTGATACCGAAGAAAGCAGGATCCGTCGAAAAGTGAGATTACAATTCAGTAAGCGGGTTTTTCCCTTTTGAAAACAGTCTATAAACCATCATTCACTGGATATGCAAGGAAGAGGCTTTCCGTGTGTTGTTATTTCGCGTTCATCATTTTTCTTTTTCAGGTGAATTTACTGGGAGTTTCAATTTCAGTAAACATAAGAAATGTAGATAGATGAAAAGAATTATTTTCCTAACGACGTAGGCTTTATATGTGGAAAAAAGATTAATGTTTTGAAGAAAACCATTTATTTCCATATGAATACCAATATATTTCGGATATATGTAAATATGTGAGAGTTTAGAGGGATATTTGAGTTAAAAGATAGCAGAAATAATATTATAGATATTTAATGCATTGCTATTTTAAAAACATTATTTTAGCTGGTCATAGATTTTGTAAGTAACATAACTTTTGAAATTTTTTGACACTTCAATTCACAGAAATTAAAAAGTTTAATTCCACAAAAAATTCACATAAAATGATCAAAGATATTTTTCTTTTTTGGTTTATTTGTATTTAATATAATTTATTTCTGAGAAAATCAAATTACTATGTACTTTTAGATCAAAGATCTAACAGTTTCTTTTTCAGTGTAATGAAACCACAGTTTTTAGCAATTTATTTCTGGAAAAAATTGCGTAATGAAATTTTTGGGGGTGTGTATTTTAATTTAGAAGTCAATGCTTAAAAATATTTTTATCACATTTTATAAAACATTTTTATTCTGAATGGTTCACCTAAAATGTCTATTCTTCAATTAAATATATAAAATTCCACATAAACTTCACTAATCATTTTATATAGTAATATCACTGAAATACATATTTTAGCTATTTGAAGCTTAATTTTATGTAATAAAAAAGAGATAACATGCTTACTTAATGAAATTTTTCATATTACTGTAGAGATAAAGAAAACAGCAAAAAATATCGAGAAATGGACAATAGTAAACAATTCCGATATTACAATTAAAGGAAACGATAAAGTATAAAAATGAATATATTTAAGCTAAATGAAACAAAAATTAAATCAAAGGATAAATTGTTAAATTGAATATATATAAGCTAAATACAATTAAAATTGAAGCAAACGATAAACAGTTGAAAAGTGATTGGGTGTGCCAAAACGACCCACCTGAAACAATAGCTCCTTACGTAGCTAACAAGTATAATATGTTGTATAAAGCAATTATTTTTGTTATTAACTTTATTAGGGATGTATTTTTGGGTGATATGGATGTGGGTTTTATTAAAAACCAAATTCAAAAGTTCTATGCAAAGTTTTGCAAACGACAGATTTCGCCACAAAGGTGCGCTTTTTTTTCTAATTATTATTAAATTACTCATTGAAGTATAAAAATTAAAGTAAACGATGAAATGTCGAGAAATGGGCAATAGTAATATTTTCCCATACTAAAAGAAAGGAAACAATAAATTATTAAATTGAATAAATTTAAGCTAAATGTAATTAATATTGAAGCAAATGATAAAAATTGAAAATTAATCTAGTACGCGAAAAATCCAAACCTAAAACAATCGCTCCTTGGGTGTTATTCATGCATTTATCTAGGAATGAATTTTAGTAATACAAGAGTTGCTAACTAATCTTATGTTTAATTTAATATGACATTAGAAGTAAACAACTTTTGTCCATATTCTTTAATAAAATAGATATACGTGTTGCTGTCACTGCTTAGATGATATTTATATGTACTATAACCATTCTTTTAATTAATTTTTGTGTTTTCAAATCAATATATATTATTTATTATATCCATTTTCTTCAGTCGCTTGCCTTAGATCTTCCAAAGCAAAATAAATATTTCTGTTCTGATTCGTATAACTCTAAGTTGGGTTTTAGACAGATTCTGAAAATATATTATCTCGAAATACAACGACAACGCTCTTTGAGAGTGTTCAATGTTGAAATTTTGAGGAAATAGGAAATAAGTATTTTAAATTAAACTTTTATTAAGTTTCTTATAACTCTATGTTTTTTGAGAGTTAACACATAACATTTTTATGAATATCAGCTTTCATTTTAATTAAAATGTGACTGCAAAGAAAGTTCATTTTATAATACACAGAATTCTAGAAATACCTTTCACAAAATATTTTAAAAGCCTGGAAATTAGAGTTTATGAAATCATATACAGAAAAATTCTATTTTAATTTTGATTCTCTATCAACGTCAAAAAAAAAATCAAAAGCATACGATATTGAAATACGTGATTTATTTTGCAATTTCTTTTGAAATCGAAAGTGAATATTGCCTTTCTTTTATCTGTATAGAAAGCATAATTGCTAAAGAGTTAAAGTACAGTTAGAGAATACTGAGACAGTTATGCGGAATGTTTTCATTTTATAATTCATCCAATCTACAAGATAGTCTCTTTTTACTTCCTGCAATTACTTTTCTATTGATTACTGGAATTTTCTGTTTCAGTTAACATATTATACGTGACTGAAGGCAAACAAGCTCTTTACAATAACAGTTTACTTTGATACTTGCCAAGAAAATAGTTTCGAAATTTGTAAACATCGATTTTTATTTTCTGATCTTTAATACTCTAAATAATTATTTCAACAGTTCCTTTACCAGCAAACATAATATTTTATGCTTTACATTTCATTTTTATCCTGAAGCACTTCTGGACTAAAAATCAATTTATCATTATGCAAAATGTGTGTATATTACACCTTTAATTATTATTATATGTGCAAAAATTAATAATAATTAAAGGTAAAATGGAAATACATCTTTGAATAAAAAAACAGATTCGAATATTAAATTATGATTTAAAACAACTTACGCTTAATTGAAATAAATAAATAAATATTTTTTTTTAACAAAAATAATGATTTGCTTACAAAACGATATCACAAATTTGAAGTTACAGTTACAAAACTGTGGAAGGTGCTAACTTTTTGCTCAAATTTAATTAATAATAACACTTCTAAGGTTTACAAAAAATATTAAATATTTATTTATTTATTAGAATTGTAATTATTAATTTTAATTTTGTTTAATTATTTAATTTGATTAATTATATTTAATTTTAAATACCCAGTTAATTTAATGAATTATATTTAACTTTATTAATTAATTATATTTAATTTTAATTTGATTTATTCACTGAATTTAATTATATTATTTATTCTTATTCATTTATTTTAATTCAAGTCGTTTATTTAAATTTAATTTATTTATCTCTTAGTTTATTTTATTTAAATTAAATATATTTATTATAGTATTATTTATTATTTTTGTTGTTACTTTATGAACTCTTAAAAAGAAACAATTTCCTTCCTTTCTTTTAACTGAAGGTGGCTTGGAAGTGAAAATTTCTTTGGGTTAAATAAAATGAAGCTAAAAATTATTGTTTTTAAATTTTATGTTTATACAAGAAACAATTTGGATTGGCTTAACTAATTTATACCATGTATTTTCATAAATTTGTTAAAATTATCCAAATGAACTTTGGTTTTCTCCATTTTATAGCTCCAACTATTTTGGTGGAGATATGAATTGGAAGAAATCAAAGGTGCAAATGAATAATTTTAATTCTCAGTTTTTAAATATTTATATATATATATATATGTGTGTGTGTGTGTGTGTGTGTGATGTGCGTAATATTTATCATTTAAGTCTAATTAATTTCCTAATTTTATCCCATACTTTAACTACCATAGTAATACTTTCATCATTATTTCTTGATCCCATTCCTTTTAATATTTGAATTTATGCGATCACGTGATGTTCCAATGCTATGAACAGCATTTCCCACTCTCTGAACTAATAATCCCCTACTAGTCTTTTAAACTTCAGGTAAAGTACCTAAAAAGTATAAAGTACCCAGAACCTATTAACATGTGATCTGTATAATCCTTATTTTAGCTTCACTGGAGAAAAAAAAAACTTTCTGTCACTTTTCAGCTAATTACCGAAGTGAATGCAGCTGTGATGCTTTCACTGTTAATCCTGTTGTATCTGCCTCCCTCTCGTGTGAAGATAAATAAAGTCACTACTTCTTAATTAATGAAAAAGTCTCCTCGTTGCACCACGACTTAATAAACACAAAACATGAAAAATTCAATATTTTACAAGTACCTAATTAGTATTATATATGTGTGTTTTTTGTTCCATATACACTTTTTGTTTACGACTCTTGGAGGCTCCTTTCTCTGCTCGGCTTCACAGAACTTTAGCATTTTTTGTTTAATTTAAATAATTATCTCTAAATCTTATACATATAATTTATTAAACATTATTATTTCCTAATAAGCCAAATTTCATACTTTAAACGCTTTTGAAAACAAATATTATTTTGAATAATAAATATTTTGGCAGAAATATTTAAGCCTCAAAATTCCATTTATCTCAACTAAATCATCTATTATTTCAAATAATGACTACGTGATGAACCATCACCACTCTTGTCCCAGCCACACTAACACGTAAATTGAGATAGCTTTACTTATAACTTATGTAACAACTTTGCCTTTGCCGTCTTTACCTGAAAATATGTATACAAAATCTGTTACTATTGATTTTGAAGCTATTATTCTATTAACCACATAAGAGTGGCAATATGATGCATGTATACAGCATTTCCTGAAATGTTAAAGGTAATTTCCTGAATATTTGAACATAGGGGTTGGTAGACATAACTCAGCCTTTTAAAAAAATGGTATCGTAAATTTCCACTTAGTGATGGAAAATTATTACAAAAACGTATTATTCAGGTTAATTAATTAAAGTTATTAACACATACACATAGTATTTTTGTTATCTTTGAACAATTAATTAATGATTATACTAATTTTCAGCAGCTACGATTAGAATTGCGGAAGTTAAATCAGTTCTACATAACAAGATCCACAAATATCGTCAGTCTAGTTGGCAGCATCTCAATTCTATATTATTATATTGGTTTTTACTAATCATAGGAAAACTTCGAAAGTTTCTCTTAATTAAACTGGAGGCAGGTCTAATGAGTTTTAATTAATAACATTTGAAAAGATTCACTTTCTGATAGGTCTTTTTCTGAAACGATGGTATCTATGAAAGTTGGTGAGAATTTTAATTGAAATCTTGAAATCATACAAGATATGGTTCTTAAATAACGAGAATGACGCTGTAAAACATTATTCTGATACCATACATATTTATTTATTATCACCTTCAATATACATCCATCCTCTATCTATATAACACTCCATGAGAATTTTCCATTGTTTGAAACAGTTTTCTGTTAGCTCCTTCAGGACGCTTGTCACTTTCTCCTTCAACTTCACCAGAATGAAATATTGTTCCTTTTAATGCAGATTTCCTCTTAGGAAATAGATAGAAGTCGCATGGCTGAAGACTCGAATAATAAGGTGGATGATCTGGGATGTTGTACTTGGCTAGAAACTCTCTGATCGATAATGCGGAGTAAGCCGGCGCTTTGTCTTGGTGGAGAAGGATCATTTTTTCCTTATTCGTTCACGGAGTTCAAAAGAAACGTGTAGGTAATAATGTTAATCACTAGTTTGACTTTCAGAAATCCAGTGAAGGCACATAATTCCATAGATGTCGAAAAAACGAATCCTCATTATTTTTGAATTTTGATTTTCTTATTCAATCCTCTTTGGCTCTCAGTGAAGATGGGATCTTCATCTTAAGATCGAAAGAAAGAAAACCCGATTTATCACATGTTATTATCATTTCTAATAAAAGTGGGTCATTTTCAGTGGCAATAAAAGTGTCAATAAAAACATTTTTTGCGAGCTTCATTGCTGTTCAAACGCGAGAATTTTAGGTCCAATTTTGGCACACACTTTTTGTATTTTAAAATTGTTATGTAAAATTTGTCGTACGGATTCTTTGCCCGTCCCTACTGTCTCAGCAATCGCAAGAATACGTAACCGTTGGTCAGATTAAACCAAATAACCAATTTGATCTATTTTGTCATCTGATTTTAACATGGAAAGGCGACGTGGGCGTGAATCCTCTTCAACGTCTTCTTGGCCAGCTTGAAAGTTTAAGCCACTCAAAAACACACGCAGGTGATAAACATGCATTACCATACAATTCCTTTGATAAATTATAAGTTTCAGTAACGGGTTTTCCAAGTTTCATTAGAATTTTTATAACAATTCGTTGCTCACTTCTCATTTATCCGGCGTAGCAAAAAATGAACTCTAATGCGAACGAAGGGTATGGGTATACGGATTAGCTTGCAGTAACTAGATGAACTGCATTCGAAAGAGATAGCTTCATGCTGAACAGCTGCAGGTCAATGGCGTTTGGTACATGAGTACTTCTTTTTTCGCAGGGTCAGTCGCGTCATTTAATAGCCACACCTCGTATATACAACGTGACTTGTCAAATTTGGAAGAACTCTTTATTTTTAAGGCATCTCATTAGGGTAACAAACTTAAGCAAACCTAATTTTAGAATATTTTATCTATAAATAAAGTATAAATATTATTTAAGTTTTATTAAAAGTTATTAAGCCTTAAATAGTTTGAAAATTATAGAAATTTATATGTTTAAAATTTTTTTTTTTCATACTTACTGATTATTTTATCTTTAAGTTCAGAACATTCGGCTCTAAGAACATGGTAGAAAAGTGTTACCTCCCAGATAAGAATCACATGAACCTAACATTTATATTTAGCAGTCAGCGGTGTTTTAAGTAGAAGTAAAGAAAATACGAATTCTAAAATTCGATCAAGTAAGGGTTTGTAATCAATTCTTACAAGGAATTATTTAATAAAAATGTTAACCAAATTAAAAATTAATGAATAACTTAAGAAATTGACTTTGTATCAGTTACTAGATTTATTTGCTCGCCATTTTTTTTTTTTAATTAGTACTCTCCTTTGTAAAATCATATTTGAATATGTACTCGATTTGTTAGAACAAATGAAGTTATACAACTTGAAAATAAAAATATTTCCTTCTTTTTTAATCAGAAATAATTTATAGAGAATTCTGAATATAAAGAAAACTTCTATTTTAAAAAAATATAAAATTATTGAAAACCCTTACAAAGTTTAAAAGATAATTTTTTAATTAAATTTTCAGACTCATACATCCTCTTCCAAATTCAGAAGCTTCTGTCCTTTTGTTTATCCGATATCCAACTTTCGCTTCCATGAGGTGAAAAATATATTTCTTTCTCGTCGTTTTTATAAAAATTTTACTCTAAAAGTTATTTTTTTCCTTTTAAACAGAATGTTTACCTTTTAAATTGTACAAAAGAATTGGAAAAGTTAAGAGTTCCAACGGCACTATCCTCCCCCTCCGGACATATGATTGGAAACAAAAGAATATCTGTTCGGACTAACTTTTCATACCTTCGGGCATACACAAGGTTTGAAAGATTTCCCCCCTTTAGTCTTCATGCGAATAAATAGGAAGTTTACCACATTGTTTGATCTATAAGTAGAGTTATGGTGATAATAATGAACTTCTCGCGAGTTTCTTATGACTTAATATATTTTATTTTATTTATTTACTTTTAGAATCAAGCAAAATTTGAATTATAAAGTTACGTAGAAAAATTTTAAGGACACTTTTAATATTCTACTTGTATTATTTAAGAGTGATCTTCTTAATAAAAAACAAATTTACTTTCCAGAGTTGTGCATCTTTTTTCTCCTATCCGTAAGAATTTTAATTGAGGAAAAAGAACCAAATTTGTAACAAAACCCTAGAAATAATTCTGATTAGCTGGAGAATTTCGTTAATATTATCTTCAAAATATTTCTTATCATATTCTGGAAATTTCTAAAGATGCCACAAATAAAAGGCAAAAAATATTTTTTTCTTGAACTTTTTTTATAAAATTTCAGACAATAAGTTAATGTTGATTTATTTTCAATTTTGTTATTCAATTTTTGATACATTCCCAACATTTCTTCCACACTAAACCTAATACTTCAAATTGTCAAGAAAACGTTTTCTTTAGACTTCTTACTCCATATGGATTATGTCCAATACTTTAATTCCCTAACAATTGTGTTTTTATTTCTTTTCCGAGACTTTTACACCGAATAAAATATAAACAATACTTTCTTCACGAATAAGCTTACAATTCATTTGTGAGACAATATCCCTCCAAATATACGTTCATGGTGACCATGTATCGAATACATGATTGATTTGTATTTTCTTGCTATCTGGAATTAAATTGACCTTTGATATTGGTAGAGTAACATTCTGCGAGCCCCATCTGCTCTAGTTATTTCTTTCTAACAAAGACCATCTGTTTCTTGAATATATCGCTACTTGTTTATGATTGATTCAATCTATCACAAACAATGGCTGAGGGTCTTTTATGGTAAAAACTACAGTTCAGACTAGCATTACAAAATTTTGATTGATGACTTGATTTTGAGCATGCTTAACAATATATACATAACAGCATCCCTCCTCTTCAATAATAATCTTTTTTCTATTATTTATTTTTTGAGCCTTAAAACACTCTGAACTTGAAACATCCGTAACAAAAATTGAATTTTTAACATATTTTTGTAGTTGTAACTCTCAAAACATACGTAGCAGGGGTCGTTCCTTTATACTGATGGTGAACAGTTGGCCTTTTATGATAATGGGGCTTGGAGTTTTTTTTTTTTTTTTTTATTTTTCGAATATCTCCTGATACTGCTAATATTATACGATCTTCATTTTTTGCATCACATCTAAGAAAATTCATCAAGTTATATAACCGTGATTAAGAGTTATTTTTTTTAATTATAAATGCTGAATTTTTCGATACCGAGTTTTCAAAAAAAAAGTTCATTAAATTATGATTCGAAAAAAGAAATTACATCGATGTGCATTTATCCACATCGCATCAGTATTTCCAATGCCATCAAACATCAGCTTAATTTATAATATTAAGATAAAAATAATTGCATAATTCTCAGATGTGTATTTCATTCAACAACATATTATCTTATCCGAAATTTGACTTTGAAAATTTGTTCGCTCCCAGATAACCTGGGAATACTTGTGAGGTCTCGGCTTCAATTCTTTCAAGGCTTTTAGCCATCGCAATTCAATAAACGTTCAAACTATAAAGAGTGAATAAAAGAAATTGAACGGATATTTCTTGCATCCTTAGAATGATCCGGAAATCGCCTATTATTTCGAAAGTAAAGCAAAAACCTGCAAGCGTCTTCATATAAAGAATTACTAAAGCTTTTACTTATCTGACCAATTTTAAAGGGAGATTCAAGTCAAAAACAAATAAAAATTCAATAACAACATTCCGGGAAATCGTAGAATATCTCAAAATTAGTATCATGGCTTCAAATTTCTCTTCTTCCAGAAATCAAACTCTTCGCGGCATATAAACATTTTCAATCTAGCCGTCTTAGTTAGCTGTCAAACCTTACTTTTTTATTAAACATCAGCATATTAATGTTAATTTACATAAGTCATGGTTCATTACCAGGCAGGTTATTCTCAAATAAAATAACGTCATACAGAGTCTTAAAAAATTTGTTGAAGGATAATACCGCTGAAAACCCTGCACAAACTCTCCACCACTTTTCTGCCTCTTTAACATTCCACAGTAGTTTTCCTTGAATATGTTGATATTTATATCTGCGATATTATTGTCGTTATGAAATTTTTGCAATGTGTTCGATAATTGTAACCACTCTTTAATGCCGTCTGCATATGTTTTGAAATCTAACTGTGGAAATTCGAACTTATTTTTAAATCTTTTTCCTTAACAATTATCAGTGTTTCTATTCAATAAAGAGGCATTAGAAATTGACACATGTCGACTTATGTATCGACACAATTTTCAGCATAGTTTAAAATACTACATAATTCCGAAACAATGTGAGCTTAGTCCTCACTAAATAGAATATTCATCATTCTTTCGTTAAGTTCATCGAGTTAGGCATTTATCTTTTCTAAAATATAAGAAGACCAAATTGCATTTATCTTTTAAAATATCAATGGAATTAATATTCCCAGGTTCCAGGAAAGAATTAATGTATGACACTCATCAAGCGGCTCTTCTGAGCTTCTTTAGCTTGTCAAGCTCTGTAGTAGTAAAATCCGTATCAACTCTTCTAAGTTAAAGTCCTATCGTGGAAGCTGAATGTTGAATTATAAAAACTAATTTTAGTTTTATGAATCTAGTTAGTCAATCATTCCTAAAAAGAAAGCAGTTTTTCAATTGTCTAGCTTAAAATTAGAAAATAAATTGACTGTTTACACCAAGTTCCGTGTATCTCACTTTATAAATTTATACTTTTTTATCACATCTCAACGCTAAGGACATGTAAGCTGTTGTCATTCGAGAAAATTTTTAAAAGTTACATAAAATCACTTAATAAAAATAAGAACGATTTTATTAAACTGGTATTACTAAAATGAATAAAGAATAGAAAAATCAATTAAGTATATTATGTTCATGGTCTAATTTGAAGATCTGAACTTGGTTCATTTAAATTTTTATTCGAATTTTTAATTGATTTGAAATAACTACTATTTCTGATACTGATAAATGACAGTTTCTGGGGAAAATAATAAAAAAAAGGTAATGTTTTTTTTTATTGGGGATACATCTTCATGATTAGATAGGAAAAACTACTAAGGGAATATGTTAATGGAGATGAAGTTGTATAAGCATGATTTCGTTCTATAAATAGCGTTTAAAAATTAGTTTTAAACTATTATTTTTCATACATAACCTTACTTTAGAAGTAATAAAATTCATATTTAATTGGACTTCAAAGATTTCATAATTGAAAGCAAATCATGATCAAAATTGGAGTTTAATGATATATTAACTATGGAAGAAATTTTTATAAAGATAAAAAGTTTTCTTGTCAAAAATAAAAAGTTTCTTGATAAAAAGTTTTCTTGTTAAAGTTATAAAAAGTTTTTATAAAGATAAAAAGCCCTTATTATAAAGGTAGGATTATTCTAATTTTGTTTCTCTTCTGTATTTAGAAAATTCCTTTATTGTATAATTCTGTGTAGATTAGCAAAGAGATTTATTTAATCAAACAAACTTCTATCGCTTTTTGATGGAAATGATTGAAGTATTAATGAAAACAAGATCTCATGGGACTTTGGAATGCATTCTTAAGAAAAGAGGATTAAAGCAACATAATATTATCAGATTTTATTTTCTGTGACCGATTACATTCAAAACTTATTAAATTTTACTCCCTAAAGAGATTAAGTTGGTTAGTAAACCAGATATGTGATACTGATTTATTTATATGTCATAGACGTACTTTTTTAACATATACACTCAGTTAAGGATAATGTTATCCCAGTACCAAAAAGAAATTAATTTAGAGGAATGAAATTCAGACAAATCTTTTGCTTAAGTAAAGTATTTATTTGATTAAAATTTCAAGATTACATATTAATGTATATTTGAAAAAGGACCATTTAAAATATCAATTATCAATCTGACGTACAAACTGGCTCTCAAGGTGCTTGGAATAACATCTAGAGTGCTTCTTTTGTCGTATAATATTGCTCCCAATGAGTCTACACTTCAGACGGCTTGGTTCCAAGCATTCATCTGGTTACCTTCTACGGAACAAATGGCAATAATTGGCACCAACAGAAATGGCTTTCATTTGAGAATACAACTCGTCACTTTGTTCTTCAATGAGTTCTAGTGTGGCACCAATGAAATCACAGATAACAGTGATTTGGAGATAATGGTATGGATGCTACAAGGCATATCGTGTGGAGTTCTCCCTCCAAGGAAGTAAATGGTTACAGTTCACTTTGCCACTCTAGTGTCAACCGAAGTTCAAATTTCTACTGTAGATGCAAGATGATACACTTCGACTTCTTTGGTATTACGGTGATCTTCCCTCTCATTAGTAGCCAATATGTGGCTAGAAACCGACCTTCTTGAGGCAGCACCTTCCTGTGACAGATGACGAGAAAAAACACGCACAGTGGATACACCCTTGTCATGTCTATCTGCAATTCTTGAAAAGAATATCCTAAGAGCGCCTTACAACATGGTCTCGTTCAAACTCAATAATCCACTGACATTACCATATTTCGTCTCCATAATGACATTCTGGAGTTACTTTTTGTTCCCAGAGCTGAATCTGGAAAATAAATACCCTCTTTTAAATTCCACATAAAATATTTAAAATAAACGTGATTTACCTGATCATAGTGTTGAACTAGCGATTTTTTTATTAGTTTAGCGCAAATTTTGAATAGACGTTATCTTTCATGGGAACAAACACGCCTCCAAAAATTGTTTATGTAGTGTGATTCTTTTTGAGTGTTGCAATTTTATTTTTCTCAAGTGGGCACTACTTATTTTGGTCATAATCAAAATCTCTTGAAAGGAGCTTACATATGAAATTTAAACTTTTCTTAATGAACATTTATTGATTTCTTATATCAATATTTAAAAAGATTTATTTTGACAAAAATAAATATTGTTCTGAATTTCAATTCGCTAATTTAGGAATTTTGATTTAAATATATTACATATGATATGTATTTCCAATAAATTTTTGTTTAATAATTGCGGCTCTCAACATAAAAAATTAAATCAGCTGAAATGTTGTTACACATATATATATATATATATATATACATATATTTCACATGTTATCTGATTAAAATCCATTAAAAACAACCAAGAAAATTCATCAAAGAAAGCATCATATAGAGTTATGTTAAAGAAAATGTTCATTAGGTAAAAGAGTAAAGTTTTAGGAAAGGAACCTTTTTAAGGTAAAAGAGTAAACCTTTTTATTTTCAGACACAAAAAAGTTTATTCACTTTTGACATTTCTTAGACTATGCTCTTTGTCAAATGTACGAATTTCGAAGCCAAAAATGTATAAAATTTCTGGGAGAGAGTGAGACCCTTAACTCTTTCTCTCTCTTAATAATTCTTTTACATTATTATTTTACAATGTAATCTGTTGGGGAACTTCTAGTCACTAAATTTTTATAGCTATCGTTAGCCATTAATATTTATTTAAAATCTGGACACATTTTTTTTATTTGTTACGCTAAATATGATTATTTTGTAAGTTTCGAAAGGTTGAAGATATTTAATCAGATATTAAATTTACTCTTGCAAAAAATTCTTTCTTTCAATAATTTTAAATGATCACTTAAGATATTCTCATCTTAGACACTCCTCCTTAGTGATCTAGAAAATAATTAATACAGAAATAAAGGCATGGGAAAAAATTAAGCAACAAAATTATAAATGACAAGAAATTTTTAAAAATATGTATTAAATATTATTTACTTAGTAAAAATATTATACTCTTTATGACACTCATAATAATAAAATAATCATAAAATCATTATAATCATCATCAGTGTCATTATTATTATGATCATCATCGTTATTATTATTATGATTATCATTGTCATCGTTATTATTATTATGATTATCATTGTCATCGTTATTATTATTATCATTATCATCATTGTTATGAAGTATTTTTAAGAGTAGATAACTCTTTTTAAAATATTCAAAGCCCAAGGCGAAAAAATTTCCCGAATCATAAAATTATATAATTTTAAATTTTTTGAGATTATACATTCCCGTTACAATTAAAAACTATTCATTTTATTTGAGTTAAATAGATTATGAAAATATATTGCGGATAGTGAAACGGTAGCTCTGCATGCAAGTGCTCAGTGTCAAACCAACTTAAAGAGAAGAAGGAAGGACGCATTTCCAGATATTCCATGAAAGGGAAAAGAAAACCGTACGCTCATAATGGCTTCAAGAAACCATCAGAATGCCTTTATACTTGGTAAAATGTTCCGCAAGCTTAAAGAGGAGTGTAGTTTGAGGAGGGGTGATGGTTTGGAATTGTCAAATGTGAAGTTTGAATAGCTTGAAATATCTTCCAAATGACAGGTACAGCTGTCAGAAAGGTTGGCAGTGATTGGCCGATGAAATCAATTACAATTGATTACTGGTATGTCGCTCTGCATGCAATAAAAACAAGAATTAGTTATGATGCAACATATCCCAGCTGCTGCGTAAGGCAACCGGAAGAAAAACACTACTGTGCCCAGACGTCTGAAACAGGGTAGCCTATTTCCCCGTCGCCTTGAACGATGCATAACATTAACATCAGCCCATTACTTGTGCAGTTTACAGTATTGTCAAAGACACAAATACTGGATATTTAACCAATGGAGTCATGTTCTGTTTACTAATGAGAGACGTTAGAGTCTGACCAACGATTTTTAGCACCAATTGATATGGAGATTGGAAGGGACACGGCTACATCCCACTAATACCAAGGAAAGAGATCATTGGGATGGTCTTGGAGTGCTTGTGTGGGCAAGCATTATGTTGAATGGACGTATGGCTCTCCATATTTCCGATAGTGGCTCATTTCCCTAAGATCGTTTTTCAGATGTCTACGTAACGATCTTAGGGAAATCTTAATCACGATGTCTCTTCTACACGATCTTAATCACAATGTCTCTCCTACACGTGAGTCTGTTCCGAGGCGCCGTTGTTCCAGACTTTATTTTTGTGGACGACAGACGCGTCTACACTGGACCTCTGTTGCGAAGGAGTATCTAGAAAGTGAAGATATCGGTTTTGTGGATTGGCCAGCGTACTCCTCTGATTTAAATCTCATTCAACATGCATCCAACCTACTACTTTGGAAAGACACCTGGAGGATAAGGCAAGACTTTATTCTCCAAATAACACCAGACTGCTGAAACAGATGCTTTTTGAAGAGTGGTAACTCTTACCTCAAGAACTGCTGGATAATTTGATATTGCGTAAGAGCAAATTATGCAGCTTAACCATTTCAATTAGGATATGTCATATTCCTTACAAAGAAACTTTGATCTGTTGTTCTTCCTCATGGCCAGGTAATAATTTTACTAATGCCATTTTGTCAATAAAGCCTTTTTTTTCTATTTGTTCTGTAATGTATACGTGCAATTCATATTTTGGCTATTGTGAAAAGGAAAACATTAACCTTTTATGCTAAATTGTGCCTCTATAATGTGAATTTCATGTCACCCAGTTGATTTGTCTTAAAAGTATGACACTGTCTGAAAATTTGTTTACGTTTTGCCCACTAGAGTAATTAGGTTATATTTACTCTAATACTTAAGTTACTTCGAAAACTTACGTTGTCTAATTACATTACGTTATCATAAGTCTAATATTTATGTTTCCTTTAAGAAATCAATATTTGTAAAACTAAACATAACCTGCATTAATTTTAAGAGTTATTAAGAAGAAAATTGTCACCATCTTGCCTATTATGATTTTTATGATTATACAAAGGCATACATTTGAGAATTACTCATAATCTATTAATTAATCTATAGCACCTCTTGTTAATATGTATATGAATTTTAACTGTGGCTTCTGCCTTTCAACAAACGAGTGATTCTATAAAACATACTGAATGATTTAAAATAATTAATGATTCTCTTAAAAAGCAAGGAAGGCTTGAGCTTAACATTCGTATTTAAAAGGAGTAATGTAAACATTTTAATTATATAGATGTGTATTATATTCTAAAATAGTTTTTGTTTTATTGCTTACTCTAAAAGCACAAAAAAATATTAAGACTGTTCGAGAAATAATATATACAGATGTAGAACTTTACCTTCATTTTAGGAAATTTTTTTCCGATAAATAGGTCCTGATTTATTGAAAAGATATTTTCCTGATATTGAAATTGAATTAGAGTCTTTATTAAGAATTTAAGAGATTGTTAGAATTGGTAATGGAAATGGATGTAAAAAGTTTGAATGTACTGTAAGAAAAAAAAATAATTATATAATTAATCGCGAATTAAATATTCAGAATGATGTGTTCACAATTCGTTAATACAAGTCTTAAATTATTTACTGACACAATGAGCTCTTACAGCATTATATATTAATGAATACTCTGTCATTTTGCATTAAAAGAGGCTTATTCTTCTTTCTTTAAATAGGACAGTTCTCATAAGTAAACAACTATTGGAACATTTATTTTCGAATGTTAACTAAAGTCTAGTGAATACTGAGTCTACGATAGTAAATACAATTTAATTTGACAATAATTTTATTATTACTTAAGAAAATGAAATGCATTTATTTTAAATTAAACATGCCCAATTTGAAAACTATTGTTGAAAATTCCAATAAATCGTTATGACACTAACGGAAAAGAATAATGTTGTCTTCTTCAAAGTTCTTAGAATGTTGTTCAAAATATGTATTAAATCTATCTGTATAATTAACATACGAATATAATATATATTAATTCTTCTTAGTTGATTGGTAAATATAAAGTGACGTATCAATTTGAAGACTTTATAAACAATTTTAGATTCAAAAAATTGTTATTATAATGCATTATGATTATAATAATCACATTTAGTCTACTTAAGATATATTTAATTAAATACTTTATTGTTTGCTTTCATTTTAATATCTGAAAATAATATTATTGCCTACTGTAATAATATATCGTTTACTATAATTTTAGTATTTACTTTAATAATTGATTTTTATGGCTGAAACGTGTTTTTAACCTTTCGTTGTTAACTTTGGTATTCTTTTTAAGTTTTAGAATGTTTTTTCTTGTGTCAATAAAATGCATAAGAATTTTAAAAAATTACTTTATTTCTTAATAGAAATTTCTTCTGTTGAGACTGTGGCTTAGAGATATGCTTAATGTATGTTAATTAATGTTCATTTGGAATAATTTTACTTTTTCGTTAATTGAACAGTTATTGCGTTTAGAAGAGATTTTGGCAAAATTAAGGTTTGTTTTTACATCCGGCGTCTGCTACAGGAGTGTTAAGCCTCAATTCTCATGATTTTTCATTTGTAAAATCCCTCAAGAAAGAAGATTTGAAGTTAGTGACTGAAGAAAAGTAAGAATAGGATTTAGAAATGTTGAAATTGAATAATTAGTTGATGTTAGCTAAGATTCAATATCAAAATTCTGGTGATGTTTATCAGTAAATTCTTAAAACGAGTTAATCAAAAGAAAAGTTCACTTTGTCTAAATTACAATGCAGACAATTTGGCGATAATTTAAAAGACTGGATTCCTTTCTGGAGTTAAATCGATAGAGATGATGATATTGCTCCGGAAAAGAAAATTTAATATTTAGTGTAAGCTACTGTCATTGGTTTTAGATTTCGAAGGGTTGTAGAAAGTTTTCTACCAACAAGATGAAATTACACAAAAACTGTAGATAGTTTGAAATCACTTTTAGGAAAACGAAACATTCTGGTAGAAGTATATGACCGGAGTTGTTAAAATTAATTATACCTGTACAAACTTATAAAAGATTATTGCCAATATCTCTCTATGATAAATTTGAATTTTATTTAAGAGACCTGTATACGATAGAATTACAACACATAAATGTGCCGCTATACTCTATCTAATGGTAGAATCATGCTTTGATGAAAAGTTTCTAAAAGCTTGAAACTTAAGTCCTGTCTCAAGTTCTGCAAAATATTCGAAGCAATCAATGAACAATTTGATACCTTCCTCAAAGGCGAGGTATAGGGAGAAGATAGGGCACCCTTAGCGTGAAGTCTGGTTTTGGTTCAACTAAAAGCGAATATATGAAGATGCACAGAAAAAATATAGAACCATAGAGAGTTCAAATTCCATCTGCATACATGCTACCGACTTTCACTAAGGTGCCTAAAACATTGGAAACCATATGTATATTTTTTATGACAAGTATATTAGTATTGATTGTTTCAAAGCACAAAAGCTGATGCTGGAAGAGAAACAGAATGTATCATTGGACAATAACTGCTGTATCGCATGTCTTTTACATCGTCAATCAATTACAAAATGTAGAATGGTTGGAAACTCATTTATATTTTATTTATATTTAGTTATAGTTCTTTATGATTTCTGTCTTAACACGTATGAATTAATGTCTACTTAAAATTAAATTTACTTATTTAATCAAACTGAAAAAATTTGATTCCTTCATCAATATATATATATATATATATATATATATATATATATATGAGGATTCGAGACATGAACCCTTTTTCACTTTGATCGTTCCCAAAACTTCTACAGTTATACATGGAAGATTTTGATGACTCATTTGGATCAAGTCACTTTCTCTCAAATTAACTAACTTTCAACATTCGTATTCAGTACTTCGCTGCTTATAAGTGTAATTTATCCATTTCATTAATTACACTTTATAAAGTCAATCAAATCTACATGAATCAAGCTTTACTTACTCGTAGTAACTTCTAGAACGTAAGCCCATGTCCCAAACTAAAAATTATTTTTAGAAAGAAGCGATCAATTCAGTTGAATTATTTAAGTGCGCTGTTCCTCTATTTTCATTTCTCTCATTCTAACAGCAATAATAAATGCTAAAGTATTTGCTTCTTCAAACATGAATTCCCCAAATCAGTTTTAAAAAAACTCATTCATATTACATTCTGTATGTTTAAGTTAGATATGCAGAATAGGCCATGTTTGAATTTGAAATACGTGATTCAATAAATTAAAGTACAGTCCACTGAACTGTGACAAAGTGAATGCCTTCCTTTTTCGAATTTTAAGACAATTTTATGTACCTGCTATTTGGAAAAGGATTTATATAGCAGCACTTTAGTCATTTATAATGCATCAATGCATTCGCTCGAGAGAAATCATATTAACAATATAAAAATTTAGCTGTTTAACGATAATGTATTTTAACAAATCTCGCAACAATAATTTATTAATGCAAATCAAAGAATGCAGACTGAATAGATGAGAGTAAACATTCCAATGGCTAGTTTGTCTGTGTGTGAGTAACCTTATATTCACAAAACAAAAGCCTTCAAAACTTTAAACTCCGTGCCACACTACATTTATGTAAATGCAGTTATTTATTAATCCATCCCGATGATACATTTTTAATATTTGTAAAGTATATTTATGTATACATATGACTATTTTTGCATAACACTATTGTGATGTTGGTTAAAACAAAAATCAAGATTAAAACCTTATATAGACAGTGTTTACTTTAGAAGTATTACATCACCATCATTCTTATAACTTCATTTTGAATGTAAAATGAGTTTAATATATATATGAGCTGCAGACGTATTACTCATAAATTCAAGCGCCTATTGTAAAGAGACGACGATATCAAATCTCAGATATTTCGCTTTCCAAATACACCACTACAACCAAAAATTTACTCTTGAAGGAAGCTTCTAAACCGAGGGAAATTTTTATTGTGCGAATAACGCCATGGAGTACACAAATTATTAGCATTTCTGTACAAACTCAACTCCATTTTGAAGTTCTGGGTTTGATCTCTCGCTTGGTTGTTTTGAAAGAGCATCTTCAATACAACTCGAAGAAGAAAAGAATCGTCATTGAAACACATTTATAATGCGGCTGAAGAAGAAATTGTTGTTACCGCTGCCAGTTGAAGAATTATCTTTACAAGAAATTGTCCATCATATAAAACGTAACCAAGTAACAGTGATGCAGATCTGTTATCAATGTATGGAAGGGGGAACGTATGGCCGATGCGTCCACTTCAACATAAAACTACATGTGAGGTCAGATACAATTTACGCATGACAATGATGGATAGCTCTGTGAAATTAAGGACCATTTCAGAATAAATACAATCTATTGCATAATAATCGGCATCCAAACCTACTATTTATTTGAACTCAATGGAATGTCTACATTGCTGATAATACCTTTGACCAAGACCCACAGGCAATTTCGTCTACAATGGTACATTAAACTTTGCAACCTGACAACCCAATAGCAATACATCTTTTTTTTATAGAAGAATCGGGTTTCTACCTTATACACCATTATGATAGGATTCGAGTCTGGAGATACCATGACTCTTAAATGTTGCCATATTCAATGACATACGTGTCCAGCAACTAGTATTAAGTTTTATTCCAACCCCCAGTACGCAATGCTGGTACAATGACCATCAACGCTATATTTCTTAGTTCTTAGAGCCTGTTGACTTCCCTTACTATCAGCACTTCCCTACGGCCACATCAAATCAAAAAGGATATTAATTTCCTACACAAACCATTTTATTTTAATGGGTTTTCTTTAACTTACGCTGTAACATTGTAAGGGTCAAATTTTTAAAAGCTTTTTCTTATATCTTAAAGCTATCAATTGAGCTAAAATTTTCTACAAACGATTGCTTGGGATGACAATATGATAATTTAATTTTAATTAATAAAAATTAATTGATAAAAACTAATTATTTATAGAATTAAATTTTGCGCCGAGTTTCTCGCCAAGCCACCAAATGGTCACCAAGGAGAAGGGTCATTGCTTAAACTATCTTTTGTTTGCTGGTGACATTTCTGAAATTTCATCTTTTCCTTCATAAGAAAAACGTTACAGGGAAGCATCAACTCATGTTTGAAACATTGCTCCCCATCTTGAAGACAGGCGACTGTTACTGAAAATGAATGTTACTGTTTGGCAAATGTTACTTAAAATTTCAGGCATAAAAATGGGAATTTTGAAAAAAGAGCCATGTTTAAAAAAAACTTTGGTGTTTTATTTTCTTTCAAAACAAGACATCTTCAGATTTTTGTTTGATTTAATTTTAGAAATTTGGCTTAAAATTGATTTTGAGTATAATATCAGTAACAATAGAGATATCACTCTCGGAATATCGTGCTGATCTCTGCTTATACAATATCAGCAATTAGGTTTAGTTTGATTTCATTAACGTCGCACTCGAAGCAACACGAAGGCTATTGGTGACGGACCTAGTAATTTTGAGTCCCTGTCAAGTACAGATTGGCAATTTTGACGTCTTAACATATGGATCAATAAGTCCCGAGACTAACATTGAAAACAACCTTTTTTTTGCAAATTTTTTTTTATTCATCAACATAATCACCTTTTAGGGTGATGCAATCGTTCCAACGCTTTTCCAATTTTTCAATACCATGTTTATAAAAAAATTATCTTTCGCTTCAAAATAAGCTTCAGTTTCAGCGATGACATCCTCATTTGAGCCAAATCTTTTTCCCTGGAGCATTTTTTTCAGATCAGCAAAGAGCCAGTAGTCACTGGGGGCTAAATCTGGCGAGTATGGGGGGTGGGGAAGCAGATCAAAGCCCAATTCGTTCAATTTTGCCATTGTTTTCATCGATTTGTGGCAGGGTGCATTGTCTTGGTGAAAAAGGATTTATTTTCTCTGCATGTGCGGTCGTTTTTTTTGCGATTTCCTCCTTCAAACGCACCAGCAAGTCAATATAATAATCTCTGTTGATCGATTTACCTTTTTCGAGGTAGTCAATGAAAATCACGCCATGCGTATCCCAAAAAACTGACGCCATGACTTTGCCAGCTGACTACTGCGTTTTCGGAAGCTTCGGATGGCTTTCGCCAGCTGTGCGCCACTCAGATGACTACCGCTTCGACTCTGGAGTGTAGTGATGTATCCATGTTTCGTCCATGGTCACGTAACGACGCAAGAAATATTTTTTGTTGCGAGTAAATAGCGATAAACAGCTTTCTGAATCATCGACTCGTTGCTGTTTTTGTTCCATCGAAAGCAATCGCGGCACCCACTTGGAAAAAACCTTTTTCATGCTCAATTTTTCATGAAGGATAGTAAATACACTTCCATATGATATCTGTGTCATCTCAGCAATCTCACGGAGCTTCACTTTACGATCTTTCATTATAATTTTTGTCACTACACTCACATTTTCCGGTGTAACGGCTTCCACAGGTCTACCCGAGCGTTCCGCTTCATTTGCGTCGGTACGACCACGTTTAAACTCAACAAACCACCAACAAATCGTTGCTTTTGATGGACAAGAGTCCGGGTAACATTTTTCAATCCATTGTTTCGCTTGAACGGTGTTTTTACCCATTAAAAAACAATGTTTTATCAGAACACGAAACTAGGTTTTTCCATTTTTTAAACAAACTACAAAACGACTTTTCTCCAACCTCGATAACTCAGCTGTTTCTGGTCCGATCGACTTAAAATTTTGACACGTTTCAAGCAAAGGTTAGTACTCTAGAAAAACCTGGTTACTGGTTTACTACGAGTGCCATCTCTGGGTTAGTCTCGGAACTTATTGATCCATGTGTTATAAAAGATAAAAGTTGCATTATTCTGATTTGTAAGATTATTTTATTACAAGTTATACAGTATGTTAATCACAAGAACAAAAGCCGTTGTAACTGTAATGTTCAAATAGTTTTGAATCTCGTACTAATTCATAAAAATCAGAAAGTAAAATTACAAATTTCATACCTGGTAAAGCTGTGGATTTGAGTCGATTGTTCTAAAACAGAATATTTCGAAGCGTGCCTAAAATAATAAATAAAATTTATTATTTTCGGTACGCTTTAAAAATGGCTTTCTGATTTCGTTCTAACATCTCAGAATACTGTGCTTTTTTTCCTGTAAATTCTCGCTAAGCACAATTATTCAAAATGAATATATTTAGCGTAAAGGAAGCATACTTTCCAGCTTTATTCTCCATAGATGCAATTAGTATCAAAAGGAAAGAAAATACCTTCATCAAATTCCTAATGCATTTGTATTTTCGCAAGTAAGACATTCCTAGCAGCAAAAACGTTGACAATGCTAACAACAAGAAAAGCATAAAAACAGACGTTTCTACCATGAAAATCACTTATCTGCCTTTCAATGTGATTATTAAGGGAAATATATGTACATTTACATGTGATTATTAGGAAATAATAGCAAACAGAAAGAAGAAAAATGTGGTAATTTTCAATTTCTATATCTTGTATGTTTACATTTTTGTAATAATAATTTTCCAAAAATGGAAGATTACAAATTTATTCTATTCCTAAGTTAACAAATAACTGTGAAATTAATTGAAAAATAATTACAGTTTAAAGTATTTTACCTCATATATTTTGAAATTTTCCTTTACTTTTCTCAATTGCTAATTTAACCTATATGATACTCATAAATATATTATTAAATAAAATATATTTCATATATAATATTTTATATCGCATTTATACAATTAAGGATTTTAATGTAATTTTGAGTACCTTTTAATGTACAATAAACTTCATCATTCTTTTAAATATTTCTATAACATTTATTTATTATTTTTTTTGATAACTTACTTTTACAATATCTAAACATGTATAATTATTAAACACTCTTTGTTTTCGCAATGCCTATGAAAATATCAAGTATCGTCAAAAGAAATTTCATTTAAATACGTAAGTCAATGTCATTTAGAAAAAATGAAGAAAAAACGGGTGCAGGCTGAGTTTTAAAATAAAATGTCTTCTTTTAACTTTACTTGAAAGCTTTACTTCTGCGACATAGAATCTTCTGCAGTTTTACTACTCGAAAGTTAGAAGACTTTCAAAGTTCAACCATCGTTAGCAACCCCCTCGACTTATTACGAGGAACAAAAGACCTTAGAAAACTTAACTTTTCCCACCTTCGGGGATTATACAACTTTTCAGAATACTTTGGAAACTCGCTCCTTCTTAAATAAATAGAAATTTTTCCGAAACTGGTCGGGATGTAAGTTTTAGAAGGAAACAGCGAACTTCTTTTTGAACTTAGTAACTTTTTATTCACGCGTCTGTACAAAGAAAAGCATCTACAATAAGCAGGAGGAAAAAATAGACAACAAACACCACATGTTCTGTCGTCAAGACAGATGGCGCTGCATATCGCTCTACAGAAATATATATTATGCAACTTGAAAGTTGTAAGTGAGAGGGAAAAAGAGAGAGATGCTTAGATAAAATAACATCTTTGATTTAAGGGTAAAGTCGAAACGCTTTTTCAAAACTGAAACTAGTGTAAAATGAAGCTTTGTGCTATCCCATTTTGACTCTATTGTTCTGTTTTACGTAACCGACAAATTATTTGATTATTTGGAATTCTCATTCTATGAAGAACTCAAAACACCGGATGTTTTTCAAATTCAAATTGTATACACAAATTCGAAGTTATACTGCATGTAATTTAACATTGTAATAAACTATTACAATTATAACCTTGGTACAACAAATTTTTATTTTATATATTTAATAAACTTTCAATGTTGTTGCGGTTAAGTCACAAATATTGCAAGATAATATTTTACTATAAAATCATAATTAATTTTATATCATTAATTCGTAATATGACAAGAAAATTATGAATTTATTTTAGATGTTGTATCGACAAAAAAAAGAAAACGAGACTTATTAATCCGCAAAGTTTATCTGAGTATTTCTAATTATCTGTACCCTTGGTTTCAACACTCATTACCATTGGTGTAGGTTTTCGCGAATTTTTAATATATACACGACGACAGCCAACACAGGAATGGGCGAACCGCACAGATTTGTATGTATATTGTACATAAGACCATTAATTTTGGTAAATCAATTTTTTAAATTACCTATGCGAGTTTGTTTGTTACAAAGAAAAGTAATAGAATCAGGGATTTTGCGTACTTATTCGAAAAATATATATCTGTATTTCATGAAAATTAGGTATTTAATTCATGAATAGAGAGTGCTCGTTATAGCCTAGTGGTCATTCTCACGGACTCACTGCTGGAGTTTCAAAGAATCTTGGATTCGAGACCCGATGTGAAGCGGGGCTGATGCACGTCGAATATCTTGAGGATCTTATATGAAACTAAAGAGAGGGAGGCGCCAGCTCAGATGTCATTGATCTATTGGCTTCGTAATGAAACAAAAATAATTTCTAACAAAAACATTGTTTCAATAATATTACCAATAAAGAGGTATGGTATTACATATTGCACCAGTATCAGAAAATAATTTGTAGCATAATATAACACATCGATCAATAACTCCCGAGACTAACCCAGAGATGGCGCTCGTAGTAAACCAGTAACCAGGTCTTTCTAGAGTACTAACCTTTGCTTGAAACGTGTCAAAATTTTAAGTCGATCGGACCAGGAAAAAGGTTTTTTGAAGTGAAGTGAAAAAGGTTTTTTCCAAGTGGGTGCCGCGATTGCTTTCGATGGAACAAAAACAGCAACAAGTAATTTTATGGGAAAAAAAAAAAAGATTTGGAAAAGCGTTGGAACGATTGTATCACCCTAAAAGGTGATTAACAAAAGGTGTTATGTTGATGAATAAAAAAAAAATTTCAAAAAAAATGTTGTTTTCAATGTTAGACTCGGGAGTTATTGATCGATGTGTTAACTACTTCTATTATATGTACTCAACAAGGCAGATCCACTCCTTTAAAATAACATAACTTTGAAATGTTTTGCATAACAACTCGTTAACTTATTATTTTAATTATTTCAAAAGAAAATAGTGCACAAAAGGCGGCGTGCACATTGCCTTTATTCCCCAGAAACTTGAAATATTTTTCTATCAGTTTTCTATCATGTAGATCTACATTAGTAATATTTCAAATTATGAATATATATATATATAAATATCTTGCATCCAGAATATTAAAGTTTTCTGGGGGAAAAGTGTTTTTCCGTAGCATTATATGATAAAAAAAAAAGTAATCGTCTCCGAAGAAAAAAATAAAAAAGTAAACGTATTCTTCTGAACTTTTTATTTAAATAAAATCACTATATTTTTCACTTAAACGAAAAGATGTTATCACTCATTTCTTTTTGAAAATCAAGTAATGAGTTCGAGCATATATCTACTCCACTAATATCAAAAGATTAAACAACTCTGAAACATTCAGATAATATTTTGAAAAAAAATCACCTGCACTTTTATTTTTTTTTATATTCGTGGTGTTGCCACTACGTAAACAATAACTTTCTGTTTTTATGGTAATCCCTTTGTACATTTTTTAGGAATTTTACTTCAGGATCTGATTCTAGGAACAACTCTGTGTCTGACGTTTATGCAAAAATATTCTCACAAATAAGCAATAAAAAACATTTATTTGCTGTCAGAAATTCCAAATAATATTTTTCTCAAAATATTGTTCGGTAGAATAATTATATGTATTATTTTATAAGAAAATAATGTATTAAATTTGTTACTAATTAAATTTGTTTGAATAAAATCCTTTGCTGTTTTATAATATCTTATTTCATAACTGTAATGCGTTCAAAAAGTTATTGAAAAAATGTAATTTCACTATTTAGATTCTGGCTTGTAGTTTATTGCATTATTTTAGGCATCATCTCCTTATATTTGTCAATTCTAGCTCCGGTAGTAATTGTGCTGTAGTTATTTTTCAAACTGTTCCCATTATTCATAAAATCCTTGCGAAATCCTTACTGTTAAGAAATCCTTTTGTATATTTTATTAACAGTAAGTTTTAATTTTATATTCTAACTATTAAATAATAATGAAATAAAATATTATAGATACATTTGGATTAGAAAACAACATTTGCTTTTAATTGAGATCTGATATATTTCATTCACAAGAAAACCGAATAATAATTTAACTATCGATACATGTTCTTTTGAGAATCGTAATTTTAAAATTACCATCTATTTGCATTTATGTCAATCCATTAAGATAAAAAACCTGTTATTTTCAATATATTTTATAGCAATAAAAGTGCAGAGAACATTAAGAACTTTTCTGGATATATTCAATTTGTTTTGTAGATTTAAATTTGTCTACTTTACAAACAAAATATCTATATGACTTATAAGTCTTCATATGCTAGTAAATTACATAAATTATTTTAAAAATCACATTAAACTGAATTAACTTAAGAAACTGCTTTAAATTTAGGAAATAACACTTCACAGCAAGCATATTCATTAATGTATTTTTGAATTGAACTATTGATTATCTATTATACATTCAGTAAAAAAAGAAATAACTTGAATTATCATTCATATTTCATCCATTATATTTCTAAAGTTTCATTCGAAATCATTCAAAAAAACAGTCAAGCGAATGATGATAATTTTCAATTATCTTCACAAATGCGTGTACATAAAATTCTATGAGAATTTAATGCATTTTTACTCTGCAATAGTTAAAAGCTCCAAATAATGAACCCTATTGTTAAAGACTTTAAAAATAAAAGAAATATGTTTGAATGGTGTGTCTTATCATAATCTAATTCAGTGATCCATTTTGAATAGACTCACTAATTTAAATGAATCTATTAATTAATTTTTCGGAACACTAAATCCGAATATGTAAAGGAAATGCAAATTTTTCTATGTACCAAAGCACTGATTCAAATTACGGAGAAAAGTATTTAAAACAATCCGGTTAGTCTTTTAATTGCACCTGTAGGCTATATACTAAAAAGTAATTAACGAAAAATACGTTGTCTTGAAGATGAATAAAAGATTTAGAAGAGATCTAGAAGATATTTTTAAACTTTATAGATTTTCCAGTGAATTAATAGTACTGCGTATTCATATATATTCTTTCATCTCATCCAATGAATTAGTCTTGGTACTTTTTTCGCTATCAAAATGAATAACATTTTTCGTAAGATTATTAGCAAATTATCACTGTAGATAATTAAATACGAATGAGATATTGATTACTTGGTAAAATTGTATTAGCATATAAAATTATTATAAGTATGATTTAAAAGCGCTCAAAACATTTTAATGGAATATTTAATGTTAGTCTTAAGTTTTTTTACCGATAAAATTAGCATTTATCGAAATGTACACATATATACTTAGAATTTAGAATTAAAATGACTTACTGTCTTATATTAAATGTAGTTTGATAATAATTTTGAATGCTATTTTTGCATTAATTAAAAGATCGAAATTTTAAGATTTAAATTTGAAGGTTTTAAGAAATTTAAAACTCTCTTGTAAGTGATATATGTCTGTTTTACACTTCATTACTTCGTTATAATATGTTTACAAGAAATTCTTAAGAGTGAAAAAATATATTTTATATTCAAGAATTATTATATAAAAATAGCTTTTAACACATTCCAAATGACAGTATTTCCATCTTTTCAGTAAGTATAAGTATGAATAAATAAATTTACTTAAATTTTAAGAAATTTTTAGAATATTAAATAGAATACGATTAAAAGAAAATCCATAAGAAACAAAAAAAAATTATGTTAATCAGCTCAAAAGGAATATCCATTTTTTCAAAATTCATTTTTCTGTTTTCCTAAATTTCATGAATTTCTATTGGATTTTAATAACAGAAATAAATATCAGACAGAGACAAATAAAAAATAAAAGGTTTTATAAGTTAATTCTTTTTCAAGTGTAGCTGTGTATTTCTCGTAAAATAAATTAATTCTTCAGAAGAAAAATTGATCGTGCATTTAAAATTATTCTTCTGTTTTGAACAAGTCTATTTAACTATTACTGCTGGTTATATTAGAGTTATGAGTAGCTTGGAAGCTTTAAAATAGTTGTATTGAACAACATAACTTAGACAAATATTTTATCAGGATTTTTTTAATTTTTATCTTCACATTTTTTGGAACTAATTTGGAGTACTATTCTCTCGGTAAGTTTCGATAGCATTATAAGCCATTGTCACCGTAAAAATAAGCATTTTGTTGTGCGATAGAATTAAATTCTTTAATTTTATAAATAGTTTGGTAAGGTAATATAATATTTTTACTTTTATAATATCCCTTGCCATTTCGTAATTAACCATTGTCATTACTTTAAACCGTGAAAATATATTAAAGAAAAAGATCATTCAAAAAATATTTTAAGAAATTCTGTCACGTTTTCTATTTGACTCTTATATTGTCAAGATTACTGAGAATAAATTTAATATTTCGCTTATAATTCTCATTAAGATAACTCACTTTTAAATATATTTTGATCATACTTAAACTTAATGAGTATACAGTCGATTTGTTTTGCGTTAAAATAAGGATTTGGGGTACTTTGTGCTTCATGTCTTAGTAGATGCTAAGAAATCGTTCTAATATAGTTATTTATGAAAGTTTTTAACAAAATACAAGAGAAAGATCAATTTTCAACAAAAGCATAATAAATAAATAACAACAAATTAGATGTTATTAATTATTTATTTTGCTTTTTAAATTTATGTTGTTAATTATTTAAATTAAATAAATTCTTGAAACTTATGAAGCTAGTACCAAATTAGATGGTTTAAAATTTAAATTGTTACTTAGAATTTAATAAATATGTAATTGTAGAATTCCATTCTACGCTAATGATATCTTTAATGATATGTCGAAATGAAATTGTGTTAAAAAATAATGTGAACATTAACTTGCAACTTGCCATTTAAATAGTTTGTTTTTAGTAATATTTTTCAATGTTAGTTCATTACTTAGAAATAAATAAATGTAGTAAAATTCATTTCGATTTAAAAGACGGGTTTAACTATAAGTCAAAACTGAATCGTGTTGAAACATAGGGACAAAATTATTTTGTAAAATGTTAATAGTTAAGAACAGAAAGATTGCATCATTATTATTTAAATAGGAATAGTAAAAATCTTAAATATATATTTTAAATAACATAATTGAAACATATTTTTGATAGAAATGTATTGGATTTTAAACATGGAACTGTAATTTGAGGATGCATTTTTCTAATTAATTAAATAGAATAAATATGGATGAGAAATGTAATCAAACTCCCGACAGAGCATAATATTTTTGTTCGTGTAGTTTGTTTATGAATGATGCCTGTTTTTTAACATCTACTCGTAATCATCGTAACTCTAAGATAAGTGCGTATAACGTATTTTAATAGTGTCAGTAAAACACGATAAACTTGGCTTATGCCTTGAAGTAATTAAAAATCCTTGTCTTAATTATTGCTTCCTATACAATTGAAGAAATATTTTCATTGTTTTTAAGATTTCATATTTTAAACTTCAACAAATATTTTTTAAAAAAAATAGTTGTCTCAAAATTAGTGAAAATTATGCTATAATATGTACCTAACAATCAATTGAAACTTTATTTATTGTTATATTATATTGAGAATGTCTATGCTAATTATTATTTTTATTATTATTGCATGTGCATTCAATACTTATTGTATATAAATAAAAAAAAATAACGAAACTTGGATATATTGAACATTTGAGGTAATGTTATAAATCAGAAATTTATGAACTTAATAGATTTGCTTCTAAACATCAAGCTATATGTCTTTACTTATAGAATAACTTACAAATTGAATCAAATCTCTGTTTACTTTAAAATTAAAAATAACAATATACTTTTCGAGAGTAAAACCTTAAAAATGTTTGTGTTTGTGTGCTTTTTTTTTCTTTAAAATAATATGCATTTTATCTATTCGTAGTACATTTCATCATTTTCAGAGGGAACCCAGGAATTGAAATTTCTCATTTGCATTTTTCATTTGCGATGTGTTTCTTTACTGCACCTTATAATTAATATTTCTCTTATATAATTCTTACACATACAAAAGTAATTCATTAAATTTTAAGAATAAATGATGCTGAAAAGTTATGAGAACTTAATGCATATTTAATGACAAAATAATTAAAAGTATAATTAAATAGTAACTCAAATATAATAAATGCATTGTTTCTATGTATCACATCGTAATTTTGTTCAGTGACGCGAGGAGAATAATATAAATAAGTAAATTAAATTTTCGAAATCACAAATAAAGAATGAGGAAAATTTGTAAATCCGAAGACCTTCAGTTGAATTAATTAAATTATTCTTAAAGAAGTTACACAAACCTTTTAATTAACTGCTTGCTGCATATTGAAATGTAATTAACAATACCAAGGTTACTTTGAATGTATATAACTTTGTTTAAACACTTTTAGAAACAATAATGATTTATATTTAATTATTTCGAATTACATTTTCCCTTTTAAGCCCATTTCCTTTGTTTGGTAATTAAATTCGATTGTTCATTGAGTTTTCGAAAGACAATAATTAGAAATAATAATAAAGGTCTTTGCATAAATCTTGTAATAACTTATGAAGCAGAAATAACTTAATGCTATACTTTGCGAGATTAATACGGTAGTATAATCAACTTCTAAGTAACATTATTAATGAATTTCTTTTATATTTAGTGAGATATAAGGTCAGATGTATCACTTATGTTAACTTACTAGTAAATATCGATTTGATTTATGACTTACACTAAAATCCTTCTATATATTTAAATAATATTTTCATTAAAAATTCAATACCGATATCTAATATTTCTGCGTTTGAGAACATTTATCCGAATCTTACGTTAGAACTTGGATCATGCATAGTATATATATAATAATATAAAAAATACCCTTTTAATATAAATGAAGAAATATAAAAAATACCCTTTTAAGGAAATATTAACAACAGACACTCGGATTTAGCTTTAACTTCAACTGAAAACAAAAAGTAACGATATATATTTCTCTGAGTTGAAGCAAAATGAAAATTACACGCACACACGCGCACACTCACACAAACTTGAGAAAGGAATACTGGTGAATTATTAATTTTCGCCCTTAAATTATTCCGAATTAAAACTATCCCTTTTTCTCTTATATCACTTTCATTATCAAAGCGTTCCAATTACGACTAGTTTCTATGGATAACTAAATTTTCAAGGAATTCCTGATTTTTTTTCTTCTAAAACTATAACCAATGTCTATTGCTTAGTTAGAGAAAAACATAATTTACAGAAAAACACTATTTTGTACTTGCTTTGAAAGGTCACTAATCCATTATCTAAAGCAAAATTAGAGTAAGAAAGTATGATGCAAAGATTGTTGTTATGTGACCATAAGTTAGGTATTGAAGGGAACGATAATTTTGATGTTTTAGGCTTTGAGACTTGACTGATAATATCGTATACCTGTTAGAATTGTTCCTTCATCTTATAACGAAGGTTAAGAGACACACATGTAGGCCTTTAACAAGGATTCCTGAGTTATTTTGATAATTATAATGATGTTATCATCCGTTATATGTAAAATTCTTCCAGATATTTTTAAGACACAGCTTCAGTGTTGACTAAAAATATATGCTTTCAAAAAAAGTATATTTATTAAAATATTAATCTACATAAAGTTTGGTTCAAGCGTTGAAAAGAATTTTTTTTTCAATTTGATCATGTTTATTTGAAATTATTATTATATGAAACAGAGTGCTGCATAAACAGAATAAAACGCAGTTCAAGACAAAAATATTACCAATGACTAGAATGTTCATCTGAATTGTAATAAATAACAAAAATAAGGGGAAATGTATAAAACAATATTCATCAATACGTTAAAAAAAAGTAATTGAAACTTGTTTTCTGTTAATATGAAGAATGGGAAGAAATTAAAATACACGATATGTAATTTAAAATTATAGGGAGAGATTGAATTATTTTGAAAGTGAATATGTGTAAGAATTTGCATATTCTTAATAAAGTGTTCAAAATAATCTTTTCAGGTTCATTCCAGAAGAGATTAAATTTTGATGTACCGGAGTGTGAAATGAAAGAACACGGCATCGGATTCTGATTAAATTTTAAAGTTTGAGACTCAGAAAACTCTGGATTATTTGAAGAAATCTTTTACAAGACATATTACACAAGAAAGCCGCTGTCTTAGATGTTTGAAAATATTTTTTAAGATAATTTGATTTAAAATCACACAGTTTCCTTCAAAGCATATATATTAAAAGAACAACTTTAGAGAAGAATATTTCAACTTACAGAAATTAAATCTATGTGGGAGAAGGTGGCTGAAAAGGTATCTTAAATTGTTGGTTGGGTATAATAATAAATAAGTCTGAATATGTATATATCGTTTATAAGTACAAAACAGACTAAAACAATCATTGAAACATTACGAAGAACCATTAATTTTAAAATTCAGAATCACAGTTATTAGAACATTCAAACCATAAAAAATTCAATTTCCCTATCATAGACGAAAAACTAAACTAATATGCATACAAAAACACACACAATATGATGTTTATAATAAAAATATTTATAAATGTTTTTTCTCCGTGAATTCATCTTTAATACATTTCTTGGTTTCTTCCCTTTCCTTGAAAGTAATCATGTACCATTTTATTATTTAGAAAGCTCACAAATATGGTGGAAATAATTAAAAGGCATTTGTTTTATAGCGCAGCAAAAACTTTCAAAATTCACTCGGAATTTGTGAGAATACTAATTAAGAAGAATGAATACGAAATGCCCTGTGGGATTTAGGAATACATTAGAGCAGTCATTGGATTAAAGATAAGTTGATATTTTGTTCTTATATTTTTTATTTACCTTTTATGGGTGATGTTTCATAAATGTGCTTTTGAGAGTTGATTCCATTTATACACGAAAGTGAAATTAGGAATAATATTTATTTTTAAATATTTTTCACG
Organism: Nephila pilipes; assembly: GCA_019974015.1. Lineage (NCBI taxonomy): Eukaryota > Metazoa > Arthropoda > Arachnida > Araneae > Nephilidae > Nephila > Nephila pilipes. Next base: position 71,937 of record BMAW01046012.1, read on the forward strand.
GATTTGTTATTGATAGAATTGTCTTCATTTTGTTGTTTTTAATTTAGGTCTACAATGAAGAATGTTTTCTCAAAAGTATATTAAGATGAATTTAAAAGTATTTTATTAAGAGCTAAATTTACTTTCACTTTTTCAACTCAAAGCACTTATCAGATCTTAACTTCACAAATTTCGATAATATGTTAGAAGAACATGCAATTGTAGCATATATATAGAATCATAATATTATTAGAATATGAAATTTTCACACTTTCTTAATGAAAATAGTACAATGGTAATGCTATATCAGGGATCGATTTTAATTTACTTACAGTATATTTTCCATATTACAGTATTACCGTTTCCGTATATTTTCGAAAATCTTGTAACGAACTTTTGCATTGACATTTTTCCGAAAAGATTTTAACTCTCTTTTGATATAAAAAATTTATATAATATAAATTAATTTAAATATTTTCCAAATGTACTTAATGTATGAAATTATTCTAATACCAGTAACAAACTTATATAATTGGTTATCCTAATTTAATTTACTACTGTTGATTGTCAATGAATGTAAAAAAATAATATGTTATATTAACTTTCTAAAGGAATATACATACGTAATTCAAACAAATAGAGTGAAACTATTTCGAAGATATATTTTAAGAGAAGAATAAGCGAAAATTGTAAGAATACACATATACAGAAATACTGTTGAGTATAATCTATTGTTAAAGCTTTTCATCGTTATAAGTTGAATTCATTCGAATTAATATAATTATCCATAAGACTTATTTTTATTGATTGCAGAATTTAGCCAATTATTTATTACAGTGATTCTTTAAGAAATGATGAAATAGAAAATCTCTTTGAATTTTCTCGTGATTCTATTCAAAGATAATTTTCTAAGAATGTACGTGAAATCTCTTTTGAAAATTTTGTTTAGAAGTCGTAGTCCTTCAAACATTAAATTAAAAATGTGCATAACAAAACAATCGTTCCATTTATTATTAGACAAGAACTGATATTTTAGATATTTATTCCAAATAATGACGCAACAAAGAAAGGATCTTACGTTATAGCAAGTATGTTTAGAAAGGACTGTCTCTAACAAAAACAATGAGCCCGTTTTATAAAAATCATCCTTTCATTTATATCATTTCTATTGTTTATTAAAGTGAAATGATTTTATGAAATAGAAGTAAAGTGACGAAACACTTATAGAAGATAGAATTAGAATATATTGATCAAAAATTTATAAAATACCCTCTTAAAAAGAATTTTTTGCAAATCATGCAAATAGAATAAAATCGAATTTTAGAACTTATTTTCTAAAATACTTTCAAATACAAGAGATGTTGAAATGAAAATGTACGAAATGACACTGTGGGTATAAATGAAGACTTTATTCAAAGACACCATAGGCCTTGGCACAACGATCCCATTGGTTAACGAGGCGAAGGATCCCTTGTTCCCAGAATTCTTGTGGCCTTGATGAGACCTAGTCCCTCATAGCATCCTTAAGTTCGTCGTCGGAGTTGAAGCTCTTCTCTTTCAGATGTTTTTTCAGGTGACCAAACACATGGAAATCTAAGGGTCACATGTCCGGGCTGTAGGGCAGATGGTCAAGCTGCCCCCACCTAAACTTGTACAGTTTCATGTGTGTGACTGGAGACGGGTAAGGCGCGTTATCATAGAGCAGAACCACACCCAACGTGAGCAGCCCATTATTTTGTTCTTGCTGGACTTGCGTAGGCTTCGGAGTGTCTCACAATACACATCGAAGTTAATGGTTCTTCTGTGCACGAGGAATTCAACAAGTAGCGATCATAGGCTTTCGAAAGAGACGATGAGCAACAACTTGCCTGGTGACGCCAAGGCTTTGAACTTCTTAGGGGGACGTGATTACGCATGCTTCCACTGCATGCTGTCCCGCTTTGCCTCTGGATCGCAGTGTTGATACCAGCTCTCATCTCCTGTGGCGATCTGCTCCAGGAAAGCGGGGTCGTCATGACACCGAAACAATTGTTGAAGTGCTAGTCCCATACGAAGTTCCTTTGGCTGGTCGGTGAGCTGCTTCGGAAACCCCTGCCTACACTCCTTCCGATAACGTAACCTGTCGTGAATAATTGTCCACACTGTTCCAACTTTGACATTCACCACCAGCATTCGCAATGTTATACACTGATCACTTCTCAATCGGTCACTTCTCAAACCATTTTTTCAATGAGATTGGCTGTGATGATTGTGTTTGCAAGGCGTGGTCTCGGGTCATCAACCGAACTCTCACGCCCTGTACAAAAATGGGCACTCCATTTTCTCACTGACTTGCCGGACACACAGTCTTCCCCGCATAGGGTCACCATCCGGCGATGAATAGGGGCTGGGTTAACACCTTCCGCTGTCAAAAATCGAACAAAACCCCTCTGCTCCTCAATCGTCGAAATTTGCAACATGAATACCATCACGTCCTCCCAGCACTGACACATCAATTAGACAGCGTTCTTTATAAGGGTCTCTGCTCTCTTCTGCGTATGTAGGAGCTCCGCATGCTCATGAGCATGCTCCGATTCAAGCCGTAGAATCCATTCGCATCCCTAGATATCTAGCTACATTCTCTCATAGCGGTTTTTGGCAAATATGTTAATGGTTACGTTGTTACGACATTTCGTACTTTTTCATTTGAACACCCCTTGTACTCTGATATTTTTTATGAAGTTCATTAGTCAAATTATTATTTATTATTACTCTGTAAGGAAAATGTATTTTCCGATTTCTGAAATTAATTTATAATATTAATTACTAAATGGTTTTATTTCACTCTAAAAATGTCATTTTTGTTCCCCAGATTCGAAAATGTATTTTAAATATTCAAGGGGGAAATCTTTAAAATTTTATTTAACTTTAAACTGACAAAATTCAAATTTCTTATAATTGCATCGTAATGGTTGTGTTTTCTAGATACTCTTTTGATGTTTTAATTCACAGAGCAAAATGTCATAGAACAACTTATTCTAATGTACTGCTCATGAACTTTCTTGTCAATATATATAACACGAATAGTAGAATCATGAAATGAAATTGCAAGCGATAAAATTTTGAAATATTGATATGCAATTAACACATTACAAATATGCGTTTTACTTTTATCATAAAATTTATTAAGCTTGATTCAAAATTATGCTTCTATGTCTATAGTTTCTTATTCGCAATACGATTTTCAAACTTCTTAATGTACCTTATACTTGGCTTCTGTTTAATGCATTAGTTTCATTTATCCTTAGGTTTCGTTGATGCTGTGCAGAGAATTATGGGTCTCAGGACTTTTAATTGTTAGCCATGTTTGAGAAAAAGCATCTATTTTAAAACAGTGTATTTTGCTTATCAGACAAAGCAGAAACATGATATTCTTAAGGATAATATTCATATATATTTGCATTAAATCGCACATTTTCATGTAATTTTAAAGAAATCTTTAGAAATTATAAAAAATATAAGTTGGACACTTTTTTCAAAATTTCGAAAATTTATATTTTATTATGCTGAGGATTCTGAAATTCAACATTGATCAACATTTTCAAAAGTAATATTATTTAGTAAAAGAAAATATCAGTTTTGAAGTTATGCTATTTTTTTTAAAAAAAATTTGGATGAAAAAAGTTGAACAGTATTAGTTAGAAAATTATGAAATTTTGAGAAAAAAAATCCTATTAAAATGTACTAAAATTTTTTTTTCTCTTAATAATTTGCCTGAAATACTCGATGTATAAGTCATAAAGAAATTTATTTAGAACGTGTATATAAAATATCAAACTAATCTGATCAACAATTTCTAGGGAATCTATCCCGCAATTGATAATTTTTGTTTTGAGAAAAATAGTTGAAAAATAACAAAAAAAAAAAAAAAAAAAAAATGTTAAACAATGTTTAGCTTTTCCTTGTTTGTGAATTTTAGTAGCATCGTTAAACTTTTGATATTAAAATATTCAGATAAAATGAGACTTTAATATAATATTATTTTTAATTTTTTTTGAAGTTTAAGGGTCCTGAGACCCCTTAAGGAAGTTAGCGACTCACGTGGAGATGAGGCTGAAACAGCGAAGCCTTCAATGTACCCAATCTTGCGCATTTTAATATTTACCTCTTCCCAAGGAGAAAAAAAATTGAAAGGGATACCATTTTCTTTCTGACTGCAAAATAAAAACTTTCATTAAAGCCTGGTGTCTACAACAACTATTGGAAAACTCTTTCAAGTTTCCCATCTGCTTACACACTGGCACAAATAGTGCATGGAAAGGGAAGGATGCTATTCCAAAGTACGTTATATAGAGATACACATACGAGTAGAATTCAAGTAAAATAAGAATTGTAAAAGAGGAATAATATTAAATTTATGTCAAAGGATACATTACTTTTTAATTAAGCCAAGTAATAAATGGTTATCAGAGATTGATTTCTAAAATATTAGGAGCATCTATACAAAAATTGTAATAACACATATCTTTCTTATAACAATATACTTGTAAAAATTATTACAAGTATACGTCACCTATCAGTAACTAATAGTTATGTATTTCATATTAAAAAAATTATAAACTATTCTTTATCTAATGATTTTTAAAGATAACGTTATCCTAAAACTCAAAACCAATGAGATTTTTCTTCATATAATTCTCAATAATCATTAATAATGCAAGTAATATTATTATTTATTATGATACTAAAATGCCACTTATGTTATTTTAAATAAGGTTATAAGCTGTCCAAGTAGACTTCTTGACATCCAATACAATAAAGAACTTTGTGGAATGTATTACACACATTTACATTTATGTATAAAGAGATTAGACTATATCATTTTTTTCAAAGAATATAAATTTTTTCATTCCCCCCCCCCGCGTTCAGGGGGGGGCCAGTTATGGTATATAAACATTCATATTTTTTTAAACATAATAACATAATTTTATTTATATTGCTATTTTTATTTTTTATTTTTTTTTTTAAATATTTATATTGTGAAATATATTGATCATTTACTCTGCCCAATCTAATTTTAGCTCATTAAAATAAAAATAAAAATTAAAAAACCATTTTAATTTTCAACTGTCGTGTTAAATCTTTTTCTCTGTTTCGACCTTTTCAAAAAAATTCCTTTTTAATTACGTGCTTCGTCACACATCATAATTTAAAATAATGGTTAATAGCATCTGAGTTGTCTAAAATAAAATATCAAAATGAAATACTTTACTTTAATTCTACCGAAGCGACTGAATATTTATGGCCAATTTCACTCTGCAAAAAATCGGAATATATTGTTAGAAAGAATTTGGTTTTGATCTTCAGCAAGTAAGAAATTCTTTTTCTTAAGAAAGTAATTTTATGTTCGAGAAACGATAATTCACTTTGCATTCCAGTGCAAAGGCGCGAAAAGCTCATTTTTTTTTCTCAGAAGACTCGAAATAGTTGGAACATTTTTTCCTCCTTATAGTCATATATGAAGTCTTAAGGGTTTCGTTCAAGAAAGAAAATGGATAGCAATCAATAAAGTGAAGCACAAACTTTTCAAAACTATTTGAGAACTGAAGTTAAAAACTCCTATGATGTAATTCTGATTAATTGTGAATAATAATTTTATGTGAATAGCATATTTTGCATAGAAGAGAGGAAAAGACGTTTTGCTCAACGATAGATTGCAATTTATGTATAATAAAATATATTTGTATTCTAATTATTATGTGCAATTATCAGTCACGAGTTTTTTCTCTCAAAATCTTGAAATAAGAGAGAGAGAACTCAATCATATATCAAGTGGATCTGAATTATATTGCTACTTTAAAGTTTTAGTTCAAAAGTAAATATTTTTACAAAAAAAAAGTTAAATTAAAGTAGATAGTATTGAAAACATCCAATTCAAGAATATTCAGTTACGCAGGGTTTTGATTTTTAAAATGTCTGATGATTTAAGTCCAGAAATATATCGATATCTATTTTCACCTCTTCAGTGGAAGTGAAAATTACTCCGCGAATGAGTAACTGAAGATATGAAAATCTAAGTGGAAATTAGAAAGGCGCTATATCTGGATGGTATGGTGGATAGGGTCATGAGATTCCCTTCCCCAATGATACAGCTTACAAGCAATGATCATACTTGTTTGGGATTTAGTTATTGTCTTGATGGAACAAAATTTTCTTCATTTTGAACACATATCAGCTTTTTTGTTTCCCTCCAGCACTAACACATAGATAGAGATAATCATCACACATGAGAAGGTAATCATCATGAATGGAAGTTGGAATTGAGCAGAAATCAATATAAATGGAATTAAAAATTAGAGTAAGACGTATAAATTATGTCAAAATTTCCAGTTTTAAATTTAAGATTTAATCTAGTCATATTATTCAAATCGCTTACGTGATCTTCCTTTTTGAAACCCAAAATTATTGCATAAATTCAGTAAATTAAATTATACATTACTCAATTGAACATAGCTCTTATCATTGCTTAAACGAGAGCGTAGGAGAGGAGCTCATAGTACAAGAAAAGAAATGATTATTTTTGAAAAATTGTTCGAGATTATTCATACTTAATACAAAAAGAACCCATTATACTTGATAATATATTTCTCAGTGGAAAATTAGAGCACTCTGAATAGTTAGTAAACATTTTAGTAATTTACTGAATTACAAACATAGATGATAAAGAGATGAATTTAAAATCGCAGAAGAGTTACTTTTTTCAGGCTTGTGTAAAAATACTAGAATATTAGTTATTAAAATGTTATATGAATATCAAGACGGTAATAATACTGACTCTTAGTTCTTCCATCTTCCGTATTCTTAGTTTCGTATAATAGCGTGATGAAGAGTAAAATAATCGCGAATTTAAATATGGGATTTGAATATTTCATTCTTCATTTAAAACATAAATAATCTCATAACCACAAATATGTGATTCTTTTGTATCATTTTATACATAAATTATAATCTACGTGATGATGCAAATTTATGCGAAAGGTTGAAGGATGCTAAGGTAATAATCAGTTTGTTATGATAATAGAGAGAACTGAAGATTCAAGTAAATTTTTATAGCTTTGATTTTTCATTTATGCAGAATTATATATGATTCCCCTGACTTCATAGCGCTATGGTTAAAAAAAAAAGAAAAACTAAAACGAATACAGCAAAAAAAAATCTGTAAGAATACAGAAACAATTCAAATTGTATTTTCATACCTTACTGGTATTCTACGTGTGAACACTTGATAACATGGCACACATCAATGCGATGGTCCAGTTCCTGCCCCACTTCACTCAAACATGGTACAATCAACGTTATTGACGGGAAATATTTTTTTTTCACGCAGTTCAGCTATATCACGTGGCAAAGGGGAAAGAAATCTTGGTCTTTTACATACCCCACAAGAAAAATTTACACAGTGTGAAATCCAATGAGTGTGGGGATCATCGCAAAATAGGTACCTCCTTTTTGGAAAATCTCCCAATCTAACGATGAGGTAAGTGTATGTTAAGATAATCACGCATTGCACACAAAAAAAAAAATTCTTAGACACATAAGGCTTTCCGATTGCCTGTAAACGCCTTTTTTATTTACTAACTGCATCTTATGCATTAAAGTGAATTGGAGTTAATAGATAATTTTTTACGGACTTTACAAGGAAAAAAAATCTTTTTGATTCCACAAATTTTATGATAATTAGAACCAGAAATTAATTCATAAAGCATTTATTTCTAGACTTATGGTCAAAAAAGAAAACAAACTAATCCTTTTTGTGAATGTGTGTGATTTTTCATTACATTATTTCCAGCATAGGTTTCCATCTTTTTGCTCTAAGGAAAATTTGCATTCACTTTTTTCCGTGGTTTTGTCATGAACATGTTATTAAAATTAGGTTTTTTTTTCTTTCATTCATGTTTGAAATACAAAAAAAAAAAAAAAAAAATAGTGTTTAAATATCACAGAAAAATGTTTAACGGTAGTGCTCATATACCTTCCACCAAATATTCAGAAAATAAAATATTTTATAACTTATATTTTACTATAGTAAATGTAAATACAATATTTGAATTAACCCTTTCTTCAACAAGCTTTGAAATACATTTCAACTTTTTTCAAAATGTAATTTTTACAATTCTAACATATATTTAATTTCGTTAGTTTTCATTAATTTAAAGAAAGCAAAAAAATCTAAAATTTATTAAAACGAATTTTCTTACCTCCAAATAATTGTTGATAATTTCTAACTATAACTCAACAAAGATTTAATTAATATTTCAATCGTTAAAAATAATTATTTAACAAACCCCGTTTAAATTGATATTTGATAATCCAAGACTAACAGTGGCCAAGGTATGTATCATACATGTACAATGCCTTCTACTTAAATGCGTTTTGTGAAAATGTAATCAATCGTGATCTGATTTTTATGAATATAGAATGATCTTTTCTTATATTGTATTTTAAGCGAATGCTGCTCGCGCAACCCATATAAATACATTCCTCACATTTATTAAGATGTTAATATTTTTATGTTTATTAAAATAATTACGGCATAGAAAATTATTTCAAAATTTACCCTTATAAATGGTAAGATTTGATTCTCAATATTTCATTCAACCTATGTTACTGACAGTGCCGAGACTCATTATTGTCAAAACAAGAGTAAAATAGTTTAATTCAACTTCAACAGTTGAAATATAAAAATACGAGAGGAGAGTAGTTTCAAATACCTGAACTCTCAAAATGGTGTATTATTTAGGCATGGTTTTTAAATCTACAAGAAATTTAATATCAACAATATATCTCACATGTCTGGTAAATGGATTTTTAATAAACTCAGAGCGGTAAAAGGCTTCAGTTTATTCGAGACGTCACGAAAAATGATAATTATTAGATAAATTATTTGAAATTCGATATTTATTGCATTCAAAACATGAATTAAACTCTTGACACACTTAAATAAAATGAATAATTATTAGCTATTTTTTTTAAAAAAAAATCGATTTTAACATAACAAGAACATTCTTAAAGTAATTAATATTTTTCTGTGTCTACCTAATATTTTATTTAGCCCTGATTGTTATAAATAAATTAACACTAACAATACAATAATGTGAAATAATTTTTTTTATTTTCTCTAATGTATCCGTCTTTTGTTCTTTAATTCGTTTCGAAACTCGGACAAAACACAAGAATATTTTCAAATATTATTCCATAATCGATTCTGCGAACAATATATGAGAAAAAACGAACACTTTGTACGCTAAAAGTATAGCTACAATGCGTGTGCTATACATCTGTTACTCTGGATGAATGATAATTGAAAAAGTTCTATACATTTCTTTTCCTCTATAATCTATTTGTTTTCTAACTTTGTTTGAAAATTTTTTATTCATGTATGAAAAGAGCAGAACAAACCAAGGAATAATAAAAATTCGTACTCTTTAAATGCGAACTGTATGATTAATGAGCTACCTGTACAAAATTTACATACCAACTTTAAAAATAAAAATTATAATATTACAGAAAATTGGATACTGAAGATTTTCGCTATTAAATTAAAAAAAAAATAATAGAACCGGTGAAGAATAAAAATTAACAAATACATTTGTAAATAGCTTTGAACTTTTAAATATCATAAAGTTGAAAATCACGAACAAATTATTTTCGAAAAATTTATACCTCGTTTGATCACTCGATATTCGCAATGTTATTTGCTGTGATTGATTGTTTATTTATGTCACTCTTGCAAGCAACACGATAGCTATTGGCGACGGACCTCGTAAGTTTTAGCTATAGTATAGTAACGAGAATAACACCTAAGCTGCCATTCCTCTATTCTAAATTCTATACCATCCCAACATGAGGATTTAAAGGTTGAAAGCTTTAGCGTGCATCAGTCCCACTACGAATCTTAAGAACTATCAGGAAAGGAAAATACAATTCTTTTGAAGCAAATCTGTCCATGACGTCAAAATCAGGACCACTTAACTACCGTTGCAACTATCATCAAATACAATAAAATGAATAAAATATATATCAGTAACATAAAAATGTATTTTCAGTATCAAACAAGACAACTAGTTCAGACTATAGCGACAATGTTCTGATTAAAAAAAAAAATTTTATTAATTATGGAACTTTTGAATTATTTTTCATTCTATAATAATAAAAATGAGGCATTTTTTTTCTTTCAAGGAAATACCTCCGTGACTTATACCCCATTGCCTTGCATGAACAACTTTAAAAAATAAAAGCACTAATCATAAATTTATAAATAAATGACCATTTCTCATAGAATTTAATGCAAATCTCTATTCCTAGAAGAATTCAAAAATTGCAGTCCTAAATTACATTTTTATTAATAAAAGCGTTGTAAGACTTACTTTTTTTTCTCTTTTGTATATATGATAAGATATTTTTAAATCAGTCGAAATCTTCAAAAGACGTAAAATATAGGTAAATCTATAATTGATGCAATTACAACTTTTTTTATTATTTGCAATAATAATCTATAACAGAAAAAATAACTTAGACATTAGAGAATAAAAACAATAGTTAGAGATATCTTGCCTAAGAATAAACGTACTTGCATTTATTACAGGTTTGTTTGTGAAAGAAAAAGAGGTAGAGAGGATTTTTCTTTAAATCCTTTTCTTTTGAAGGCGACATTTCTCGAGAAGAAACTCGTAATTATCTGCCCAACAAAATACTGTGATTGAGAGTTCAGAAAGTGCTAACTTAAACACATTTATATCGATGCCTTTCACCGTCCACTGACGTTTTTTTAAAAAAGAAAGAAAAATGGATGTAAAACATGAGCCTGTAGTTAAAATGAGAAAGCAAAAGTATGTCATTCAAGTAAAAAAACCTTGGTATCGTGTGAATTTAACTTCAAAAAATTCCCTTTTTTTTACCTTGTCATAAATCTGATTAAATTATTAGAAAAATTAATTTTCATTAAATTAAGTAATATAATCAAAAAATTCCTTTTTTTAAGCATAAGAGTTTTTCTCCAAATCAGTTTTTATGAAAATATTTTTTTTGAAAGAAATAATGACATGTAATTTTATCTTCACCCTAAAAACAGTCATATTCTAAATTCTAACAAATTTTGTTAGGAAATAATTATGAATTATTTTTAAATATTCCATGTCTTTTACTTCTTTAAATATTTGTAAATTTATATGCTTGAGAATATTTAAGAAAAAGAAATTTCTTTTCATTATAAAACATCCCAAAGGAAGATTAAAAACACAAAAGAGGTTTTTTCGAACACTACCCTTCCAAGATTGAAAATATTTTATGGAGAAAATTAAAATCTAACGAAGAAATTTAATTAATATTTTTATTCTCTGAAAATTGAAGACAATTTTATGAGCAGAGCTTTGTTTATTTTAACAAAAATTACTTTAATGAAATTAATGGTATTTCTTGACTAAATTTTGTTAAATGATTTTATTAATTTTCTTTTTACAGCATCTTAGCTCCTTTTTCACTGTTTATTATCTTTTATATATTAAACAATATTTTTTCTTTAATGAAGGTGACTTTTAAAAATTCTTTACAAAGAAACGAATGAAACAAAATAGTGCTTATCACTGATTGATGCTTTTATAATTAAATCGTATGTGTTTAAACGATAAAATTTACACATTTGGCCTGACATGGTAAAATCAATTTAAATCAGTTCATATATTAGTACATTTCTTATTTATGTATAAAACAAAATCAGTTGGAACAAAGTTTAAGACCATAAGAATTTTATATTATTCAGAAATAATAAAATGATTTTTATCTTGCTAAATTTTTGAAAATATTTTTATAAAAGAACAAATGTTAAATAAATACTTTTAAACTTAAAATTAATAGGAATCTTTTTTTTTTCAGATTGGTAATATACATAATTAAAGTTAAAAAAATGTAATTTTGATTAATTTACACTCAGTGTAATGTAAGTTGGATTAAAAGTCAGGTAAACGAAATGAATAATATGGAATCATGCAATACCTCTTAGAAAAAAAATAGAAAATAAAAATATATTAGATAAGTAGTGTTTTTTTTTTCATTCTTATTTTTCATTATTTTATTTGTTTATTTTTTAACATCATTTCCTGTTAGATCTATACACTTTTTCAAACGTTTCTTCAACATTTTTAAGCCATTAAAAAGTAAGATTTTGGAAGGTCCTCAAAATATGTATCTCAGTTTGGGTGATGATCTCTTTGTTCGGTGTGAACTTTTGTCCCCCGAGCTATTTTTTTTATGTTTGGAAATAAAAAAAAGAGTCACTGGGCGACAAATCCTGTGAATATGATGAATATTGCAAAATTTGACCATCGAAACTGCACAGGTGTCTTGTCACACCCGTGCATTGTCTTAAAGGAACAGGACCTTTTCCTGTTACAAATGAAGACGTTTTTCCCAAATTTCATCGCTCAACTGGTGCTATAACAATGCATAATACTCTTTTGTTGTTGTTTTTTTACCGTTTTTCCAAGTAATAGGTATAGAATAATTTCGTATGCATTTAAAAAAAAATCGACACCATCAGCTTGCCAGCCGAATTCACTGTCTTTGCTAATTTCGGAGCCCGTTTGCCTTCAAAACCCTGTGTTTTGACTGTTCCTTTGTCTTAGGAGTGTAGTAATGCAACCACATTTCGTCCACAGTTACGTATCGATAGAGAAATTTGTCGATCGAAATCGATACAGAAACAGGATTGAGACTGAAAAGCGCCAAAATAGCCTAAAATTCGACCACACGATGGCGTTTTCTTTCCTCTGAGAGCAAATGCGGCTCCTATCTTGCCGAGATTTTTTTCGCACCTTTTTTTTTTCATGCAAAATTGAAAACACTGTATTTACGTTACGCCAGTGGTCTAAATTGTTTCACGCACTTTGATTCGTATTCGTTGTTTATTTAAAATCATATAGTGGATTTTATGGAGTGTTTAATTGTTGGGGACTATGCCTCAATTTCACAAAAATACGTTGTAATAAATAAGTCAAATATTGCAGAAAAAAGATCTCGAGATTTTGAGAAATATGACACAGGTAGGTCATAGTGATTTCTCTAATGTTTCAGCACATATTTGAAAGGCAAACTATCATTTACGCATCAATACTTTGATGATTTTCTTTTACTTTACATTTAATTATGATGAAGATAAAGAATCCTATTTCACAGGTATATAGTGTTGAAAGTTTTAGTAACTGCTCAAGCAATTTTCAGATATTGAGGCATATTCTTCTTTTACAGAAATTCAAAAAGTTTCATGAGATGATTCCATATGTTTAATCATCAATCAACGATCAGCGATAAGTTATCAATTTTTCAGTTTTTCAGTTCAGATACCAGTTTTTCTTTTAAACTTCTTAAATTTTCAACTGTAATTGAAAGTGTTTCATTTACGCAATTGTTTCTTACCAATTGGAATATTTCCACACTACTTACAACAGCTGTTCTTTTCCGAATCTGTAGTTTTCTCTGAAACACTTTCATTCACTGGATGTGACAAGCTTCCTTCTTCTTCCCTTGCATGCAAATATTCAAAATATGTATTAAGCTAATGAAATATATCAGCCAAATACTGTAACATGGAACTCAAAATCCGTACTCAAGGATTTTATGAAAATCTTACTTATCTTACATTTTTTTAAATTTTACCTTAGTACCTTTGCACCTTCAAAAGTTCGATTTTTCAAATTTGATTTTAAAAAATAGTACTGAATGTTAGGAGCATTTTAAAACAAACCGCGTCAAAATCCGGCAATTATTACGTCCTGTGCAACAAAAAATGCAAATGTCTAAAGTGGCTTGTTCTATGTAATGCAATGTAAACAAACCTCTTTTTCTCAGTTTGCTATTTTCACACTTTCCCACAGGATTAAAAAAATCTTTTGCATGCAGAGCTTTAAAATTTCACATGAGTGTTGTACTTGTAAATCTTTATTCTGTGAACCTCAATTTTGTTAATAGGATGATTAGATTTTATTTTATAACATGATACATGAAAAAAAAAGTAACTAAGTACAAACTTGATAACTTTTTTAATTTTTCAATTTTTTTTAATGTAAGGTAAATTTAAAATTTGAAGTTTACAGAATAAGGTCATTATTTAGCTTTAATTTGGTATAAGAATTATGGTTCTACTGTACATCTTTCAAAAGTTATCTTGCGGGTAACGTAAGGTAAGCTAATTTATTTTTTCAAATTTTTGTACGCATATTTCATGTTGTATAAGAAAATATATTAATTTAATAGCAATCCTTGACCCAACATTTTAAACTATGTACTTTATTACACAAACTGGCAAAGTTTCATACTGAAATGAGCAAAAAGTGTTGTTTTATGAAGAATTGAAAAAAGTTTGTCAAAATGTTCTACTTTTGATTTCGTAAAGTACGAAGTCCCCTTAAATACTTATTTATTCTTCTTTAAATCTTACATTTCTTTAAAAAAATGTAAGTTATTGTCGTAGCTCGTGCACAAAGGATGGTGAATATTTCCCCGCTTGAAAGCCATTTCACCTCAGCGTGTGAAAGCAGCTATTTGTGTTGTGAATATGTATCGATACAAAGATTTTCGAATAAACGCGAATCGACAGATCTTATTTTAATGAAGCTCTTTATCTGAACCATTTGATCTAAAGCTTCCCTTAATTTTTCTCCCAATGTTTTTGCTGCCATGGCCTTCATGTGAAAAAAAAACGAGTTTCAATAACATTCTAATTTTACCTTTTTATCAAAGATGTAAGGCCCTTTTACAGAATGCTGTGAAGGTGCTCCATTTGTACAAATGTCTGACGCGACTTCTATGTTAAATTTTTAAATTTTTCTGATATTTCGACTGAGTTATCAACTCTTGTAATGGAGATTGGTTTAGTTAGGTTTTATTAATGTCGCACTAGAAGCAAAATTAAGACTACTGGCCATGGACCTCGTATTTTTGAACCTCAGTGAAGTGACGAGGATGACACATAACCTCGTATCTCCCTCTCCAAACTACTACACCCCGCTAACGGGAGGACTTTGAACTCAACAAATTTAACATTTATCAACACCGGCTTCATAGCCTTCAGTGGAATCTAGGTTCAAACCCATTACTAGATGAAAACCACCTACCGCGAGTTGAGTGATCATGACCACTTGGCTACCTCGGCCCTTAAAGGAGACTTGAATCTTCGTGATGCTCACAATAATTTTATTTCCAAAAAAAAAAAAAAAAAAAAAAAAAAAAATCTGAATATAATTGAATCTCCCCATTATAATCACATGAATTTTTTGGAATATATTTTGGGTTTAACATACACGCTACCGTTCATGAGCTCACACAAACAACAAGCTTAAGCTTCTCTTCCAGCGATAACGGTGTTTACATTTTGATCACGATTGAAGTTGTTTTCTAAATCGTAGCGACGAGTCTATTATTGATGTTTTTATTCAGCATGTGTTTTCCTTGAAGAGACTTTTGTATTTCGGATATTATTTTCATCTGTTGTAGACATCGCGTAGCGAGATGCGAATATTTTCCGACAGTTGTGCTTATGTTTTCGTTCGCATTACAGCCCTTCTTAGGAGCATTCTGACTAATTATTTTTTCGAATTCCAATTATTTTCCCAACGTGAGAAATTTTAATTTTTATAATTCGTTTTCTTAAGCATCTAAGCCTAAATGGGTTTCCCTAGCCTCTAACTCATTCTCTTCTTTATTATTTTTTTTTCTTTCTCTAACTGTAAAATTTAATAGACCGACGAATTCCACTTCCTCTTCAAAATACTTAGAGTTCTCTATTTCCTTTTTTAATTGTAAAGCATTTAAACCATCTGCAATTCAAATATGAATTAAATCTTCCTTTTTTTAATTCGTAAACATTATCGATTGTCAAATATTTTCAATTCAAATCAAAAAGATCATACCTCTTCTTCCGTTTCCATGATTTTTAATCCATAGATATAGCATCTCTTCTATTTCCAACACTTTAATTCGTACGATTTCTGTCCAATCATACAGACTTTTTGTCTAAAATCAAAAGACTTAAATTCCTTGCACTCTTCTCTTACTTATATATTCTTAAAATACTAATCCTAGAAATAATTTTTCAAAATTATTCCACACATTTTTCACTTAAACTGAAATTTAAAGAATGTCCACTTTGTGAAGAAAGGCCTGATGTGGTATCTAGAGTATCATATAATGATATTATAAATACCACATCAGCCCTTCAGAAAGTTATTTTTTGAGAAAGGCAAGTAATTACATTTCACAAAAAATAACTTTTTATATGACGGGAAAAGCTTACAGATATGATCAAATATAAATTAAATAAAAACTTATACCAAGAAATCACTTTGTATTGAAAATTTTTGCAATGAATAAACCTTCTGAAATTTGTAAATCCTAAAATTTTTTACGGAAAGTAATCTAAACTATGTGTCTCCTTCTGGTGACTAAGTTTAAAATTAAAATGAAAAATACTTTCTTCCAAATCAAGACAATTATATAAAAAATTTCTTTGGAATTCAATCTTTCCTTAAGGGCTATGGAAAAAGCCTTTTTCACCACCAAATGCTATGAGCATAACCTATGAATATGGTTACATTAACGCTATTTGCTGCTACCATACAAGTAGGCCATATCCATTGTTACTACAGAGAACGACATTCAGATTGCCACCTGACATTCAGCAGGCAACATATTTCTTTTTTGAGTAAATAAATGGAATAAAATATTTTATGTTGACCAGGATAAATCATATTTTAAATTTAATGGATCTTTTATTTACAAGTATTGATCATCTTTATTCTAATGGCTTGTATAGATCAATGTGGAAGTGTGACTGATGTACATTATGCATCATATTTCACATTTATTTTCCTAACCTTACCAGGACTATATTCTGAATGAATAGGACCATAACTAAATGGCTGTACCTATAAGAATTGGATATATAAAATGCATTCTCGATCCCGGCAGTTTTTTGTTTTGATATATATGTATATATATATATATATGTGTGTGCGCCCGCGCATGTGTGTATGTGTGCGAACAAAATAGACAAAAATATAAATCTATTATTTTTAATTAGTCTTAATCATTTCAAAAAATTATTAAGGTAATTTACTTTAGCAATAAGTGAAAAATTTCTAATAATTAATATTTGTTAGTTTTTAAAAGCTCACTAAAATATTATTTCTAATCCTGTAATTAATAATAATTTTTCTAAAAATCAAAATACGTTAACATGTACTCCAGAAAGTTATTTTATAAATATGAATTATAAAATTCTCTGTTGTCGTAAATATAGATAACAATTCCACAGTCTATATTTTGTTTTTCAATTAATGTTCAATTTTTCGTCTAATTATTGTGTTCCACATTTACTAACATTATTTTGAATTAGATTTAATCTGTAGGATAAGAAGATAGCTTTATCTTCTGAAGACTTATTACAATGCAAAATATGTAAATCTTCAGTATATATATATTCATGACCAGTTTTAAGAATCAGATAATAAATGTGCAAAATCACCCATTTTAAAATAAGAAAACATGTAATAGAATAAGCAATAAATAGTAAAACTAAAGGAAATAAAAAGAATAATCAGTAAACTATTAAGTAAATATACCATAAGTAAGAAACCTTCAAAATTATTATTATAAAATTGATAAAAATTAACTAGATTTTTAAATATGTAAAAAGAAACTATTATTAAAGAAGAAAATTATGCACCAGAAATTTTTTTTTAAAAAAACTTTTTTAAATGGAAACTAAACTCAAAAAGGTCAGTTTGGCCTTCAATTCTGAAATAACTACGCATCACAATCCGGTGAAATCATTAACATTTAAGTATTTTTTACTTTGATCTAGAGTTACTTATAATATAACATTTATTTCATCATCAATTCTCATCGCATGACACTGTTGCGCGAGGCCACAGCAACATTCTATTTAACCAAATCCGAAGCACCTCTAGAGCACTTCCTCAACCTGTCCATCCAAATAAATTCCTCTTTTCTAAGGTTATACTAACAAGTGTGGAGGATAAAGTATGGAGTATATTTAAGTATGGAGGATAAAAAAATGAATTAGTTTTAACTTGAGTTGACTTATTATAATTCAATATAAGGAAATATCTATATATTTATAAAATCATTTTTATTATATAGTTTTGTTCAAGGTGTTTAAATAAAGGTTAAAGAAACTATTATATTGCTTATATATATATATATATATATATATATATATATATATGGGGAGGTGCTGAGTGTGTGTATTTATAATGTTTAATAAGATATTATTTGAGCACAACATTGATTAATCAAATAAATTTTTCTTAAGAATTTAAATTGTTTTTAGAATTCTCATTCATAATTAATAATTTCTTTCTAAGATCGTCTATGTCTATAAAATTAAAGAGACCTTCAAAGTCCTAACTATGTATAGCAAATATATCTTTGTCTTTAGCGTTCAGATATTTCTTTATTATTTTGAATGCTAACAGTTTTAAACAAATTGATTTATAGTATTTTCTAAAATATTTTATTACATTCCATCTTCCTTTCTGTTATATGTTTTAATACATTTATGACTGATCTAAATTTCATGGAGTCTTTATGAAATTTTGGAATTGCAATTAATTTGTTGATATTTAATTTTCTTTAATTATAATCTTATTTTTAGAAGGACTGTAATTCTATTTTTGATTTCTAATTCCCTACAGTCATTTTCTAGAGAATTATTGCTTACTGCTAGATGTTTATTAATAGGTAAATTACAGTAATATTTTCAAATAATTGCAGAATTATTTAGAGCTACGTCAACATATTATTTTATGAAGTCTTTTTGTTGTTCAATAACTTGTTTTTTTAAAACGTGAATTTTAAATTATATTTAGTCTTAAAGCTTCCGTCTACCGACCACTTTTATTTCGCCAGCTTAATAATAATCTTATGTAATGTCAACTTTCATTCTCAAATTTTCACTGTTTGATATATCTGAATGCAATAAAATGCACCTGAAAGAGCAAAAAATAATGAAGGCTTCTGAGGAATTACTTCTTTCCTTCGATTTTTAAAAATATTTAAAAGTATTTTTAACGACCGGAAAACTCAAACAAATCATTAAAATAAGAAAAAAAAATTATTTTAAAAATCAAAGAAAAAAATGTTATTCCTCAGAAGCCTTCATTATTTTTTGCTTTTTCGAATACACTATTTCCCATCCAAATAAGAGAAGTAGTAAGTATTTGAGGATAGTAGTAGAAATTCGGTAGAATTAACTAGAAGCTGACGAAATCAAAATGGCTGATATACAGGACCTTAATGTTTGCATACATATTAAATTAAACTGTTAACATCACGATTGGTTATTATTATTTCAAAAATAATCATATATATATATATATATATATATATATATATATATATATATATA